>CM067475.1:37758255-37808270 GCA_034552555.1 Semaprochilodus insignis | reverse complement strand
TTTCGAACAGGCACCTCAACACAAACTTTAACTTTAAAGGCTAACAGAAGGCCTAGCACTACTCAACATAGCATAACATAGCATGGAATTAAAGTTTGTTTTGCTGGCAGCCCAGTATCATTTTCCCAATATTGTTTCCATCCCACCCAGTTCCAGCACCAGTGATGGTAGCCTTTTTCTGCAAGTGACCATTCTGAATAATGAACATCGACTTACCTGCGGGGTGTGAGTGCGGGATTAATAGATTGAGAAGAGGTGGTACAGTGCAGTGAATGTCTCATTCCATGTGTGGAAAATGGCTCCAAAGCAGACGTTAATGATTGCCTAAGAGGAGTGATTTGCATTTGGTTGTGCCAAAGACCATAGTGTGAAGGAAGTAGCTGAATCTGCAGGTGTATGGATGCGTACAGTCATACGGGTCTACCAGCAGTGGCTAAAATCCCAGTCTACTGGAAATTCACCTCAGAATTGTGGCAGGGAAGGCATGGAATAAAATGGAAAGCAATCCCCACCTCTTCATAGAGATGACCAAACTGCAGCTTTCTTCATGTCAAGAAATTGTTATTTCCACAATTAAAAACACAATAATAATAGATTTTGTAGATGGTTTTTACCTACTAAAAGCAAAATCAAACACATTTCCATTATGTATACGCTCATCATCAAAAGAATAGTTGCACCTAGAAGGAAGTGTCGAATTGCAATGCTACTGGGAAGGAAGATAAAGGTTACCAGGAACAATAAATAATGATAAATCTAGACTGATATGGGCAATAATTATTGAGCTACACATACAGAAGTAGTGTCTCTCAGTATGGCGTCAGGCCACCAATTTTGCTGATGCAACATGCCAGACGTCTCAGCATGGAGTTGTAGAGGTTCATAATGATGTCCTGACAAAAAAGCGGGACTCGTCACTGAAGATGACCTGCTGCCATTCTGAGTCACTCCATGACAGTCTGGCAAGACACCATTGCAGTCTTTGGCGATGCTGACGTGGTATTAAGGGCAGTCGTCAGCCAGCTGGCACACTTTTCTTCCGTCTGCTCTTTTAAAAACTCTAAAGTCAGGTACAGTGATAAGGCTTACATCACATGCACAGCCGAGAGTGAAACTTGAATCATTTGCATGTCTCACGGTGTCAAACCTGCCCACCAGGTTTCATTGCTGTCGGTTGATTTCTTCTGGGTGCAGCTATTTCTGCATCTATTCTTTTGATGATGAGTGTATTTCAATACATTCCATCAATCCTACTGAAGAAAAAAGAACTGGCAGAATTTTATGGTTAGTGTGAAAAGGGGTTATGTTATTGCATACCGACAAAGAAAAGCTGAGCTGTGTACGCACGCATTGTGTGTCTGTGCATCTGCATATGTGTGTGTGTGAATGTCTGTGTGTGTGAGTGCTTGCATGAAGCTGCATTACTGAAATGATTATCAAGAAGTGGCATGAAGGGGAATTTCACACTGTTATTAGGGAGACAGAAGCACGAGCAGCTCTGATGAGCAGCTGATGAGAAGAGTGTGCGTGAGTGTGTGTTGGACATAACCTTTCACACACTCATGATCACATCAAAGCCCTCCTCACCCACTGTCCCAACCTCGGGCTGATTTGGCCCTTGTGTTTTACCTGCACAACAACCAGCAGCAAGACTAGATGGGCAGTAAGTCTTAAGTCTTGAGACCTGATTCATGTGCCAAACCGATACAGTTAAGTCTCAACTGAGATGTTGGTGTTCTAGTCAATGTCTGGGACATTGGTGTTCTAGTCAATGTCTGAAACCTTGTTGTTCTAGTCAATGTCTGGGACATTGGTGTTCTAGTCAATGTCTGAAACCTTGTTGTTCTAGTCAATGTCTGGGACATTGGTGTTCTAGTCAAAGTCTGAAACCTCGGTGTTCTAGTCAGTGTCTGGGACATTGGTGTTCTAGTCAAAGTATAAACCATTGATGTTCTAGTCAAAGTCTGAAACCTTGGTGTTCTAGTCAGTGTCTGGGACATTGGTGTTCTTGTCAATGTCTGGGACATTGGTGTTCTAGTCAAAGTATAAAACATTGGTGTTCTAGTCAAAGTCTGAAACCTTGGTGTTCTAGTCAAAGTCTGAAACCTTGGTGTTCTAGTCAATGTCTGGGACATTGGTGTTCTAGTCAAAATCTGAAACCTTGGTGTTCTAGTCAAAGTATAAAATATTGGTGTTCTAGTCAAAGTCTGAAACCTTGGTGTTCTAGTCAATGTCAGGGAGATTGGTGTTCTAGTCAATGTCAGGGAGATTGGTGTTCTAGTCAAAGTATAAGACCTTGGTGTTCTAGTCAATATCTGGGACGCTTGTGTTGTTTGTCTAAGTCTGAGATGTGGTTGTGCTAGTCGAAGTCTGAGACGGCGTTCTAGTGAAAGTCTGAGAGGCTTGTGTTGTTTGTCAAATTCTGAGATGTTGGTGTTCTAATCAAAGTGTGAAACCTTGGTGTTCTAGTTAGTGCCTGGGATGCTTGTGTTGTTTGTCAAAGTCTAAGACGAAAATTCTATTCATTTCAGTGGAGAGCTCTGCAGGATCAAGCGGTACATGATGGTTTGCGGTGTGCCAAAAAGTTCAGTAAATTTCAACTTCACAGTATAAGTTTTTACAGTACAGGCTAGCAGTCAGGATTAGATGACACCACAGGGATTCAAAAAGGCTGTATGATGTATTTGCTTATTGCATGTTGAATAATAGAATTGTAGTGAGAGAACACTGATGAATAAATACTTGAAGGTGATATAAAACCATAAATTTTGTCAAACCGATGAGGTTGAGAGATCTGTTGTTGCATCACAGAAATGAACATAAAACTATAGTTTTGGCTGGAATACCCTTTATAACATGTTAACAGAGCAGTAACTCTGCACATCTGGACAATTTCTTCATCTGTGTTCACCAACATTGTCTGCAGCTGCATGTCAAACCCTTGGGCAAAACTTTTTTTTATAGATTTTATAGTTAGCTTATTTTTTTAATTCCAGAGAGCACAACCTTTATTCAGACACCTAATTAAGTAAAAGAATACTAAGATGAGTTTGGACATTCGAAAACCACCAGGAGCAAAAGTCCTCAGAATGACTTTCCCTCCCATCCTCATTTAGAAGGGTCGAAGGTGACCCACTTTTACAATTAGCATGATGAGTCAGAAAGAACTGCGACCCTGAAGCCATGTAGACTTTATCTGTTCAACACACCACCATTCCAATTTACTGCATTTTTTCTAACAATGGAGGATTTTTAGTGAAAGTTAAACCAACTGGATTCACGAATAACAGATAAGGTAAGCAGATTTTTAGAGCCATATTCATTTTTTCCCTGAAACCTTTCCTTGTTCAAGACCAGCCTCGCATGAATGGGACAAACTGTTAACTTCAGATTAAAACGCCCAGAAACAACAGCTCAAAAGATCAGGGGGCACTGCTTCTTCCAGACACGAGAACCCTTTGGAAGGCTTCGGTGATCCATTTTCCCTCCCAATATATAGAAACAGCACAACGTATAATCATTTTCTGCACATCTTTTGTTGTCTGTAGTAAAAACATTCCATATCACTTCCGTTTGAATAGGCAACTAAGGGCCATACAAGCACCTTCACCTTCATTTTAGAAACCACTCTCAAGTTACTTTGGCTGTACCTGCCTGTTTAATGTCCATCTTCAGTGTGTTGCCTGATGAGACATCCCAGTATATCGCTCCATTCATGTTGCCTTCTATACAGACTCATATTATAATGCTTCCACCAGCATACTTAAATGGAGTTCTGGTGTTCCTGGGATCATATGCACAACCCTAAATAATCGCAGGTTATTTTTGTTTTGGTTGAATAAATTATGATTTGTTTAAATGCATTTATAAAACTTTTAGCTGTACTTGTTTTTTTATCAGAGTTGTTTTGTATGAGGGGTTGTAGGAACCAAGGTTTGCAGCACAGTTCACTGCTTATTGTCCTCTGTGTAACTGTTGTTCCTGCTGCATTCAGGTCATCCTGCAGCTATTGTCGAGTGACTGCTGGCTTCTCTCTTCGCTTCCTTATTATTAGTCTGAGAGAGTGTTGTGAAATCTTCAATGGCACGCCTGTCTGGGGATGACAGTTGTGGTTTCATGAACTTTCCACTTGTATATTGTTGAACCACTTGTACTGACAGGGATGTTTGCTGTGATTCTGTAGCTTCATTCAAGTGCAGTACAATAACTATTTACCTGAGAACTTGAGGAAGCTTCTTTGCTTGCACCATGATTGCTACTTGTTCTGTGAAATTTTCCTAAACAGAGTCAGGTGTAGCAGGTGCAACTTTCTTCAGCATTGTCTCAGACGGACCTGATTTATTTTAATGTACCCGTTACGTGCTGTAGCGTTCTGCTAATGGCTTGACCTGCTGTGGAGGCGTGGCTATGCCTCGTAGAGCAGCTACATGCAGAGACTCATAGCCCCTCCGTTAACGTCGCTGGGTCAATAAAAGACCTGGTGGGACATCTCACAACTAATTTGGTTAATTGGAAACAGGTGAGTAACACGACCAGGCACAAGACAGAGCTTCTCAGAGAGGCTGAGTCTTTTAGAAGTAAGGACAGGTAGGGGTTCACCACTCTTTGAAAGACTACATGGCCAATTCAGGTACAAAGTATCTAAACATAAAACAGCTAAGAACTTCAGGATATTATCATCTACAGTATATGACATCATTAAAAGATCAAGAAAATCTTATTAAGAGAATCTGGCGAAATCTCTGTATGCAAAGGACGGGGTGAAACCCAACATTGGATGGCCGTGATCTTTGGGCCCTCAGACATGGCTGCATTCAAAACAGACACAATTCTGTAGTGAAAGTAACTGCATGGGCTCAGAAACACCTTCCAGAACCTTTGTCTGTGGACACAGATTGTTGCTGCATCTACAAATGTGAGTTAAAACTCTAACATGCAAAGAAGCAACCAGATATAAACAGGGTCCAGAAATGTTGTCACCTTCTCTGGGCCTGAGCTGGAGAGATGGACTGTGGTGAAGTGGTCCAAGGAATCAAAATTCGAAATTATATTATTTGATGTGGTTTCTCTGTACTACAGAGTTTAAATGGTTTTGCACATCATTATATTCTATTTATATTTGCATTTTGCACAGCACTAAAGCCCTTTTGGAAAAAGGGTTGTTTTAGTAAGTTAATAAAAAGTGTCTCAATACAGGATTGCCTTCACTGTATGCTGTAGTAATATATAGGCAGTTTAGGTATATGTGAATAGGTCTGTAAAGCTGTTCATTGCCGTGGCATCACCACCATGGCAAATACGTTGTGATGGGCCATTTCTGCAGCTTGGTTTTCAGTTCTGGCCTGTAGAGACCGGACAGTGAACGATGTGCTTTGAGACTTGTTCACATATATCAAAGTCTTTGATTTCAGAAAAGCACAGACAAATTAGTTGACTTTTACTCTGTCTTTGTTCCGCTTCATAGATTCGGTCTGGCCTTCTCCCAAGAACAAACATTTTGTGCATACAAATGCGGCATCAAAAAGCTCCAACCTTTTTTATAGCCTCTAATTTGATTAAACATGCTGTATGTGCTCACTTTGTCTTTAATAACTGAATCGTCCCTGTAGTTCCTCACAGTACACTGACCGGCTTGACCCAAAGGAGAGAACTCCCATTTATTGATTTAATTTTCCATCAAAGCGGCCATTAAGTAAAAGCAGAAAACGCAAATAAATATCACAGAAGCCTCATCAATTAAAGATAAGGCATATTATTCAGTATTTAGTGTCGACATGCTTTACCTTTACTACAGCTTCAAGTCTTTCCAAACTTGCTCTTAGTCTTCAAAGAAATCTGCAGGGATGTTTTTGCATACTTCCAAAGTCCAGTCATGGAAATCGGTTGCTTTTTTTGTTTTTCATGATCCAAACACATTCACCGACGTTGAGGTCCAGACTCTGGGGTGGTCAGTCCATTGTTCTGAGAGCACCAGCAGCTTTTTTGTTTGAAGTACGTATTTTCTTCGTTTCTCAGTAACGGCTGAAAGCTGCACATCCTTTTAGACCCATAGCTCTGAGTTGTCTTCTCATAGTGCGAAGATTGACAGGAACATCTTTGGATTTCTTTAAATCTGGAAGTTGAGTGAAGCTCGATTTTCCCCCTCTCTCAAAGACAAAAGTTCTAAGTACAGTTTATCTGATGGGGACAGTTTTGGTGGTCCACCAAGTCTTGCATGGCTTGAACTTCAGTTGTTTCTGTTTGGAACTCCTGTTTTTTCCACTTATTTTCCATCTACTTTTGTCTTTCTTATGCAGAAGGATTTTCCTAAATGAAGGGTGGTCAGATGTGATGTCTAGGTAAAGTCTAGGTGTTTAAGTTTTCCAGGGAATCCTGCTGTCTAATGCAGAGATAGCAGCTATGCTATCTGGGGAAGGGTGAATGTGTTTCAAATACAAAGCAGAGAATTTACTAATCAGATGACTGTCGAGATGACGTGAGGCGGGATTCACTGCTGCCTTTCATTACAGGTGTTGACTTACAGCCAATCAGATTCCACTTAGCACCAAACTAAAGCTGTGCCAAATCAAGACATTATGGTGGTGCTGGGTGACAGCTGGGACGTGTTAGGAGTTCTTCACATGTCCTAATTTTATGTTTTGATTATTGTGGATGAAAGACGCCGTTACGGGAACATCTCATTTACTATTTTCGTCTACCTGTTTGATTGTAATTGCGAGAGGCGTCAGAAACCTGGCATGAGATTCTGTGGCTGTATAATGGAAATATCCTCACTGTGAAATCTTACCTGTTCAGTCACCCTCACAAATTAGGTTAGGACTAAAGTTAGGACAGTAGCTATTATAGAACCACACTTTTATAATAACAAGTTTATAATCTTATCCATTAACTCCTGGCAACTGTGACAGGCAGCGTATGTCGATGGATCCCCTGTGAGTATATTGAGGTCACAAATTAATATATTAAAGCCTGGAGTTATGACAAATCTAATTTGTGTCCTCAATATACTAACAATATGTTTCACTGCTAGCATAATGACATCACTGTTGCCACTACTTCATGGTGGTTTCAATTGTGAGATGTTTTTCTTTTTTAATTCCATATTTTAAAAATCCAAGACACTGCAGACACGTTCTGCACCCTCCTGTCTTATTGCCTTTGTGTGTTAATGAAAATTAATAATGTAATAAATAATGTTAGTGCAAATCACATGCTGGCTAAAGTGTTAGATATATGGAAACTGAAACTGCGGAGCGGTGAAGCTCTGATAAACAGCACAGGGAATCATCACATAACTTCCAGATTGTATTTGCTGCTATTGGTATAAATTCTTTGTAGTTTTGTCTTATGTGTTTTCAGCTTGTAGGTCCTCCAGCATTAACTGATCGCATGAAAATCTTTAAAGGAATCATATTAAATCATAGAATTCCGTGCCACATATTTTGATAAACTATTTCCGCCCCCATTTTGAAAGTTGTGACTGTAAGCGTGTGCATGAGCTCCTGCTGGAGTGGCTTTGTGTTCGTTTTGTCTGTTTACATTATGCACACAAAAGCGATGTGGGCGCTCCCCTTTGAGAGAAATGTAACTCGTGCTTTACATATTAAAAAGATGGAGCAAGGAGTTTTCTGTCATTATAGTGGATGTTCTCTGGAATTCAGCTGTAGATGCTGGTGGCAGTTCGTAAAATATATATTTTCTCTATTATTTATGAATAAATCCTCCTTACCAGGACAATTAAGTGTCCCTAGGATGATCTGTTGTCTCCCCCACCAGCTGAGACAGTAGAATATTTGCTTTACTGTAGCCTAAGGCCAGAAACATACTTCACAAGTATGCATATTAACAAGTATGTGAACACAAATGCTTTGAGCTACACACACACCATTTCACACGTCGTTGTGTTCTAAAATGTATTACAACGCAATTCATAACGCAGCACAAATGCAGGCTGTATTCTGACTGTTGCAGCTGAAGCTGCAGCCAAGCTGTTTTGTACTCCCATTGCGCTTTCATCCAGTCAACTGTCCTATTGGCAGCTGTCATGGCAGAGCAGCAGGTGGATGAGTTTCTTGCAGAACCAGTTCATATAAGCATATACTGTATTTAATATGTCATCACCACATCATTCCTATAGAACAAGGAAAGCAGCAGGCATTCCTTTATTGTCAACATGTTTAATTGTTCTGATTCATCCCTCAATACCAAGTGTTAAAGCTGGGCCCCTGAACAACTTTCGAAATCCTGACAGATTTCACAAAAAGAGAGCAGCACAGACTTAATATCCATTGTTAAAAGAATTTCTCATCAGTTTGATGTGAGGACTATAAATAGCGAGACACTAAACGATAGCTACAGCTAAGGCAAAACAAAAACAATGGGTTTGATCCACAAAAAGCTCTCAAAATCCCACATTATCACTCTTATCATGTGATGAACAAGCTAAACCGGACTGGACCCGTTTTTGCTTTAAGTGTTGGAAAAGCTGGGGATGAATAAAGCACAGATACCACAGTCAGAGCTGGATAATGGTTTTACTCTAAACTCAACAAGCTCCTCTGTCTATATGGCCTCCTCACCTTTTTCCCTACTTGTCTTGCTGTCTCACTGACTGTGGCCTGAACATTCAGTTACATCACTCACACTACAGGACTAACCATTTAACACTACAGGACTAACCATCTCACACTACAAGACTAACCATCTTACACTACAGGAGTAACCATCTAACATTACAGGACTAGCCATTTAACACTACAGGACTAACCATCTCACACTACAAGACTAACCATCTTACACTACAGGACTAATTGTCTAATGCTACAGGACTAACTATCTAACATTACAGGACTAACCATTTAATACTACAGGACTAACTATCTAACACTACAAGACTAACCATCTAACACTACAGGACTAGCCATCTCACACTACAGCACTAACCATCTCAGACTACATGACTAACTGTGTAACCCTACAGGACTAACTGTCTCACACTACAGGACTAACTGTCTCACACTACAGGACTAGCCATCTCACACTACAGGACTAACTGTCTCACACTACATGACTAGCCATCTCACACTACAGGACTAACCATCTCAGACTACAGGACTAACTGTCTAACACTACAGGACTAACCATCTCACACTACAGGACTAACCATCTCACACTATAGGACTGTCTCACACTACAGGACTAACCATCTTAGACTACAGGACTAACTGCCTCACACTACAGGACTAACCATCTTAGACTACAGGACTAACTGCCTCACACTACAGGACTATAGGACATAAATGTGTTAAATCAAACATGTTTAAAAATATTGGTGGGCCTCCAATCACTTGAGAACTAAAAGCTAAGGAATTAATGGATCTTTCCTCTCCGGCTACCAGATCATGGATGCATTAAATCCCTTCCAGCTGAACTCATGACCTGGAAAATCATTTCAAAAGGGTTGTTTGCAGTCATGTGATTCCGATGATGTGTGAAATACAGCTGGAGGGCAAGAAGTGAAAAGCAGGATGAGATAGAGGCAAGACCATACTGTGCTTGTTATTACGATATCATGAGAGAAAGGTATATACAGAAAGTCACAGACTTTGTTGAACATGATTGTTATGTTATGAAGACGAGCGATTTTTCAGCTGATTTGAAAGATGTGACTGCTGTCGAGACAGTAGAGATAAGCAGCCTTGTCCACCAGACATCCTTCTACGCCAGAAAATAAATGAAATCATACAAATGTATTGGGGCACACAGCGTTTTTGTTATGTACAACAGAGAAACACCACAGCAAGCTTTATATATATAACTCCCACCACCTCCCAACCACCACCCTGTACAGCTGTAAAATAGAATGCAATTGCTACATCATTTAAGGTGGAATGGAAATTTGAATGAGAAGCTAACTTCCCCTCCATCTAATTCCTTTCCACGGAGTCTCAGTTATATGCATCTCTTTTTCAACCTATGGCTCCCTAAGGCTGTGCTAATTTAGTCTGACAGAATGATTTGGTATATTTTGCCACCCTTGCTGAAGTGCTGCTCTAGGCGATTGCTTAGTTCGCCTGTATGGAGCTGAGTCATATGTCTGAGTGTTCTTGTGCTTCTATGCACAAGTTTATTCATCAGCTCACAGTAAGCTGGCCAAAACTCTACGGGCCCACGAGTAAGTCTCCTGACTCTCCTGATTACAGACTCAGGCATTGTGGGCATCGTGGACATTGTGGGAGCTCTGGAGGAACAACTCTGCAGTCTGCTTCTGTTGTGAACACTGGCTGCATTGCTACATAGTGTAGTGAGCTAATCAAGTACTGCTAATACATGTAAGTGGGTAGTTAGTGAAGCTGTTTAAGCGCTACCGCAGCTGTGCCAGTGACTCAATAAAGCCTCTAACTGGCCTGGCGTGCAGCAGCACTTTGACAAACAAAGAACTGGCTTGTTATAATAGCCTGGGAAAGGAATAATATTTTGTTGAGGGAAATATGGCTACAGTTGTTTTTGGACATTGTGATTCTGGAACGGTCTACAGCTAAGGTGCATAATGCTACTCCAAATACTCAATAACTCAATAACTTACTGGACAAATGCCATTTGGTTTGTAAAGGATCATATTTAGGGTCAAATGCTTATTCCCATAGGTTATACTGTATGTAAGTGCATATGTGTGTGTGTGTATGTATGTGGCTGTGTGATTTTTAATTGCTGTGAATCCAAATAAAATGTTGTTAGCCTAGTAAAGGTCTTGAATTTGATCTTATGCCTGCTACCAGCTATGCATCAAAGTTGCAATGATTCTAGTCACACCCTAGAAGGTTACAACTGACTTAACTTTTGACAAGACGCAAGCCTTGTTGGCGCAACCAGCCCCAGGCCCATGTGTTTGCATTGTGTTGGCCGGCCATTATCATTTGTGAGTGTGTGTACTTGCATTGAGAGTAGGTTTCCGACCTAAGGGCTTACTAATGTTCTATAAATACATTGTTTTAATAGCAAAAGAGAATTAATCTTTGTGTTCATATCATGTAAATTAGTCATATAGCTCTTTAGTGTTCTATCGAGTTTCTCTCCCAACACAACCATTATCACCTTTGATAGATCATCATCAAGTCATTGTGAGGATATCTTTGTAAATCTAAGGGTTTTGGGCAAACTGTGCTGGACAGACATCACAGCAGTTTTTCTACGGCCGCTGAAGCCACTGTGTTGTTTTTGACAGCACTTTGGAGCGGATCACCGCAGGATTCCTCCAGCTGTCGGTGAACGCGCCCGGTGTTGTGACACGGCCTGTAAAGAGGTGCTCTACGTGGCTGAGTGGGTGGTATTAATGATTGCCGGCGAAGACCCGACTTGAGCTCTACAAATAGCTTAATCTCTGCCTAATACCCGCATCCCTATGTTAGCGGGTTAGCGATTCTCCTGTGTACGTTTTTCGCTTCTTTTCAGATATCCAGCTTACTGGCTGCTTCTTTGTGCATTAATTGATTTTTTTTTATTTGCAAATGTTTCTCACCAGAAAGCTGACTGCCTGCTCCCTCCCCTCGTTTCAGCCCAATGCGCCATATAGCCACGTCAGTAGCCAGATCACTTTAAAGCAGGAGAACAACGTGCCAATTTAATTAGGGTTTCCAGATGAGGAGGGCCGCTGTAATTACTGTCTGCGGGGAGGCCACTCACACACTCATTTCCCTGCTTCTCTAAGGACAATAAAATTGAAAAGTCGTCTTAGAGGCACGGAGAGAGAGAGAGAGAGAGAGAGAGAGAGAGAGAGAGAGAGAAAGAGAAAGAAAGCTATTATGTAGCATACCTGCCTGATTCCGGGTCAGTAATTGACCGACCCCAAATGCATTCCTTCTAGGACTGGCTCAAACAGCATTTTACTGGATTCTAATACTCTTTAAAGATTGGTATGAATATTCAAATACTCATACTTTTAAGACAAATATTTTAAGCAAACAATTCCAGTTTTTAATTTGTAACAGATTTGTACTTTCCAGAAGTGACGCCACATCTCCGAAAGTGCTGGAGCCAAATGTGTTGGTTCTTTTAGTAACCCTAAAGTCATAATTAGACAAGGCAGCCTACTATCATCATGCATACCTAAATGCAGAACATATTCTGAGAGAAGCAGGACTGGAGCAAGATTAATGGAAGAAACATCAATAACCATCAAAATACAGATGATGTAACACTCATAGTGGAAAATCTAGAAGACCTAAAGGTCCTTATAAGTAAGGTTGAAGAACAGAGTGAGAAGATGGGAATTTCTTTCGAAGATGAAGAAGACTAAGATTACAGTGAGGAAAGAGTCCTAACTTTTTCATTGATGAAGATGATGTGGAAATGTTGGACAGCATGTTGGGCAGCTGGAGAGGATCCAGCACTGAAGAAACACAAAACAACCCTGGCACTTAGCCAAACAAGAATGAAGGAGTTTGAAAAGATCTTCAAATACAATGATTAGTCTTGATTAACAAAGGAAACAAACGGGAGGATCCTTGAACAAATCAAGCCTCACCTCTCCGTTTTGGACATATTCCGAGAAGAACCAATTCATTATATACTTTGAAGAGTTGACGGTAAAAGAGGGAGAGGACAACCAGCAACAAGATAGATGGATACAATAATCAGAGAAACAGAAGATAATAGCAGTCATAAAAAAATAAATTGTTAAATATACTGCGTATAACATGCATATATATATTTTCAAATCTTGGTTTAGCGCTGTTTTAATGGTCAGTTTAGGTGGAACCCAATTCAAGTTGTACTGTTTAAGTTCAGTTCCTTTGAAAGTGGAAATACCCAGATAGCAATCATATATCAGTCTGCTGGCTTGATAAGGTCAGCACCCTGCTGACAGTTGGCCACTGTTCTGCATATGAGATCTAACAAGTTTTTAACCTCTTCGAACAGTTTCTTAATTCAACAAGACTTTTATTGCAAATATTACAAACCACTGAGAATAAAAAATAGAGGCTCGCTCTGATATAAAACAATTACGTTGAAAATGCCAGTGGACCGCCAGTTTGTCATTAGTGGGCCAGCAGGGGTCTGCTACCCTCTTGTTTTCAGGGTACTTCAATAGCCAAACATAAATCTCAGCAAGCTATTTCAAAACTAACTAATGAGTTATACTAGTTATGCTCGTATGTTCACGGCTGTTCAAAACCCACAGGAATCAGCTAAAGTGTGCTAACTTGAGAATGGATACCTGCATGTCATTCATCAGTCAAATCAGCTTTGATTTTCTGGACTTGCATTTGGATTTGATATACATGACTGCTAATGTAACTTCATCACTTCACTCTACTAACTTGCTGAGACTACATGACCAACAGCAGCAAAGACACATATCTAAAACTATTTATTTTTAATAAAACGTATAGCCAGGCAAAGCAATTATTCACAGCTGTTAAGCATAAACTGCTCAGAAAATTTAATTGCAAAGTTTGCATGGCTAAAAATTAGAGTGTGTGAGTGTTTAAGAAGAACAGAAGTGAAGGAGGAGGAGAGAGCTAAAATGAAAAAAAATCACCGCAGAACAGAGGGGAAGCACAGGTCTGAAGGGAAATTGGAAAGTGGCAAATTGACCTTGGTTTGATTATGCAGTGAAGAAATCATTGAAAGGTTATGTGTATTTCTCCGGAACTTGACTTTATTTCACCTCCAGATGTTACATTTTGTCAAAGCGTCCCACAGCAGTAGGTAATCAGTCCTGCCGGTCTGACCTAGCCTGAGTCTTACTGTTTCCAAATCAGACTCCAATCTGTAGATCTTTTTTTTCAGCCAGTTATGTGCCTTCGCTAGAAACAAAATGTTGTCACGAGCTGGACGGAGTCTACTGAGTCAAAAGCATTACTGGGAGGGGATTCGTTGTACATGGTAAGGTGAGGTAATGTAGTTTCTGTGTGGTTTTAGTCCTAGCCGAGTTCTGTCATGGCATTATATTTATCTACTGTGAAACGAGCAGGAGAAATAACCCCAGGCTGCATGAATCCTGTGTGAAGTGTCGGTAACTATTCCATCATATCCCATGGAAAATGAGTTTTCATGGTTTGGAGGCACTCTAGAGAGATTTACTAGTATTCCCTGTGGACAAACTAAAGCTGGTATGTATTGTCGTATTAAATGGCGTCAAGTCGGTTCTAACTCCTGGTGACCGTATGAATAGCGTTTCTCCAGAATATCCTGTCTTTTCTTTGGTTTTTCATTGTTCTGATTGGCTGTTTCATGATTCCACTGATTGTATCTGTCTATCTTTTAGCTGGTCATCATCTTTCTCCTTTACTCTTCCAGGCATAATGGTCTTTTCCATTTAACTGGTGCTTCACGTAATATGTCTAGAATGAGTTCTTCAGGGTAGTTTTCAAGTGAGTGATGGGTTTGTATTTGTAACCTTTGTTTCTTTTCTTTCCATCCAAAGTACTCTAAAAAGGCCATCCCAGCAGTAGGCTTCCAAATACTTCAGCAGGCATCAAATACCTTTCCTGTCCTTCATTTTTATCATCCAGCTTTCACATCCATAAGAACCACTGACACCATCATAACCTGGGCAGTTTTTATCTTTGTTGAGACACCTCAGTACATTTTGTCCCTGTACAAAACAAACAACTCTTCAAAATTTTGGCAGCTTTACAGGAGAAGCCAAAACTATATATATGTTTTTTATTGTTAAGAGATTTGATTCCAAACAGTTAGGCAGCATTTCTGTTGGGCCATTCATCATTCATCATCAGATTTAATTTAAAAAATTGAACTAGTTGGGTGTTTTTGGACAGTTACAATTTGAAGATCTTTTCAAACTTCTTTATTCATCCTCTGCCAGGTGATGTGTTGTATTTCTTGGCTGTTGTATCCATCCTGCGTCCTTATGTTCCAAGTAGGAAAAAGCTGTCTAGTACTTATACACCTTCACCTTCAATGGTGCAGTTAGCAGTATTTAAAGTTGTCATAACCTTCAGGCTTTATTGATTTTCTGCCATGTATGTTTTCGATGTTACTTCCACCAATTCTAAATCTTCAGACATCGTCCTCCAGTCTTGCATATGGTATGGGGTACAAGCATTGAAATGTAAAATAACAGGAAAGAGGCAGTGTTGCAAGTTAGCTATAATTGCTAACTAATTAGCGTAATGCTAATGACACATTACATTCATTTAAGACAGCTAAATGAATGAAGCTGAAATTATTGTGTATGGGACTTTCTTTGAGAATCAAGGAAGTGCATAATGTCGAGTAGCCAGTCCAACATCTGTATCCCACGATTTCTTATCTCAAATTGGTCATAAACGTGAGATGTCCAGTGGTAAAATTACATTATTCCACCTTCTCGTAGGTGAAAAGGAGCAGTTTGTAAGATGACACAACCAGTCAACTGCGTACACCAAAGAAAGCTGTGGTGTCCAGCCCTAAACAAGGAAAAAAGGAAAACCATAGTCCCTTCTCTTTATCTCTTCACTCTATATATAGAGTATAACTGTATATATATATACATATATAGCTCTTTAGTTGCAGAGAGTGTCTCCTGCGATGAAATAGCAACAGCAACGTTATCTCCTGTTTTGCTTCTGTTTATATCACTTCTTGTTCTTGCTGCCAAATGAGGATTTTTGCCAGGAACAGGCAGCGGAAATGATAATGGTTGCTTACTAATAGTTTCAGCCATTGCTGCTTCCTTTCCTTTCATTGGCTACCTGCCCTTAAATGATCTAACTAGGAGCAGAACTATTCGACATGATTGACAAGAGTTTAGAATACGACATCGGGGGCAACACTGCTACTTCTTTATCCTGTCATGTTGGACTGATGTGACTCGAGGCTGCAGTGACTCACTCTCACCTTGTGAGGTACAAAGTGGTATTTTAAGACACGATAGGCCAGGGTTAGCTGGTTTGCATGCTAACATCAGTAGATGTCTGTGCAACATGATACATAGATGTCTTCAACGTACCATCCTGCGTCTTAATGTGTTCATGTCACACGCAGTAGCCCAAAAGGAAGGTTCTTCTCAACGTTTAGGTCTCAAATGCGACATCAGTGTGCTCACCACCATCAGATCCCTCAGCTCTGACAAGGGGTCAACTGACATTTTAGAAGCGATGTTGCAAAATGTCCTTAGCATAGCATGCTATTACAGTTTCTGTCTCCAAATCCCTGAAGCAAACATATGTAAAATCACCGTAGCACATAGAATCTCATGGGGTATTGCCTTTCTTTGCAGGCTTCCACAAACCTGTGAGCAGCCTTTATCCTGAGGAGCAGAAGTGTGTATGTGTGGCGTAAAAGGGTCTTTAACCCGTGAAGCAAAATGTAAAGGCTGTTTTGTTTCATAATGCATGAATCACTCAGACTACAGAGTGAACCTAGGTTGTCTGAGGTCAGTTAGGTCAGTCTGACTCAGCGAGCGGTCTGAGACCACTTAAAACCAAGTGTGAAAACGCCCCAACAGAATTGTCAGGTAACATTCTACTCCAAACGACTTGAGCTGTCCAATGACGTTGCGTATCCTCCTTTTTGTCAAATGTTGTGCTGCTTCATATGTCTTGGAGGAAGTATGTGTTAGCCTTCACCCTTCACATACAGCTAGCATGGGGAAACCAAGCTGTAGGCTTGGCTGTAACTAAACTGTATTACACACTATTTGCTCCATTTGTACACTAATACAGCACTAGTTAACACAGTATTGACAGACACTCCTATCTGCTTAGAGCACTGGGCAGATATATTGGATAGAGAGCCCAAGACTTCAAGATTGACTGCTGACTGCAAGATTATGTCTCAAGCCTTTGGCTTTACTAGAGTAAGTTCAATGAAGTCAGTAATTACCTATTTGCTGCAGCGAAAATAACAATATGTTTTTAAACTGTAGGTTGTAATTTGCAATTCTTGGGCAGTCTATGTAGAAAATTTAAGATGAGTGGAAAACAGTTTGCGTGGTAATTGCAAAGCAGAGAATGACACAATGTAGAACTTGTTATGGGAATGGATGTTGCCACAGGTCCCATATGCTATACCCAATATGATTGGACTGTGTGTTCAGTGGAACAAAAAGTGCCTCGGGGACAAAAATGCAAGTCACATAGCAATATGTTGGTTGGTTTCCTAAACGTGCCTATTTTATACAATAAGCCTTTGTTAGGCTTCTCTCAATTAGACTAAGAACAAAGGCCAAAAACTAACAACTAGGGCAACGGGGTCCTGTTATTCTTTAGCTCTGATCTGAGCCTTAACAGTTGAGTATTGTGGCGGGTGCTTTTTAATAACCTGGTGGAGCTGGAGGCACAGCTTTTAAGGAAACACCCAGTTCAAAGACGAAAAACAACCAAATTGAATCAAATGCACATAAAAGCAGGTCAACATAAACTGATGAGTCATGATCTCTTGCTTTCACGAGAAAAACATGACCCCCTCCCGGCCCGCTACCTGCCAGGCATTAAAGAGTGTCTGTTATTTTTGACTCAAAAAGTCCCCGGAAGGTACTGAGGAAATGCAACCTGAATAGACAAGTCTTGCCCTGTAAAAAGAGATTTGTTTTTGACTCCTTGCACAGCCTCAATATGGTCCACTAAAAAAAATGGTGCTTTGCATTTACTCCAGTATAACGAGCGGTTGCACATGAATAAAATGTGTTACATCAACATGATTCTTGCCAAGAGAAGCAAACCTGCATGTTGATGTAACATATTTTATTTTTGTGCAACTGACTGACATGTGCGGATCATGAACCAGTAGACAGATAGCCACCTAGTTTTGCACACCACCATATGTTTACCAAATGAATTATTCCTTAATTGCTAATTCCCCACCAACAGGCTAGGACTAAACTAGCTGAGGAACTGAATATGAAATTAAACGATCAACTCCAGTCCAGCTGTTGCTCTGGATTCTTTGATAACCCCTTCCATCTTGTCCTTCAATGCTCAGGACCCCCACAGGACACTGACATGGTGGTGGTGGTGTGTTAGTGTGTGCTGAGCTGGTATGAGTGGATCAGACACAGCAGTGCTGTGCTGAACTACAAGGTGCTCCTAAATGGTAAGTAGAGCTGATAGATGAGATAGAGTATAGACACGAGGAGGTGTAGTTAACGTAGTGGCTGGTCAGTGTGTGTAATTGAGTAATTGCATATAAATATGTAAATTGAGTCAAACAACAATGATAACTCTAGACTTCTAAGGATTTAATAGCCTTGATTTCCAGGTAAAACACTGTTTTAGGTCTAATAGAGCCACTGCTGTATAATCAGCTCTCTTTCTTTAGGGATGTCTATCACATTTTTAGAATAAATAACATCACAGAGGGTGTGATTGAAAAATGAGGCAGGGATTTAAACTCCAGACAAATGGCTCCGTGGTGCATAACCACAGGAGCCGAGCTTTTAGCATAACCCTTTGGCAAACGCGTGAAATACTCTGTGTTGTGAAAAACAGCCCGTAGGTTTTATCACACGCCCCCGGATTTAGGAGGAAATGATGGTTGTCTCTAAGCCTGATTGCCACCAACAGCAGTCAATTCCAGAATTATTGGCACCCTTTATGCAAATGAGCTAAAATCAATGTATTGAAAACACACACAGGCCATGAGTGATATTTCTAACTTAAACAAATGGGTAACCCGCATATTTTCTTTTTGTGCTGGAACAACCACAGAAATGTTTTCTTTAGTAAGGCTTTTTTTAGACATCGGTTTCAGATTTGGCACTCCTATTATTCATTTCCAGTTCCTTTTTGGCTTCCTCGTGCCCTCTTCAATACACATCACAGGTTTTCAATGTTGATTTTGTGTTCCTGCAATCATTTCTGTGTGGATTTTGATGCGTCTTTGGGGTCATTATCTTGCTAGAAATACGCCCACAGCATTCTGGCAGTGGTAGACAGAATTTGGCCTAGAATCTTCTTGTATTAAGAGGAATTCATTGTGCCATTTATTTTCACAAAACGTTTTAGACCGCTAGCAGCAAAACGGCCCAAAGCCCCAGTGATCCATCATCATATTTGACAGAAGGTATCCGATGCTTTTCATGGTATGCAGTCCCTTTTTTACCAAACGTGCTGATATGCATTACCAAAGTTCAATTATTGTCTCATCTGACCGTTTAAAAACTTAGAGTTAAATTAGTCTGTGCAGTTCTGAAACTGTGATCTTTGGATCTTTGCCTTCTCACTGGACTGCAACCGTCTGTCTTGTTGGAGTTGACAATTTTTTGGTTTCCTAATATTTCCCCAAGGAAACAGGAATTTGTCATAGATCCAAGTGGAGTTCCTGAAGACTAGGAGCAATAGAAAGATGTAGTTTGCCCCTAAAGATGCACTATTCTTTGATTTTATGTACAATTTTCTTTAGGGGTGCCAATAATTTTGCTCCATATGCTGTTGAAAGAATATGTTATCGTTCAAATAATGTTGTTTACTTTATGTAATTGTTTTTTTCCCAGTTTCTTGAGGGGAAGCCAATAATGTTAGCTGTACATTACTCATGTGTCTGATTTCTGAGAAAATCTGGACTACATCAAATCTGCAAAGTGACAGTTTCCCCCTCAGCTTCATAACCTAGCCAAGATATGTTTGGCATCTTAAATTAGCTCTTCATTTTTGCACTGGAGCTACGCGGCTAACGTAGCTAACAAGTAATGAAACCGTATTATCCCCCCCCACCCCAGAGTGTACAACAAGGTGTTCTACAAAATGGACAGAGGTACATTTGCACCCTAAAAACAAAATCTTGAAGCCTGAATTTTGTCTGTACTTCTGTTCATGCAGTACAGTGTCAGAAACCACGTAAGCAAGTCATTGCTTGTTAGTTGTATTAGCCTTGTAGCTTCATTGCCAAAGAAGTAATTTTGGCACATGATGATAGAACTGATGATATCTTGCACACCAGGAATTTCAGAGTGTGAGAATGCATGATTACATATAATGAGGCCGTCTTGTACAGCAGCTCTGGCTTCAAAACTGAAAGTTCCTCTCCAGTCCTCACTGCTATGCAACAGTTACATGTAGTCACTGTTCAGTGAATATGTCTAAGCCTGCTCTTGGCTGCCTAAACTTGTTCAGTCTGTATCTACCCCCAACCCCACGATGACAAAATGTACCTAATTGCTCTGTGTTCTGCTTTCAGCAGCTTTAAGACCGTACATTCCTCTTTAATGTCAGCGCGGTACCCAGAGCACTTAGGCAGGTTGTTTACTTAAAGCTCCGTTTGGAAAAAGTCAAATCTTGACCTGCAGCAATAGCCAAATTACAGAGCCATGTCCAATCTGCTTTACTTTCCAGCAACACTTCACAAAGCTGGGGCTCAGCAGCTCACAACATATCCGCCTGACTTGAGGATGTCATGTCTGAAAATCGAACACCCCCACCTTCAGGCTCCACTATTTCACTAAAATGTCACTTTACAACAAGTATTCAAAGAGTGGGTTCATTCCTTTGCATTTTACATAAATGCATTTCTCTTTTACATTATTGCAATATTTATACCTGATATGACAATTTATGTTTTAATACACTGTATATATGTATATATTTATTTTATGCTTAGGAAAGGAGCTGCTAGCAGAAATTAAGATTATTTTTGCTGTTAATGAGCAAACACTGCATCGATCCCAGTTTTTCTCTTGCAATGCCAATTCCTATACCTGAACTCTGGGTATCGGCCGATACCAAGTACAGATACAATATCAGTTTACAATATAAATTTTTTTTTAATTGTAACTTCATCGAGCTTGGAAAAGAGATCTTATCGCATGTGTATGGGACACGTCCAGCCATTGTTGTTTAGTTAGGTGAGTTTTGATGCTGATCTGACACTCTACTGTAGTGGTGCAGGTGGTGCAGGTGAAGCTTTCTGCATTAAACACTTTTGTGATATTATGATACATGTAAATTTAAAGTGTTGAAGTCAATGAAATGACTGCATTATACAATGATAGGTAACATTGCATCGCAGTGTCACGTTGCTACCATCATGTAGCAGTGTTGCTGTACTACGTACAGGTAGCGGAGCTGAGAGGATATAAATGGAATGAAATAAAATTCTCAGCATTGTTTTTCACATTAGACGTCAGTTCACAAGCTTGCTGTTTTGAGCTGAAAGATATGAAGTAAAGAAAAGGACTAGGATAGTGATGTGACCTGGAGTCATTTACCACTAGCATTTGTCTGTTTATTTAAAACTGGCTGTCTTTTTCTGTGTAAGTCATACATCATCTTTGCACGGTGTTGAGAGTCGCTGCGTGCTGGCATGTGTCGACATGTGATGTCAGTGTCAGTGTGCATTAAACTGGGCGTATTATGCTTTTCTGTTTTTTTTCCTTTCCTTTAGTGTGTTATGGAGCTTTTTGTGCATATAAACAGTTTTTTTCTCTGTTACAAGACATCATCCTGTAACACAGTCCTTGACAAAGCTTGGCTTGCACTTACACAGTCACAGAGAGCTCCTGCCCCAGTCTAGCTTGAGAAGGAGGAACAAGTCTACCAGCTTGTTGTACCTGACTTTCAGGATCAGACTGATACGGCAGAACCGACGCCTTTGTAAGAATAGCTACAGCAGGGTGGGGGCAAAATTGGTCCTTTTTAATAAACAATGGTTTAAAATTTTTGGGATGTTGCACCATGGACAAAGCATGTCCAGTGTGCGGTGGTCTTTAAAGTTCCCTGGTTTCCTGGCATCAGCAGCATCTTACAAACTACATTTCTTGGTGGAAGGATTGTTTATTGTGGTTATTATTATTCATCAGAACTTTCATTTTTTATTGGAAAACCACAGTGAAGCACCTGTATCTCCCCAAAAACACGATCAACACCCGCTAATGCCCCACCAACCTCCATGAAATCTGTCAGCTAAATCACAGATCTCAGCACTCAGGCAGAGATTTTCCTTTTGTTCCGTATTAAAAAGTGACAGGATTTTCAATATTTAAACTTCTGACCACAAAATTGCTCACAGCCCTTTCATACAAGTCCTCTTGATTTAGTAACTAGCTATTTCAATTTTGCCGTTCACATTTCCATTCAATTATGCTTGTTTTTCTCTCCTTTTCATCAGTCTTTTGCTGTGACTTTTATTGCTTCTTCTCTCTTATTATGTAACGTGTCTCTAGGCTCTGCGAAATGCTTTTCAAAATAAAATCATCTTGACCATGAAAGGCGGCAAAACGGCAGGTACTCAAAGCAATAACGGCTCTGCAGATTTCACCAATTTACGGAGAACAGTGAATGTTTCGCCTTTGTGAAGAATGTTATTCAGGCATCACTCAAGGTTAGAGGTTTACAGGAGGGTGCTACTGCATTAAATAAGCGTGTGGAAAAAAAATAACGTCCAGAGCTATGCCGACTATCCAGAGGCCTGTTTTCTTCCACTTGGTTAATATAATCCTATTGACTTCTTTTTGGCCTAATTAGCATAAAAATGTGAACGTTTAGTTAGCAGAGCTGAGCAGAGATACTGCTTTATTAATTAGAGCATCGCGAGCAGTGCGCCTGCTCCCGGCTATGTTTCATGGCTTGTAGATCTTGCTTTAATCAAATAGCAATAGCGAGCACACATTTCAGTATTCATAAAATGGCCCCCCCAAATTCTTCTCTTCGTGTTCACAGTCTGTCATTCTATAGCTTTCGTTCTCTCTCTGGCATTTAAATGAAGGTGGAGGTTGTGGCCTGGTTTGTGTGTGTGAGTAGAGGGCAGCCATCACAGGCAGGGGCATGAGTGGGGGATGAACACAGGGCAGATAATTTTTGACCTCTTTTTATCTCGGCTTACTCTTAATGGAAGAGAAAGGCTGCAGCCCCTTCTTAAAAGCTCATTACAGATCAAATGCAGGGTCTTCATGTGGGAAGGAGCTTATGTTGCATGTCAGCAGGAACAAGGATTTCATTTTCACTTTAACTCAGAGTTTAGTTAAAACTACAGTAACATGGCATTCATGTGTATGTGTTTGTGTATGTGTGCATGAATATATATATATATAATTTATATATTATTATTAAAGCACAAAAATATTTATTTGTTATTTACTTTATTTGCCCTAGGTATTACGCTACTGTGCAAAAGTTAGAGTCCACTGCTCTTTTACTTCATTTCCAGCCAAAACCATAGTAAAGTTGTTACTTTCTCAGCACCAGGAAGCAGAAAGCACAATACAAACAGTAGTTTGGGTTGAAGGGAAATCAGCACAGTCTTCAAATGCAGCCGTCACACTGCATTTAGCCAATCCAGCAACGGTAGACTGGTCTTTGTGATGTGTTGACAAACGTAACTTTCTCTTAGAGTTCCTTGTTCTCAATCCATTGCAGCTTTACTAAGCTATCTGATTGTATACAACACTGTTGACAGAGGAGATTCAGAGAAAAGGCATTGCACCACTCAGGAGCCCACAGATGTGCTATTACTTTCTTTGGGAAAAAAAAATTCTGGGCACAGCGGGTGGTGCTGTGGGGCCTGGGTTTGATTTCCGGTCCGGGGTGTCCGAGTTTGCATGTTCTTCCAGTGTCTGTATGGTTTTCCTCCAGATGCTCTGGTTTCCCCCTAAATCGCCACACCCCCCCCATGTGTGAATGGGAGCGAATGTGTATGTCTGTGTGTCTGCCCTGCAGTGCACTGGCGGCCTGTCCAAGGTATTTCCTGCCTTCCGCCCAGTGAGCGCTGGGATAGGCTCCAGCACCCCAGAAGTATAAGCATCTTAGAAGAGGAATGAGTGAATGAATAAATTAATAAATGTCTGTGGTAATTGTACTGCAGACACAGCAGATAAATGCTGGGATATTTCCTGAAGATCATGTTGTTAATAATGTAGGAAGTGCTTAATGACCCTCTTGAAAATGGCACTCTTTAGAGTCACGATTTGGATATAAAAACGACTGATCGTTCAGCCCTGTCCTATGTAGGTTGTGAAGCTGCGATTCATCTTATATTAATGAGCACCTGCTGCAAGAGCACATCCAAGGATTGCCTCACGCTTGTGTGTGTTGACCGTACCACTATGGATTGTTTGTTTGTTTTTATCTATCCATACAGATCATGTAGTGTGTGAAGAAGAGTTTAAGTATGCCATGCTAGCCCTCAACTGTGTATGCCCAGGCACCTCCACTCTGATAACCTTACTGATCCATTCCTCCAGAGGACAGTGAGTATGAACAGAAAAGCATGCACTCATATTACTAATTTTCTCATTTTTTAAATATCACTCTCACAGGCCATACATGATCATGTAACGAGGTCAACCGTAAGTTTTAGGCTGAACTGTCCAAAACTGGGGGTGAGGTGGGGAAAAGATCTGAACTGATTCAAAGCCTTGTGAAGCTGAAGCTCCGAATATGATGGAATGGTGCCTCCTGCAAGTAAAATATGCTTCCATTAGCTAACAGTAGTTTTGATAGCATGTGATTTTGTAATAGAGGGTTTGGGAATCAAGGCCACTTCTCACTGCATTATGGGATCGTTCCACCATATTGGCAGAATTTGTGAGCATATGACTGTTTTATTTTTGAGCTATTAGGCTAAAAAAAAAAAAAAAAAAATGTGAGATGAGATGTGGAGCTACTTTAACCAACTCCAGATGGATGACATACACATTCTAATTAACAGTGTACTTGGCTCGGCTAACATTACTGGCCTACTTACATTACAACTTACTTCAGCTTGTAATTTTTAGCTGGAAAACTTTTTGCTGTGTGTTTGTGAAGACTTGTTTGTAGAAAAGAGTAATTTACTAAGCAAAGTTGAAATTTTCATGCCATTTAATCCATTTAAGTAGGGTATAAAATAAGCTTCATGTTGATCTTTGTCCAATTAGTTGGTATCCACATGCAACTGATAGGAACCAACATAGACTGACTAGACCTTAGGACACCCATGGAACTCTATGTCATGGCAGTGCATTCCCAAGCCCTAATAATTGTACTAATCAACATTTAATATAAAGGCACAAAGTACAGGAATTTGGGCTTGGGTATTTGAAGGGACATGCCCTTGCTAGAGGCAGGCTTCCCTGCAGTCCAACACCAAAAGTTTTAACAAGTTGTCTCCAAAGTATTCTGGTTACAAGATCACGTCTGGCTCAACAAGAGTACTAAACACTAATGATGCATTTACATGTTGACAGTAGATAGATGAGGACAGAGCGGATATCACATTCTTTGCATTTAAGCCGCAACAGAAATTCTGCCATGGCCCGATTCTGCCATGTTCCCAAAGACGCAGTCACAAAATACTGTTGATTTTGGATGACTGGATGACTGGATGACTGGTATTGTACATCAAAAAACCCGTCATCCTGAGTTTTTCCACCTTAAATAAAAGATATACCCTCCTAAAGCTCTCCACTGATAATCATCCGGCTTTGCAAGACTTTATGCCGTTGACGATCACGCACCGCAATACGCCAAAAAACATTTTTCCAATCGCAAACACATGACTGACTCTAACAACTGACTCTACTTCCCCCCCTGCCCCAAATGTAGTCCATTAGCAAAGAAATGTTTTGGACTTCAAGTTTCTCACTTGTTTGCTCATAAAGAGAGTACTACATGAACAGATAAATACAAACATACATGCATAGATTAAAACAACCTGAATCGCTATCTACACTGCACCTACGTTTTACTTTCAGAACAGCACCTTCAGAATCCTTCAGGCAGCGAGGCGGCGCCTTCCAGCCCCTCAACAGGTCAGTGACCTCACAGACACACACACACATGCAGACACCTTGCCCTGAAGTGCAGAGACTCATAAACGGTGAATTTATCTCTGCAGTTGTTTATTTAATGCCCTTTTCTTCACCGCTGCTGCCTACCACTGCTCCAGTCTCTCTTTCTTTCATTTTCTTTCCATCCACCCAACCATTCATAAGTCCCCGTCACACACGTCTGCCAGCAGATGTGTGAGCCACACGTTTCACCCTGATAAGATTATATCCATTTCCTCATGAGCTGCGCTGAATCCCTTGGCCGTCATCACTGAAGGGAGCTTTGATGCTAATGTCGGGAAATCATGGTGTGAATCTTTATAAAGGTCATCCACTTGTTTGTCTGCAATTTCTCAGGGAAGGAGGGGCGAACTCGGCCGACCAGTGGCAGCGCACTTATCGCCGCTGCTCGGCCAATGAGGTGCACCACATCCGGCTGGAGGAGAGCAAGTTTTTCGGGGAGTACCAGGGCAAGAGTTTCACCTTCGCCTCATTCCACGCACACAAGAAGTGAGCATTCACACACACACACGTCCCTGCGTCCCATAAGAAATGAAGTATTTACAGTACTGCACAAACGTCAGAGAGCACCCTCTCCCATTAAACTGGCCATTAATGGCATGTTCATTTTTAATGAGATGTTTCTGAAGATATTAGGTATCAGATAATCCACTTGCACAAAGGAAAGAGAAAAGTCAGTTTTTTGAACTGGTGTTCAAAAAATTTGCCTAAGATGCAAAGAAAACCTCCTGCTTGGAGCTAGAAGGCCAGACATCTCCAGCAGCTTGGAACTAGAAGGTTGGACCTCCCCATAACTGTGGTAAGACTGACGCAGGAATGAGAATCAGGGAGAAGATGGTGATGGGGACTGTAAAAAACTTTGTCATGGGAAGCAGAAGGTAGAGATATAGGTATGGGTATATAGGTATAGATTGGAAGGAGGCGGGGTTTCAGGCATGGTGTTCCCCCAACTACTGTGTAATTTAACGTTAAATATGTTTTTACATTTCTTGCGATTTTCCTGATGTGTGCCCTCTGACTTTTGCCCACTACTTTATGTTTAATTTTCTATCTATCTATCTATCTATCTATCTATCTATCTACAAGGGTTGGACAATGAAACTGAAACACCTGGTTTTAGACCACAATCATTTATTAGTATGGTGTAGGGCCTCCTCCTCCTTTTGCGGCCATACAGCGTCAGTTCGTCTTGGGAATGACATATACAAGTCCTGCACAGTGGTCAGAGGGATTTTAAGCCATTCTTCTTGCAGGATAGTGGCCAGGTCACTACGTGATGCTGGTGGAGGAAAACGTCCTTCTTGGTAGTATGCTGACATTACCCTGGATACCGTGGCTCTTGATACATCGCAAAGACTTGCTGTCTTGGTCACAGATGCGCCAGCAAGACGTGCACCAACAATTTGTCCTCTTTTGAACTCTGGTATGTCACCCATAATGTTGTGTGCATTGCAATATTTTGAGGAAAACTGTAAAACTGTGCTCTTACCTGCTAATTGAACCTTCACACTCTGCTCTTACTGGTGCAATGTGCAATTAATGAAGATTGGCCACCAGGCTGGTCCAATTTAGCCATGAAACCTCCCACACTAAAATGACAGGTGTTTCAGTTTCATTATCCAACCCCATGTATGTATCTATCTATCTATCTATCTATCTATCTATCTATCTATCTATCTGTCTGTCTGTCTGTCTGTCTATGTATCTATCTATCTGTCTATCTATATATATAATTGCTTATATTTTATAGAATTAATGTATAATATGGGGCTCTACTGCCGTGGTAGGTATGGTGTGTGTCTAATTGGCGTGCGGAGACTAGACACAGCAAATATTCTGCTGAACCCCGGCCCCTGCCACATCATGGGCGCCTCAGACACCTGCTTCTACATCAACATCTCCAAAGAGGAAAATTCCGCCTTTGTCAGGGGCCACAGAGAGCCAGCGAGGGGCTCGGGTGCCGACTCACGGGGTGTTCCACAAACCATCTACCATGGACTGACACGCCTGCCCGTACACAGCATCATTGCCAGCATGGGTCAGTCACAAAACCTCACACTCTTGTCAGCATGCCTTTAGCTGTTTACACACATGCGGTATCAGTCAAAAAATAGTTTTTTTGTTTGATACCAAAATATGAATTCTGCTGTGGAATAATATATAGAATTATGCAGTTATAATATAAACCAGACTTATGCTTTCTAGCAGATGTTACCAACATAAAATACTTTTAATGGGGCTGCTAAGACAAAAGAAAGCATTGAAGGCAGGAATAAAACCGATACCAAGTGAAAGCATAACTGCATTCTAAACTTGATGAATGTAAAATGTAAAATATGCATTCATCACTCCTGGGGATGCTACTGCACCAAAACCAAAAAAAAATGATTTGGTTTGAGAGCTAAATTGCCTATTGCAACGTTCTGCAATATCAGTACTACAAAGGTCAATATGGCAAAAGAAATAGACTATTATAATATTCTGTTATATTATACTATTATATTATACTATTGGCAGCCCAAATGCTTTAGATTGTTCAAAGCCACCCCCTATAGTGTGATGTACCCTTTGACACTCTTGGCATTCTCTCAAGCAGCTTCAAGAGGAGCCACCTGAGATGCTTGAAGAATATTGATATATGCTGAGACCTAGTTCAAAATGCCTTTACGATTATGGAAAACACACTTTGAGCTCTTGACTGACACTGTATGCTCCTTATGTCTCAATCTTACCAGTGTGAATCACTGTGTACACGCTGGCAGCTCAAAATGAATCTGGTTCGTAATGCTTACTTTCCTTGAAAGGTAACAACAGTGCTGCGTTTCTGTGCATGAATATGGGGGATGAATAGTCACAGCTAGAGACAAATGGTTGACAGGATAATAAAGATGTCGGAGTTCAAAGCATATTATCACAGAGGCTCCGGTTGGTCCTGTATTGCCACCTAGTGAAAGGGCCTGGAACTGAATCCTGCACGCAGTTCCAGCATACAGCACACATTTCCACTTCAAACAGTGGAGGAATTAAGACAGTCATCCCCAGCCAGGCTAATTGGAATGTCACAGCTTCAGGTTCCTACTTAACATGCAAGAAAAATGGACCCAAGAGCACTAATGTGTCTGAAGAATGCCACAAGTCTCAAGCGAGCTTGTTGAGCGAGCATGTGTTTTAAGAGGGAAAGGATAAAAACACACCACTGAAATGTAAATGAGGAGTAAAAAACGGGAATAAATAGCTACAGATAGACCATTTTCCCTTTAACCCCATATGTAGCAATGAGTCATGTTTGCTGTCTGCTTCTTTAGTTTAGTAATAGAGTTAATGGAGGCTAGTGTAGCTACTAATTAGCACTGTACTAACTGTGTGCCTAAATCGTTTACCATGCCTCAAACCATGTTGAGATGCGAATAATCTCAATTAGACTTGTTTATGTGGTTTCTGACACTGTTATTTGTGAAAATATAGAAATTTGTAGCTATATTATGTTTTTTTTGGTAATTTCTATATATGTCATACTATGTCTGAAACCACATAAGCAAGTCCTTTTAAAAGCTTGACACAGTTTGTGCAAATATGTGAAGGTTTAGGCATGTAGTTTGAACGTGTTTGATGCTGTCTTGCTGCTACTCTCACTCTTGTGTGTGGATTCCTGTCTGCAGGCACAGTGGCTATTGACCTGCATGACTCCAGTGACAGCAGTCCAGAGGGCTCAGGGCCAACAGGTGTGGGCGGTGTCAGTGGTGGGCGTGGCAGTGGCCGGGCTGAAGCTGGCGTCAGTAACACCCTGACGCTGCCCGCAACAGGTGATTCGGCTGAGGAGAGGAGGCACAGCATCGCCCCCGTGCTAGAGCTAGTGGACGGGGTTAGCCCCACCTTCGACTTGCTGGGGGACCAGTCCGAGGACGAGGGAGGAGAAGAGGGAAAAGAGGAGGAGGAGGAAGGAGGAGGAGAGCAGAAAGGCCAGTGGTGGGGAGCACAGTGCGAGTAAGTAGAGCTGGGTTTGAAGAGTGTTACTGCTGATGATGTTTGAGGGGCCATAACGTTATAAACATGTTGCCACTGATATGATAATGATTTTACAAAGCTAAAAAGTCAGATAATCGTTAATATAAGATATCAGATTCTCTCATCAGTCCCTTTATTTCTGTATTTTATTATTTATTTGTATTACTTTGGTATTTTTATTTATTATTTTATTTTGTTATTGGATGTGTTATTTGTCAATTTCGCTTATTTTACTTTTTTCCTTATTATTTTAATTTATTTATTTACTTTATTTTAAAATTAGAATTGTAACTGAATTGGATCAGATTATTTTTGAATACTCTGATAGCTATCCAATTCCTATTTATTTATTGTTTGTTTGTTTGTTAAGCGAGCTTTACAACCTAATTGAATTGGATCCTTTTTATTTTTATTTGGTTTCTTTTTTATTTATTTTATTTTTTTGGTTTTTGGCCATGATGTATGTACTCCTGTGTGTTTGTGCACCAGGTGGGTAAAGGGCTACCCGCTGAACTCTCCATATATCGGAAGTTCTCCTGCACTTTGCCACCTCCTGCAGGAGAAGATGCCTTTTTGCTGCCTCCGCCTTGATAAGGTGAGAACTTTTCTCCCTGTGTATCAGTACTGCTACACCACAAAACCACTGCCATAACCCAAACACTCACAGCAGTTTCACTCAAACACGGCCCAACAGAGCCACAGCAGTGTAACTGTTTCAGTTCGGCATCTGAAGACAACACAGAAATGGAAGAGAAAGCTAAATAAAAGTCTTTGGTAGAGAAGTAGTAGAAGTGATGGTAGTGTGAGTGTGGTAATACATGTAATAAGCTTTAACTATGTGGTCAGAGAACACAAATGAGTGTGATGCAAACAAGTGGACACTAGATGTGCCGCACCACACCATGGCCAGAACGCCAAAACTGTTGGTTGTAATGAGGGTGAAGACACCATCACTGACTTTCAGCTCTGACATCTCTGTTTCTCAGAGCACCACTCGGCATTTTGCTATTACTGAATTAAAACGCACCATCATGAGGCAAACGCTGGTGATAGATGTGTTACTTGAGATTGAAAGCAAGGAGGGCAGTCAATAAAAAGCCCTTAAGGCAATCAGACTAGTACTAGTAGTCTGTTACCTCAGGTAATGTTACTAGCCTAGTCGTATTGTAACTTCACAGTGTCCATTTGAGCTATTTACCTTTCAACAGTTTGCAAAGAGATACTTAGCTGACACCAAGCTGTGCTGAAAATGTCCCTCCATTAAATCTATACAAGTCTGTGATGCATTCTGTGTTGCATAGTGTATAAAGTGGCCTGCATCTGTTCCTGTCAGTAAAATCCCAGTAAACAAGAGAAGATTCTTTAGTTTTTTAAAATAGATGTTTGTCTATTTTTGTTTTGTTTAAGGGGGAATAACACAGGTTTATGGTTGTTCATTGAATTTGGTCACAGATTTGAGTGTTACTCCTCCCCTCAATAAGTGTTCATTTACCTTAATGCAGGTATTCTCTTTGGGTTGAACTGTGAGTATGATACATGAAGAAGGCTCTTTTCACTAACTGCCGTTCTCTCCGCTGACCAGGCGTGCCACCACATGCCGTACGAGGACGCCCGCTCCTATGGCTTTAAAAACAAGCTGATCATTGTGTCGGCCGAGAGCGCCGGCAACGGCCTCTACAACTTCATCGTGCCTCTGAGAGCCTATTACAGACCCAGGAAGGAGCTGAACCCCATAGTGCTGCTCCTGGAGAGCATGTGAGTACTGTTACAAATTGCTAGTCCTCTGACCTTACAGCGATCTGTTCCCATTTGTTAGGAAAGGATTTCATTTATTATGGAATCTTGCTGTGGATTTCAGTTTGATTTGTTTTGATTATTTTAGCACAAAATGATTTAATAAAATATAGTGGATACTACTGTACTGTGCTAAAGCCAGATACTTAAATATCCATTCGAAATAGCCATTAAATACAAATTAGGCATTTGTCTGATATTTCTGGCTACATAATCCACTGAAGAAAGGAGGAAGCCAGAGAGAAATGAGTGAAAAAACAAGGGTTTCTAAAACTGGACAGAAAAGCATAAATAGGAATCCTAATAACTGTGCAAGACCTGATAGACCACCAAAACGTTCATCACAAGATAAACAGCACTTACAGCTTTCATACTCAAAGCATTAATAGACAGGAGAGAATCAAGCTCCGCTCTTCGCTTTGGAAAAGATGTTTCTGTTCATCCGTCCACTGTGAGAAGATCAACGCTATGGGTCTGAAAGGATTTGTAGTTGTCAAGAGGCCCTCACTGAGAAAAGCAAATGGACAAAATCAAACACTGAAGCTGCTGCTGTTCTCAGGACCATGGACTGACCATCCCAGAGTCCAGACCTCAGCACCCCTGAATGTGTTTGGGATTACCTGCAGCTGACTTCTAAGGCCGAATTTTGGAGGAATGGAAAATATCCCTGCAGATTTCTTTGAAAAACAGAAAGCAAGTCTCCTGAAAGAGTGGAATGTGTAATAAAAGGACAAGTGGACACACTAAATACTGAACATTCTGACACTGATAAATGGACACATGAATAGCCCTTTCGGGTCTCTGACTATTTAAACCGTTCCCCCCAATATGATAATCTTTTTATGTTCATTACCTAAAGTCATTATTCAATACAACTAAACCAACTTAATGGGACAGAATTTAAAAAAATGACCACATACGTTACTGAATATTATTATAAAAAAAATATTATAGATGTAACATCCTAAAATTCATGCAGCTGTTAGTGCATCACAACGTGCAAATGCAATTTTACACGCTTAATACACAACAGGCTTCTCGTGAGGAACAGAGCGGTCTTGTCGTGCTGCAGTAGCTGGTGGTGGAAAAGTGGTGCAGGCCTGTAATACAATCAAATGCTATAAAGCTCTGAGTCATATGCCTGTTGTTCCCCATTATCTGGCTGCAGGCAGGATTTCATAGCAGAGTGTTCCAGAGCCACGGCAGGTGATTCTGTCACTTTTGCTGCAATTTGAGCCGAAATACTCAGGAAAAGACATCAAGGGATCATCTAAGTCACTGTGGGCCAGAGATGTGATGATGAGCTTTATTTTATTTATTTATTTTTCTAACCGCCAGTGATTCTGGAGAAATGGACCTGCAGCCGTTTGATTGGATTAAGAAGAAAAAACACCTGAAAAGAACCTGAATCTGTCCGTGAACGCATACCGAACGGTCTTGGATTTTTAAATTATTCTGTTTTATTTATGTACCTTTTTCCCAGCTGAAACCTGCCGTTCGCCACCGATGAACTTAAACAGGCGCATGTCACAACCTAAACTCTCTAACAGGGTCTAATTTATTTATATATATTCTCACTGTTATGTCTCAACCGTCCGATAGGTGATATCCTCCGAGGGCAAATATTAAACAACATTAAACTGAAATATTTAATTTAGTTTTTTCCCCAATATGTTAATTTAAGCAAATAAACAGTGATGTGGGACGTGTTAACCTAGACAATCAGTAGACATGTGATTTCTCCGGGGCAGTCAAACTATTTTATCTGGCTCTGTTTTATAGTTATATGTTTTCCCAGTGTGTTAAACACGTAAATATACATTGTGCACTAGAATTGTATATTTTTGTGTTTTTTAGTAATTTAGTTTTTTAGTAAGTATTTTATTATGACCTATACGTTTAAGACAGATAAATTAGAAGTAATTTTGCTTTCACAATCTTATATTTATTCTGTTTATAATTATAATTAATATAATTAATTCTGTGATTTCTTAATTCCCTTTTTTTCACAGCAAATGTTGCCAGGTATGTTGTTGCTGGCTGCGTGCAGCTGTGTAAATGTGCTGTGTAAAAAGGGCATTCGCCTCTTTTATCTCTTTAAAGTGGAATAAGGCAATAAGAATCTGAGAACTGTATGCCTTCACACATACCAGCCTTTCACTGGCGTGGGAGAAACTTATTTAAGGACAGGAACCGTATTTAACGATTGGAAATAGGAAGTGGGACAGCCTAGCCCACCCCAGACTCCCCTATAACTCCGCCCATAATCTTAATACCTGACAAATCTATCAGCCCACTATCATAACAGTTGGGCCCTATTGCTCAGTCTGCGTTGTTTAAGAATTGTTTCTTCTGTGTGTGAACGGTTTCTGTTTGTTTATCAGACCTGAAGCAGACTTCTTGGAGGCTATCTGCTGGTTCCCTATGGTCTTCTACACTGTGGGCTCCATTGACAAGTAAGATAAGCCTCAGGCCTTTTCTTCACTCAATTGATTCTTTTGCGCTTAACTGAATTCTTCTTTATGCTGTATGTTCTTATGTGTGTGCAGTCTGGACAGTCTCCTGCGCTGTGGGGTGACGTTTGCAGACACCATGGTGGTGGTCGATAAGGAAAGCTCTATGATCGCGGAGGAGGACTACATGGCGGATGCCAAAACCATTGTGAATGTACAGACCCTGTTCAGGTATTGCTCTTGCCCCTGAGTATAGATTAAGCCCATGCCGTTCCCTCACCCAGGAGGGCTCTTTTTTGGGGAGGGTTCCTTTTGTGCTTGTGGATGGGCACCTTTTCATGTGCCCAGTGGACGAAAGACATGCACTCGACATATGGAAAAACGTTTTGTTGCATCACAATTAATAGTTGAAAATCAGTGAGCACATCCTCGACAGAGAACACACTCCTCTATAGGGCACCACTACTGTTTGTTTACTGAAATTAACGTACTGGAAAAAATTAAATGTGGCCTGTGCAAAAATAATGGCACCATTTATATTTTATATATTTTTCCAATATGTTAAAATTGTGCAGAAACTGTGCACTTCAATTAGCAGAAATTTTAATATTTATGTTTGTTTCCTGTAGAGATGCAAAGTCAACAAAATATGTCATTTTACCAGGAATGTTCAAACTTTTGCATACAATTGTATGACTGTCCATGCAGTGTACAGGAGTCCATTCACACTGAAGTGATATGCTGTGTTGTTCCTGCAGTAGTATATCATAATGGCTAAACATTCCTGAACATTGCAGTTCAAACAGTTTATACCAAAGGTGGACGAAGTACACAATCCATGTAGTTGAGTTAAAGCAGAGATACCCAAGTTAATATATTCCTCCAGTAAAAGTAAAAGTCCTCCCTTTAGACCTCCACTGGAGTAACAGTACTAAAGTATTTCCCTTCAAATGTACTTAAGTATGGAGAGTAACAGTAGCATGATTTATTATGGATCTAATGTCCTATTATCATTTCTGGAACAAGACTCTTAATCAGCACAGTGTAGGTGAAGAAACTCTAGTGTCTCTCAGTCCACCAGTCTTTAATAGAAGGTCATTAATTAGTCTGACACTGACGTCTATTCAAATGATCATAAGCACAGAACACTAAAGGAAAACTTTTTGCAAACAAGCAACTTTTGGTTTAAGATTTATTTGCAACTTAGTTACAAGTTAAAGTTTAATAAAAACTTGCTTTAAAGAGGATCACAAATGAGTTTCATTTACTATACTGCGTCTGTAGGTCTCTGTTCATAAACATAAACTAGCCAAAGCAAATTTATTATGAAAGGAAATAGTGTTTGTATAAATGGAGAAAAAGACACTCGCCAGTCACGAGTGCATGTGTACATATTTCTATACTGTGGTCTATTTACCCATAAAGTCAGGAACAATCTGTTTACTAACCCCATCCTGCTTTACCTGCCTTCCTCCAGGTGGTCCTTCATGTAGTCCAGGCCTGAAATGGACATTTCCATGGATGCTAAGACTCCATGAATAAGCTTGTTTCGTTTTGACATGTTACGTTTTTACCCACACATAAGCTGAAAGGAACGACAAATTTAGCATAATGTAGTGGAGTAAACTACAGTAAAGTCAGATATTGGAGTTTGAAATGTCGTTGAGTTAAAGTACAAAGTTGTCCAAAATGGGAATACTTCAGTAAAGTACAGATACAAGGAAAAACTACTTAAGTACAGTAAACAGTTACATTTACTTAGTTACTGTGAACCACTGGGTTGTACTAGGGATACACAGAATATTCGGAAACCAAAATTATTTGACCAAAATGGCGAAAAAAATAAGTGAAAAGACCAAATAATTTATACAGAACACTGAAGTTTTTAATGACGCTGTTAACTTTCTTACTGGATGTAGACGGGAACCAGAGGGGAACTCGTTAGCTCCAGGGCTAGCGCCATCTGCTCTAGGCTAATACCCACTTTAACATGTTGTTTTTCCATTGCGAGTCACACGGGAGCACGCTGAAGCTTTCCGGCTTTTACTCAGTTTCAAGCATTCAAGCCAAGCGGAACTCCAGACAGAGTAAATAACAGAACAGAGCCGCTACAGCGAGGCAGTCAGACAGCAGCCCCTGCCCACTTTTTCTCTCTCATACCCGCCTCCTCCGGAAATAAACAAAACCCCAATTTTACAACAAAATCGTGACCAGCTTGGAGGGAGGCGCTCTTTGTAAATGCAGCAGACCTGTCGACTGGGAGGTCTTTTTATTGCTAATATATGTAAGTCATATTGTGCTTTTTTCAATGTGTCTGCTGGGATGTTAAAATGTTCAGTGTTCAGTAAATATGATATAAACTGTTTTTTCGTTGAAACCCAAGACAAAACTGCATTTAGCCTTTTGGAATTATGCAACAATGAAAAAAGTAGCAAAATGAATTAAAGTTTGTTCGGTTTCGGCTTCGACCAAAAATTTTAATTTTGGTGCATTCCTTGTTTGTACGTATGCTTCAGCCTCATTCCACTTGTGAAGAGGTTAGTTAGTCAGTCAGAGCTTATTTACATATATGAATCTTTCAGGGCCAGTGACAACAGCAGCTTGGTTGAGAAATAGTCATGTAAAGAATTATTACAGTTTTTATTTGATAATAAACAAAGTATAAAAAGAAGAAACGAACCGAGTTTGCTCACCTTTGTGCACATATATCTCCAACAAACAGCTTCATGATAATTTAGGCAGCAAGCTATTGCTGGCTAGTTTGTAGCGGCCAAATGCAGACTGTGTGAGCTCAGCAGAGGCATCATCATGAGCTGGGCATAGAACCTTTGTTTATGGATCTGAAGAGAATGCGAGCCTGGCTAATCTCGGTGTGGGCGTTTGCGTTTGGTATCATCTTTGGTCTGAGTCCTGGATGTGCGGCTGTGTGATCGCGCTGTTCCTGCTGTGTGTGTCTCACAGGCTTTTTCCAGCGCTCAGTATAATTACAGAACTCACCCATCCTGCCAACATGCGGTTCATGCAGTTCAGAGTGAAAGACCACTACTCACTCGCCCTCTCCAAACTAGAGAAGGTTAGTCTCACCACTGCCACACACGTCCACAAACTGCTCTCGTTCGGAACACATCCCCCCCCCTTACTTGGCTGCATATGGGTGTCATGAGGGCACTTTCAGTGCAAAATCCAATTGAAATCAGTCATGCTATATCACGGTTTATCTAATTAATGCTTTGATTTTTTTGAACAATCAGAAAGTCAACGTAGTGTGTATCATTAAACTGATCGTTTCCAAGCACTGGAAATTTTAACCAATTCTGAACTGGGGAGCAGAGGTTGTTGGTTATCAGCATAAGTGACTTCAGCATATTAAAATTCTGTCAAGTTAGTGTTTCAGCTCCTTAACTGAAGGGTACATTAACATAATCTTGTTTTATGTGTTATCAACTTATTTGAAGATGAAATAACCGTTTTACATTACAATGTAGTATATAAAGCAAATAAACAGCACAGCAATACTGTAAAACTGTGTGTGCTAAATATGCATTAAATCTGACAAAGCAATAAAATAAAGGAATTGGACTTCTAGCATAGCTAGCTAAGCAACATTTGGCTGCTGTAGTAATTATATTAACTAATTTAATTCATTTATGTAAATGATTTGCTTAACACTGTTATACTACCAGAAATCCAGTGATATTTTAGGCTGGTTTTGTAACAGATTTGTTCATTTCTTTCCTCTTTCTTATATCAAATCTAGCGTTTTTTTTGTGCTGATATCAGCTCAGTGCTGATCATGAGCACTGAATCTGTGCCATTTCTAGTTGTATAGTCCTCACTACTATTGAACAACAGTACAAAAAAGGAGACTCTTCTGTCTGTTGGTGTGTCCAAACTTTGAGTAATGTAAGCTAATGCCCACTTGTCTCCTACCATCCACTTGGTGCGTGTTGGCCCTGCAGAAAGAGCGAGAGAGGGGCTCCAACCTGGTCTTCATGTTCCGATTACCCTTTGCCGCCGGGAAGGTGTTCAGTGTCAGTATGCTAGACACTCTGCTGTATCAGGTAACAGTAAGCCAGTAACTGACACTGAGCTATTCTCTTTCTCCATGATTCTCAGACCCACTGCAGGTATATGCGCACTAATCTGCTTAGAACAGAAAGTGATACACGTCGGTGAGATGTTTGGTATACTGAAGTGCTCTCTGTTGTCTGTTTGTATGTGCTAGTCCTTTGTGAAAGACTACATGATCTCCATTACCAGACTGTTGCTGGGACTGGATTCTATGCCTGGCTCTGGTTTCCTCTGTGCCGTGAGTACAACCTCAGATTTCACCCATCCATATTGGAGGAAAGGCCAGTATTTAAAATCTAGTGACATGACCATGAGCAGGATGGTAATGACGGTGATCACACTGGCAGAGATCATTTAAATACTCTAGTATTTATTATACTTAGTATTCAGAATCTTTGCTCACTAAAATGGTGGCCTAACCTACAACAGATTCCGTCAAAGGACTTTAGAGCTGATTGTTACTATATGGATTATGGTAAAGGCAAGTAAGTCATACATGGATTAGCTACATCACCTCACGTCATCACAAATTCATGGCAGACATTGTCTACTTTGCCAGCCCTAGATGATGATGGTGATGATGGTGATGATGATGATGGTGATGATGGTAATGATGATGATGATGATGGTGATGATGGTGATGACAGTAGTGATGATGGTGATGGCAGTACAGTAGCCCTAAAAGACCATATTTTATTTGCTCAATTTCAGGAGTCAATAGAATTAATTCATTTTCTAGCTCAAGGTCTCCAATTATTTGAATCTTTATCACAGTCATCCCAATATACTCTCAACTTCTCAGGAAAATAACAATTCATTTGAGATAATTAAGCAAAAAAGATGTTTCTTTTTTTATTGCTGTAAATGTAAGTTAGTTTTTTTGCTTACTGTGCCAACTAATAGACATATACATAGAAAAATATTATATATAGAAAGTATTAAACAGTTATTTTGAACAGTCAGACATCTGTGTGTATGCGTGCTCTAGCATGCTTACATGCTTTATGTAGTGCATATTGACCCACTAGATTTGATTCAGTGCAGTCACACTGAATGAACACTCCATTCAGGAAAAATGTGTGTCTCTGTGGGCTGTTTAGCAGGTGGTTGCTCTTACTTAGCATCCATTTCAGTAGCACATTTATACAAAAGCAGGGCATAATATGCAGGGGTGGGAATCACTGAAGGATCCACAGTGCAATATTATCATTATACTTAAGGCACAATACAATATTATTGCAATTTTGTGATATATTGTGATATATTGTGATTATTACCTTTTATCAACTGCAAATTATGGGCCTAAAGCAATACTCATAGGCCTTGACATCCACACATAGGAATTATGCAGAAAATGTACAGAGTTGGTGGAATTCCCATTTGGCTTGTTTATTAATGTGTAAATTAATGTGAATTCATGGCTTTTTTATACTGCTTTGACATGTTAGTGATTTTGGTGTAAATGATATCAAATCCTAGATGAAGATCACAGAAGAAGACTTGTGGATCCGCACCTACGGCCGGCTCTACCAGAAGCTCTGCTCCTCCACGGGAGACATCCCCATTGGCATCTACCGTACAGAGGCTCATAAACTGCCTGTGTCTGAGGTACACAAACCTGTAGAACCATAACACCATAGTACACGAAAACCAACACGGTAATGTAAGCCTTTCCAGTGTTGCTTATAGTCCAGCTTTTTAAACTAAACAGCTCTGAGTAGGATTCAGAAGCCATGATCTCTAAGTCCTCTGGCAATATCAAGCCTAGTAACTAAGTCAAGAAAACCTCCCCACTGTGCCCACAGTTTTATTTGAATGTACACACAAATATGAGCTTGTTGGACACTATCTTCCAAACTTCATCCCAAACTTGTACAGTGGGGTTGAGGTCAGGGATCTTTGCAGGCCACTGGGTCAAACCATGTCTTTATGGATCTCACTTGGATCCCATCATACTAGAACAGAAAAGGGCATTCCCCAAACTTCCACCAAGTTGGAAGCATGTAATAGCCAAAAATTTTTCATTCTTTACATGCTTTAGTGTTAACATTACCCATCGCTGGAACTATTAAACCAAGCCTAAACCCTGAAAATACAGCCCCAGACAAATATCTTTCTCCATCAAACTCTTGTCTGTGCATTCCAGTAGGCAGATATGTAAATGATTACAGGTGTGGTCTGGTACGTGGTGGCATACATGGTGAGCAGGCTCTGGATGGCCCAGACAGACCACCAGTAGAGAGGATTGTTTGATCCGAAGACAAGCACAAGCATCTCCCAGTTTCCTTATCCACCATCCAGACACAGGAGGCACCTTCATTACACGCCTCTGTCTCTGCCGAGACCATTTCGAAGCTCTTGGCAGAAGAAAATTTGGTGTCATGGCACCTGTTCTGTGTCCTGCCATTGACTCTCAGCCACCGTCGCACTTTGAGGCTTTGACTGCTACAGACTGGAACCAGATCGTCTTTAGTGATGAATCCAGGTTCTGTTTGGGACCCCACAACAGTCAGGTTCGAGTATCGAGGCCTCGTGGTGCCTTTGCTGTGGACCAACACAATGCCCCAACTGCTCCTGGTGTGATGATCTGGAGAGACATCTCATACGACAGTCAGTCATCCCCTAGCAGTGATGCGAGGGACACTAACAGCTCAGCCATATGTGCAGAACGTCCTCCGACCACATGTGTTCCTACTTATGGCAGGGCTTTCAACTGGCATATTTCAGCAGGATAATGCTCACACAGGACAAGGGTTTCATTTGATTCCAGCAACTCTTTCTTGATGCATAACTTTTTGTCAGTGAATATATTTTGGTAAACTTTATTTATTCTCATATTGGAATAATACAAATAATACTTATGCAGTAAGTCATGTGTATTCTGGTGATGGAGCTGAACAGTACAGGTGGTTAGGTACCAGCCCTACTTTGAATACACTGTGCAACACTGAGTCAGTGATCTTCAGAAGCTCTGACGGGGTGTCTCCCTCTCAGTCTCAGGTGTCCATCACAGTGGAAGACTATGAGGACACACGGGAGCCTCGGGAGCCCCTGCTGTGCCGCTCCGGCCCTCACCGTAACTCCACCTCTTCTGAGCCACCTTCCTCGTCCTCCTCCTCCTCTCACGCCTCAGACCACCCGCTGCTCAGGAGGAAGAGCATGCAGTGGGCACGGCGGCTCAGCCGCAAGGGGGGACGAGGCCCCAGTGGAGCCAAGGGCCCAGGTAGTGCTGCAGAACGCATCAGCCAGCAGAGGCTCAGCCTGTTTCGGCGCTCCGAGAGACAAGAGCTCAATGCCCTCGTCCGGACACGCATGAAGCACCTCGGCCTATCGCCATCCGGATTCAGTGAGTGTGTGTGTGTCTTACAGGGGTGTAAATGTCTGACTTCAGTTCAATTATGATCCTTCAGGAAGTGATTTAGTGTATCACAACATGTCAGATATTATATTTCAGTTGTACAACAACACATACAGAAATATGACTGGAGGAGCTATTTACACAGTGCTGGAATATACTGAATATACTACTATGTTTTTCTATTGCCTAAGAATTTTATTTTGTCAAAAATGTATTTGTACATGTATATGTAGTGCATACAGTACTGTGGAGAAGTCAGAGACCACCCTTCATTTATTTAATTTCGAGTCAAAATGGCCAGTAATTACAAATAATTCACTTTACAGGATCAGGGAATCACAGGAAATGGACAATGTTTACAGAAAATTATACAGACGCCTAATGAATGAAATATGATCTTTATTATCTAATATTTAGTGTATCTGCGCTTTGGCTTTATTACAACGTCCATTCTTTTTGGAAGACCTACTTTCAGTTTTTCAAATCCTGTGTGCAGGGATATTTTTATACCTCCAAAGTTGAGCCTTAAAAGTTGTTTGCATTGTTTCCTTCTTGCGATTCAAAAACATTCAAACATGACAAACGTGATGAGGTTTGGACTCAGGTTTGAGGTGGTCAGTCCGCTGTTCTGAGAACACCAGCAGCTTCTTTGTTTGTTTATTCTTTTGTGTCTATTTCCTTATTTCAGTAACAGCTTCTTGACAGCCAAGCATCCTTTCAGACCCTTAGCACTGAGTGGTCTTTTCAGAGTGAAAGGATGGACAGAAACACCAGTGGATTTTGATATATATATATATATATATATTAGAGCTGAAGCAAAAGTGGACCTTGATTTTCTCAAATGTAAAAGCTTTAAATATTGTTTATGTTCTGGTGTCAGTTTTGCTGGTCTACCAGGTTATTAGTTTTTCTCCAGTTTTGGAAACTCCTGTTTTTCACTCATTTTCCTTTTACCTTTCACATGCAAATGTGTTATCTTATATCTAATCTCCTCAGAAATAAGTAACTTGTATTTTATAGCCGGTTTGACTGGAAATTATACTTGGTCTCTGACTTTTGCAGAGTATTGTACACTGAATCTGAATATTATCCTATTTCGCGTTGGATACACTTAAGTCACCACCTTCAGCTTGTTGCATCACACTGCACTGGTGCACTTCTACCCCCTTGTTGTGTGCTTATGTGTGTGAGATGTCTGCCTGTCGCCTCTGTTTGCTGGAGAAGCTGTGCAGCTCTCTGTTCTTGTGTTATCACTCATGCGTCATTGCTTTACTGAAATGCAGTAAAACGCACAGCTGCTCCCTTCTGTGCTCTCTTTGTCTCTGGGTGCTTTAACCGTCTGTTTCTGTCCATCTGTGTTTATAAGAACACAGTAAATTCACACTCTGTCTGATGTCACTGTTAAGTGTGGATTATGAAATGTATTGTTAGGGCTGGGCAGTATGATCAAAAACATAGTACAGAAACATATTATTGATATCCGCATCTCCTTTTGTCTGTTTTTGTCTGCATTATTTGAACATGGTAGCTCTATTATCCCTTAATTTCATGACAGATGAAACAACAGATATGTGTCAACATAGCTTGGAATGAAATATCTTTACATTAACTTACATTAAAAGTTCAATTAAAGTTTTGCCTTTGCCTTTGCCTGTAAAGATAATATTATGGAGATATGTGGGGTTTTTTTGGACAGGAACAATATAATACCTTATATATAACATATAATACACTATTCAAAATAAGCTGATAATGTTATATACATTTATAATTAAACTATTCATACTATTATATTGTAAGCATAGTGGAACATGCTGGTGGTGGTGCTCATTCTGATAACCATGCAACATCAGCAAACATCACAAAGAATATTGCTCGGCGATACATTTTACTCTCTATTATTTCAGCATTTGAAGTAGCTAGCTGACAAATCTAGACATCTGTGATCAAAGGAATAATAAACTGGGCCACGTTCAGTGCAGTGATATCTGGGTTGAACATGAGGTATTATCCAATCAGCAAGAACGTTTATGGAAACCTGCCATACTAAAACGGTATTACACACAGTAGATTCTAATGAAGTCCTTTGAAAATGCAACTGCTGCAGCTCGGTGAAAGCAACAGTTAAAGACGTTAGAAAACCTTTTCTGGCAAATGACACAATGGCCTTCTCAGCTGCAACACTTGAATAGCACGGAGTGTTCAGCGCACTGCCGTTTCTGTTTAAATAACCGCTTTGGTGCGTGTTGTCATGGCTGAACACACAGTCCTTAACTTGTGAGTATAAGCAAAGTCAAACGGTGGAATTTTCTCCATAAACAGATACCATGGTAAGTGTGACGAGCTTTCCCGTTACTTTTTTAACCAGTGGTCAGTCTCCTCCTTTATAACACGTTTGATATAAGACACAGCATCACCTACTGTCCACTGGTGGAGTTCTTCAAAGTTCAAACTCAGAATGGCATGTACATTTACGTTAAAAATGCATTATCAGTAGTGAAAGTGATTTATTGCCCAGCCCCAGTAGCAGACTTTATGTGATTTTGCTGTTGAGTGTGCGCTGTAGGCTGTCAGACTTTTTGCTCTGCTGTTCTTCTCTTCTTTTTGCTTACCTGTATGATCTCACTGTGTGCACAATAAATTATGTCAAACTGTGTTTTTTTTACTTTTATTTACTTGTTCTCTTTCTGATCTCTACTGTTCTTCAGTGTCTGTTTGATGTCCCTGTTTTATGTGCTTCATGGAGTGTGTCAACTTTGTAAGCTGCTATTTTTGTGAACCTGCACTTCCTCTCTGTCTGATCTCTAGTGGCTTTTATTGTTTGTCTGATCTCTATGGCTGTACACACTGTCCGATTCTGACCATTTGTGTTTCCTGCTTTTACTGTTGGGTGTGTATTATAGACTGTGCAGCCCTCTGTACTCTGTCTCTGTTTACCTGTCTCTTGGCTAATCTCATTGACTGCCGGCTGTGAAATTTAGGCAGTGTGAGACTCTAAGCTCTCTGTTTGCATGTCTGGTTTAAGATGGGATGACAGACCAAGGCAACAGACTCTCCTACATCCTCATCAACCCCTCCCCCGACACGAGACTTGAGCTGCATGATATTGTGTAAGTATATGAAAAGAGACGTAAGCTAACTGTCCTACCCGTTCCCCTAATGTGTGCTGTGAGTGATGGCTAGACTTTTTAATCCCTCTCCATCTAGTAGGTAAAAGACAAAAATTGCCATTTAGTGTTTCGAAAGAGCAGTTTAAAGGAGCAATATGTAACATGTTGCAATCTGTTGAGGTCATACTCCACACAGTTTTCATTGCTTTTGATGTGTTTTCTTGTTGAGTGGGCATCTTTCATGTTTCTAACACTACACTAACTCACTATCGCTTCTTCAGGTACAAAGTGGTATTACAGACAGAACAGGCCGGGGCTTTCTAAGTAGCATTCTAATTCCAGCAGCTATCTCTACAACACACTAACAGTTATTTCTTTGCATTCTGTTGATCATTTTTATTACATTTTTTTAAAGTTTTAAAGTTAAAATCTTACAAATTGATAACATCATCTCACATATTGCTCCTTTAAATTAAACAAACATACACAAATTGAAAACAACAGTACCACATTTCCTAGCATGCCCCAATAGCTTGATTACACAGCAAAAATATATGTCTATGTCTAAGCTATTCTAATAGCATGACCTTTCTCTAACCTTAATAACATGCTAACATAATAGGAAAACCCTCATGTTTGTTAATTAATTTAGCTAATTTGCCTATTTATAGCATATAATAAACCTAGCTACAGCTCAAATGCTGTACATAGCTATGATGATGTCTGCGATTTTAGCCCTGTCCTTCAAATGCAGCTTTAAATGACTTTTAAGGGGATTTCAGTACCTTCATCAAGCTATGCTGGACAGTGCTCGATGAGACCTATGTATAAATCAACAAGCAGCAAACTGACAAAACGAATTGTTTACCTCAAAAGCCTCAAGTGTAAGAGGAACCCACGATTGAGTATAATATACACCCATAATAATTTACACCCACCAGCCACTTCATTAGGTATGGACACTCATTGTCCATTTTGCCAATTCCACTTACCATATAGGTGCATTTGGTCTGGACCCTCACAGGAGCACCGCAGAGCCGGTATTATGTGGATGGTGGATCATTCTCAGCACTGCAGTGACACTGACGTGGTGGTGGTGGTGTGTTAGTGTGTGTTGTGCTGGTGTGAGTGGATCAGACACAGCAGTGCTGCTGGAGTGTTTAAACACTGTGTCCAATGACTGTCCACTCTATTAGACGCTCCTACCTTGCTGTTCCACCTTGAAGGTGTAAAGTCAGAGACGATAGCTCATCTGCTGCTGCAGCGTTTGTGTTGGTCATCCTGTAGTTCTTCATCAGTCGTGTCCATAGGACGCTGTTGGCTGGATAGTTTTGGTTGGTGGACTGTGTTTAAACACTCCAGCAGCACTGCTGTGTCTGATCCACTCACACCAGCACAACACACACTAACACACCACCACCACGTCAGTGTCACTGCAGTGCACTGCAGAGTGACAGATGGACTACAATCTATAACTGTTGAACTACAAAGTTGCTCCTATATAGTAAGTGGGCTGATAAAATGGACTCAAATGGGTCGTTTTTAACGTTATGGCTGATCAGTGTATGCACTAACCGGGTGCTCTCACTGTTCTGTTCAGGTTTATGTGAACCCATGTTTCTGTACACGTTCTATGTTCATTAAATCCATTCTGCCCCACCTGATACAACCCTGGCTCCTCATAAATACGTGTTTGTTGTTCTCTCCTTCAGGTATCTGATCAGGCCAGATCCCCTGTCTCTGATGCCCAACCAGGGCAGTGGCCGCAAGCCCGGTGCGGGTAGAGCGGAGGGTCACAGGTTTGATACGCAGGACAGCACCCACCTGTGACCAGCCACCAGCACACAAATACACAACAACACTATGGCCTGGGAGAGTGTGTTTATGAGAAAGTGTGTGAGCGAGAGAGATAGAGAGAGAGAGGTAAAGAGAGAGAGAGAGACCGGAAAAGAATGGACTGTGAATTGAAACTACAAACCTAGTGAGTCACTGACAGCTGTTATTTAGTTTGTTTGTTTTCTATCCAGAGGCCTGTGAAATGCATGGACCTTTTACAGTCTCACTCACATTGTACTTATTTTTGCATCAGTTTATTTGTTTTGTTCTTTGTTTAATGCGAAGGAGCTGAGGCCACATAAGTGCATTTAAATAAATCTGTATTTGTATTAGTCTTTGTGCATGTGAATGTATGTTAAATAGCCAGCACTGCCAATCCTAACCTGGACTGCCAAAGGAACACATTGTCATGTACGTTGAGGGGGGAGTCTCTCAGTGTGTTGTGAGCAGTCTATGTCCATGAGCTGCTCTGTGGGTCGTCAGTCTGGGATTTCTATTTTTCCCCCATTTTTGCGTTGTTTTGGTACACCCTGGAGCTATCAAAGTCATCAAACTGACTTTTTCAGCTCCCTGTGGACTGCGACCGAGTTTGCCACCAGACTGGTACGCCAAACATGAGCTTATTAACTGGGCACTGGACCAAATGAGTGAACTTCAGTCTTTTCCCCTCACATTATACAGCATCTGTTTTGCCATATTCAGAGGAGACTGTTGCAACAAGCCTTCTGTGTTGTTAATGACACTTTTTGACATTGTAGTCACTAAACGAACCGCATTGTTTTTGTGTAACGGCCGACGCCATGTTTTTTCGATGTCTGCATTGATAAGGACTGTTTGTTTGTTTGTTTGTTTTCCTCACTTGAGGTGTTTACGCAGTTTCTTAGCCTGTTGTTTTTGTCCTCTGTCAGTTTGAGTATATTGTTGGCATGCATGTGGAGGAGCCTGCATGCAGATGTGGGATTATAAAGGATGTTGGACTAGCCATACAAACTGACCGCTTCGTGCTCCTGCTGCACCGGGCTACTACTGCCCTCATTCAGTGCCATTTACACACAGAAGCATTATGTACAGAATAAAGTGATTAAGACCAAAAGTCATGCCTTGCAATGGGTTTCATGTGAACGTCACCTCCAGGACCAGGCTAGTACTGTCCTGAGTTTTAGCCTCTGACCAATAGATAAAAATATCCGTACTCAAACAACACTGAACCAACATTGAAAACCTTTGTTTAAAGACTGTAACTTTGGTTACACGTACTATATATAGACCACCTTATTAAAACACCTGTTATTTTCCTATTAAAGACTTTAGCCCACCTGTCACTGCACTGTTTGTGTTATCCATCCTCTAGCTCTTCATCAGTGGTAAGTTTCTGACCGCAGAGCCACTTGTGACTGGATATTTTTGGGTGCCGTATCACTCTTAACTTACAACCCCTGTGCCTGACATGCTCACACTATGCCACTACCATGTCAACTCAAATGATATCTGGTCAGTGGCAGATGTGTGGAAGAATTGGTGATGACTGAGGGGAGCTTACAAAATAAAAATGGTCCACATGGTCTGTTGTTGTGTATCAATAAGGTAGGTGTTTCCAATAAATTGACCATTGAGTGGAAGTACAAGTGTTGGGCTTCTAATAAACTAGCCAGTTAGATGAAGTATAAGTATAGGTTTCTAATAAAGTGGCCAGGGAGTGGAAGGACAAGATGGGGTTTCTGATAAAGTGGCCAGGGAGTGGAAGGACAAGATGGGGTTTCTGATAAAGTGGCCAGGGAGTGAAAGTACGAAGTAGGAGTTTCCAATAAAGTGGCCAGTGAGTGGAAATACAGGGTAAGAGTTTCTAAAAAGTAGTCAGTGGGTAGAAATACAAAGTAGGGGTTTGCTAATAAAGTGACTGGCCAGTGGAAGTACAAGGTAGGGGTTTCTGATAAAGTGGTCAGTGAGTAGAAATGCTGGGTAGAGGCATGGTAACTAATAACAAGGTTTGGAAGTACAATGACTGAAAGAAGCCTGCCTCTCTATGTGTTCTGTATTTACAGAAGGTCAGTAACTACAGATCACATGTTCACATCACTCGTTTTTGTTTTTGTTGGGATCCAGGCTGCTGCAGTTTTTGATGAAAGGGCCAGTGAGAGGAAGTACGAGGTAGGCTTTCTAATAAAGTGGACTTTGTGTGTATTATGTAGACAGTTATAGTGACTAAGCAAAGGCAGCCTTGTTTGAATATTAAAAGTGTGCAACTTTGAATCATGGGGTTTCCTGAGATTTCCCAGGTGCGGTGAGCAGTGACTTTATTTTTCTGAAGTCAAGCTTGACTTTTACCCTCCATTCGTATTCATACGCCCACATTCTACTTAAAAGGCTGCTTTCTCAGTGCACCGTAACGACGCTTTTGTATGGCTGTCACACACTTTCAGCACTTTAGATGAATGGGAATATTTACCCATATTGTTGAGCAAAGGGTGTAAGAGGGTGACACACTGAGTTCTGGCTGAGAGCAGAGGAGATGACTCATCAGTGTTTTTGCCAATAGCTCTCCAGTTAGTACTTGCAGTTATTATTAGTTACAATTAGTCTCCAATAATCCAATATAGAATTTCACTCTCGCTGTCCAGACCAAATGCGCTTGTACATGACACTAAATCTCTCCTTAATGCCAAGTCACAATCAATAATAATATATATAATATATATTATATTACATAATAATAATGATTATATTACATAATAATAATAATAATAATAATCTATTACATAATAATAAATAATATATATAAAAACCTTATGTAATTAGAATACAAGGTATGTATAATACAGCTTACAAGTACATTATAAACACAGGCAGGATTACAGTAAAATCACACAGATGCAGACTTGTCACCTTTTGCCTATTTTGCCATTTTAAATTATAGATATGTGACATGAATCTTGTAGATTTGAGGAGGTTCTCATTTCGAGAGGCAGAATGGAGGTCCTGCTGCCAGGATAGATTTTTGAAGAATCCCCCTCCCCATCAGCAGTTTGTGGTCTTGTATTCTACCAATCCATATACATCTTAATAATCATTTTATTTTTATTGGGAGATCTGAGATCTGCAGTGTTTTCCTGAAAGCTTCTGAATCAGGTGTTTATTCTGATAATAATGAATCATAAATCATTAGCAGTAAAGTTAATTTCACCTTTGCATATGTGAAAATATGATATGCATATTTCATGTCTTTATTTAATCATTTGAAAAGACAATTAGTACATATGCATACAACTCTTTATCTGTCTGGACTATTTGTATAATATTTCCAAATATTCAGTCACCATGACCAGTCCATTATATTATGTATGTACACATTTAATTGTCATGTCATTATGATCCCTAGATGGTATTGTGTGCTGTTATGCCATGTCATTATGATGAGGCATTTAAAGCCTCTCCACCAATTATCCACTCATCTCTACAACCTCTGGCCTACTGGGGAACAATGAGTGCATTCCTGTTGCAGGTGTGGCGGTGCATAGACATTATACAGTCGCTGGCTATATAAGGCGGCGGTTACTAGTCTAGTCTGCATTGAGAGGAGCGTCAGTAAGTGGAGAAGACATGGCTGGGGTAAAAACGTGTAGCATTCTGATCACAGGAGCTAACAGAGGTCTAGGTTTAGAGATGGTCAAGCAGCTGTTGGAGGG
>CM067475.1:37719827-37749427 GCA_034552555.1 Semaprochilodus insignis | reverse complement strand
TATATATATATATATATATATATATATATATATATATATATATATATATGGAACGATTATAGTTTTGATTGTATATCTAAATGTTATTGCTGCCTGTTTCAACTCATCATTAAAGGCCAAAAGTAATTCGATATTGTTGTATTTATTTATATGATATACTCCGCATAATCAACATTGCATATGTGCCAATCCATCGGTCATGTAATAGCAGTAACAGTACATAATAATAGTAATCCATGTTATGCATACTTTGTCCTTTATTACTGTTTACAACCATCTTTAAAGCACGGTGAGCCGACACCTTTATGAAAAGTGTTCTATAAATAAAGACTATTATAGAACTATGATTATTATGGTTAAGATTAATGCACTTGTTGAGTGCTGCATTTCTGTTATGCAGTGCTGACCAACAGGGAAAATAGTGCCATGGTTAATCAGTAAACACTACCCCTACAAAAACACCTGCAGTGTTTTTGAAAAAACTGTGGGTTATTGACACAACAGCGTGCTTGAGAGGAATAAACCAGATGCATTCTAGCTGTACCTGGCAGCACTGTAGTCAGTGTACATCGGCTTCGTACTGTTAAAGTTTAGGTAGAAGTAGAAATATTCTTTGTTCCACCACTTTTCTACAAAGCTACTCCGTAATAGATGCACAAACATCTTTACAGCAGTTTCTTAAAGAAGCCCCGCATTGGTCTGCGGAGCAGTGGAACTCCATCCAGTACATTTGGGATCAGTTGGAGCGATCCAGAATTAATCACCCAACATTAGTAACTTACAAACTTTTGGAATTATAATGTATACATAACTAGCATCAAGATTAACTTACAAAACCAAAATATAAACTATACGACAACATTACTACAACTTCCTATAAACCCTGTATTCACAATGTGTCATAACTGCATGCTTATAATATATTACATAAGCCTATATAATTGTTTCAAGGCAGTTACAATCGCTTGCATAACACTGTATAAACCCAGATAACATGTTTTCACTATGTTAGGTTTCGTAATGCATTATAATATCAACACATTAGAACACATGAATATGGTAATGCTCTACAACAGGGTGCTGGTATATTTCCACACCACAGTGCTTAGCAGTTTACCTAAAATTAAGCAGCTCTTCAGCATGTTTTGTGATATATTTGTATGTACAGTCAATTTGAGTCATTTATTTTTAGGTCATTAGTAACTAAACAGATAATGTAATGCGTTATGGAACCTGACTTTATAAAGTCATATATTTTTGCCTTATAAAATGTTATCCATGTAACTATAATTACTTAAGAGCAATTATACATGCTTATGTATGGTGCTATAAGGTGATATGTAAAACATGTAATGTCTTATTAATGCTCAAATGTGGTGCTCAAAGATTCTTACATTTTAATTTTGCAGTAATCATTGGATCAGTCAAACAAAGTCTCCAGTACCAAATATAATATATTTTTTTGCAGCCTTTAGTGTGCTCACTCTTTGCCTAAAAATAGCTTTCATTCTTTTAGTTTTTCAAAAAGGGATGTGTTTCCACACTTGCAAAGCCCAATATTAGACATTGTTAGCATTTTCTGCTTCTTATGATTCAAATAATCCCAAACACATTCAGTGATGTTGAGGTCTGGCCTAAGGGATGGTCAGTCCATTGTTCTGAGAGCACCCGTAGTCTCTTGCTTTGATTCTCGTTAGATTTGCACGTTTTCTTCCTTCTTTGTCTATTTTCTTTTCTCAGTTAGAGCTTCTTGGCAGATACACATCCTTTCAGACCCACAGCACTGAGTGGCCTCCTCACAGTGGAAGGATGGACAGAAACACCTGTGAAGGTTTTCAGATTTAAAGGAAGAGTGGAGCTTGACTTTCCTGCTCTCTGTCAAAGATGAAAGCTTAAGTGGTATTCATCTGTTGGGGATAGTTTTGGTGGTCTACCAGGTCTTGCACAGTTGCTGGGAGTCCCATTTTCATTCTTGATCATTTTTTTGAACTTCAGTTCCCTTCAGCTCTTTCCCTCCTTATGGAAGTGGATTATCATATCTAATCCCTCAGAAATTTCACCTAAAGTAATGAGTAATTTGTACTTTGTTAGACTGAAAATGAAATAAATTAAGGAACTCCTGTCCAGCCAAAAAACAGCTCACCTTGAGGTCGTGCGCAGCCTCCTCAATGGGACACACATGGTGGCCCTGGTGCTTCTTGGATGTCTGACACACACAACAGAGGAGCTCCTCATCGTCCTGGCAGAAGAGCTTGAGTTCTTCTTTGTGGGCAGGACACAGGTCAGGAGGCCTGGACGTGAGTGTGAGCAACAATAGAACACTATAATACTTGAAGATATACAACATGTTTCACAATATTGAATTAAAATGTGATGGATAAAATGTATTCTGTCTCTACGCTGCTTATACAGTTACTAACCCAATTTCAGAGGAGTTGGAACAGCAGGTAAAGTGCAAAAAAACAAAACAAAAAAAAAAACCAGAAAGCAGTGAAGTATTAATGTAATTTGATGTGTATTTGACTGAAAACAGTACAAAGAAAAGATGTTTAGCATTTCTCTTTCATTGATTTTGTAATTAAAGTTGGGACAGGAGCAATTTATATCTCATAACTTATACAGATGAGACAAATTACCACACAGGCTACAATAGGCCACAGCGTAAGGGCCCACAATAGGACTGGGACCCACTGACTGGCTGGAAAAAAACATTTTCTATATAAACATGAGCCCCCATTGCCCCCTTATAATGAGTTCAGTTTGGGGGGTTTGTAGGTTTCGTAATCTTTGGCAGATTCTATAACGCTGTGCGTTTGGTAGTTCCAGTAAGCGTGTTGAAAAAGTCCATTAAATGTGTATTGGCTATGCTAAGGCTAAGAGGGTTAGCTGCAGCTAACTCAAATACAAGGTTTGACACAAACTACACGATCTTGCAAAATATCTTATAATATATATAAAAGGATCATCCCGGAAAGGTTGAGCCCTTTATAAATGGGCGGTTGAGACTTGCCACTGTCACAAAAATGCATCAGCAAAAATCCAGCAGTTTAAATATAACGTTCCTCAGCCAGTGATTGAAAAATATTAGGTATTTCATCCTCTGCAGTACATAATAACATCAAAAGATTTAGAGAATCCTGAGAAATCTTGCATGCGTAAATGATGAGGCTGAAAACCACAGGTAAATACGTGTAACCTTTGACTCCTCAGTCAAAAGGTTTTGGCACTGCACTAAAAACTACGGTGTGTCTGTGATGGCTATCACCACAGGGGCCTGGGAGTACTCTGACAGATTTTAAGTTGAGGCTGTACTATACACAGCGGAAGTCATATGACATCACCGTCCAGAAACACCACCGACTTCTCTGGGTTAAAGGTCATTGGAAATGTACTGACGCACAGTGGATCCATGTATTGTGGTCTGATGGGTCAGTATGACAACTCAACTTGTTCAACAGAAGCATGGCAAAAAGGCTTTTAAAACTGGATTAGTTTGTGTTTTTAATCTACAAACAATTAATAAGTGTTGTGAAAGGTAAAGGTGATGCAGCACAGCAGTAAATATGCTCCTGTTTTTGGAATTTGTGCAAGCAATTTGAAATGTGCAAATATTTGTTTAAAAAAAACAATTCAAACTTAAAACACTGAATATTGTGTTTTTATACTGTTTTCAGGGTAATTCCGGTCAAACAGAATTTATTAATAACTGCTTTCTGTTTCTTATTAGCATTTCACATACTGTACTTGTACTATATAGTAATTTATATTGTTTACAGGCTATTATTATTAATAAGGATTTGATTTTGACTTTCTTACAATATTCAGTGTTTGTAAGTGGACTTTACCTGCACAAGAAATATTAATCCTACATCATGATCAATAGCACCTTTGTTATAGAAATGCCGCCTCTTGCCACACTTTGGCTCTGCCCTCTTATTATCCCCAACACCTGTGTCTTGTTGTTTTACTTTGGCTCAGACTTTTTTCTAGCTGGTTTTCATGTTATTCTTTGCCATGTTTCCAAATGACCATTGTGGGTATTAGAGAAGGCACCTGTCCAGCACCAAGTACTGTGTAATGATGCTCATTCTGCCTCTTCTTTGTGAGGTAAACGAATTGATCTGACTCACTGAAAAGGGCCAAAATAACCACTAATACCTGATACACTGGCATTCAAAAGTTTAGAATCAAAAAAGATCACTACTTCAATGAGGATCAGCATTTTCAAGAAAATGTATATCTCGGAATGACAGACTGAGCTGTTGATTTCAAGAGTGGGAAAGCTGTAGAACACTGGAACGTCATAAATATCATAATACAACCAAAACAAAAAATGAACTCAAAAAGTAGTAATTTAGAAATGTTGGTGTTTTGAATGCATTTATGGAAAATATTGAATAAAGAATTGGTGTTGAAAATACTGAATAAATCATCTTAAGATGGGCTCTGCTATGTGACTTTTGGTATTTCAATCTATGCTGTACAACTGTATAGTTACAGTAAAAACATTTGAAGAGTACTGTAATTTACCACAATAACAACATCACCATGTCCTACTGTCCTCCCCTACCTGGATGCACCATTGGGGGCAGCAGCACCTCCCAGTACTCTGGGGCCCAGTCCCATCTGCTCCTGCACAAGGGTGTCACACACGTTCTTCAGCACCAGGCTGACCGTGGGCTCAGTCAGAGAGCATCTCCTCCTGCAGACCGGACAATCACGCTTGGTCCCCTTCTTGCTCCAGAATTGATGAAGGCAGGCCCTGCAGAAGCTGTGGCTACACCGGAGCACCACGGGGTCTGCGAAGATCTCACAGCACACCGGACACGATAGCTGGTCCTCCACGACTGCCCGAGAGTTGGAGGTCAAGGCACGGGGTCGAAGGACCGCCGTCACTTTGGGGCTGAGGTGCACCCCGGACCTCCCGGGTTGTGAAGAAGCCCTGGGCCTTAAGGGCATTGCCTTAGCAGCTATAAACACCAAAGTCTAGGTCCTAGATCAGAGTGATCCTGCAATCAAGTTCAGATTGCAGAACGTTTTTGCTTTTCCTGCTTCTGAGATCAAATTCAATTTACAAAAAAATGGTATGTCCTTTCTTCTGAGATCAAGTCACAAACTTAAATCCAAAAACTTAAAAAAAGACCTTAAAAAAAAATAACCTTTAAAAAAAACTGTTTTCCTTTTTCCTGGAGGACAAAGTCAACTTACAAGAAGTTATTTTCTCTTTCTTCTGTCAGATCAAATTCAACTTAGAAGGTCCCTTTCTGCAGCGGTTTGTCCTCAGCCTGACACTGACGCACTTCTGAGAAGGAACGCTTGCTTCCAAGACTTCGCTGTTTTACTACGAGCTTCCCACCCACATGTGTAGATGTTCCACCCCAGAAGAACAGGTCAAACATGATCCTTGCTGGCTTTGTAGAGCCTTTTATAAGCTCATCACCGTGTACTAACTGACCACACTAGAGTAAATAAGACCAACCCCTCATGCGCACTTCACCCTGCCTTACTGAGGTGAGTCTGTCATGTTGAAATCATGGTAGGATCAGATGGCACTGTGGGCAAACAATCTCAGGGGAAATGTGTGAGGTGTTTTCTGTAAACATCACTGTTTTGGAGACTCGGGACAGGCGCTGCTGCTTCTCTTTTCCACAGGGTGATGTATTCAGACATTCACATTAGAAATCTTTTGGAACTGTATTCTAGTTTACAGCATATCCATGCTTATACGGCACAGTATGACATCATTAGATGAAATTTAAACCATTAAGTGAATGAACCCATGCTTCTTGAGACGTTACTCCACTCTAAAAGAACGTCTTATTAACCGGTTTGGGTGTAAAAATAAGGTGTAAATAAGCTACACATCTTCTACAGGGATAGCACTCATGCACGTTGGACAGGAAACAGGTTATTCCTTTTTTAATTCTATAGTTTGTGTTGTTTCAAACATTCTGTATGAATCAACCCTTGAGATGTAAACTGTCAATCAAAGTGAGTTTGTTTACCAAAGCTTACTCTGACTTTCTGTATAGTGGTGGTGATAGGAACCAGGGGTTGCCATGTGCTATCCAAAAACAACATCTGAGTTTTTATAAGTAATGCGGAAAACGGAAAATCGGTAGTACATCTTAATAACTTTTGTTCACACTGTCACATCAAATTATGCAGAAACATCAGTGGCATTCATTTAGTATATACGTCTTTACACTGAACATGGCAGATGTGATAAAATGACCAGAAACATTATACTTATTATCCTTATACCATGCTATGCTATCTCCGCCGCTGCCACATTTACCCCCCAAAAAACATACTTCTTAAATCGGCCACTACAGGAATTACACCGCTTAAACATTTCCGCTGGCAATGATAAAATCACGTGATCAATTTCAGGATGTAGAACCTGAGCTTTCTGAGACCAGCCATGTTTTCTATCACATGGTTGCTCACATGGTAAAAGTGTGTAGCCCGTGTTTTGTTTAATCAGAGTAATAACTGATGTGTGACGTGATTGACCCAACTTGTATAAAAATCTAGACATGAATGGCTTTCTTAGATCACACACCAAAATACATACAATGAGAAATCACAACATGAAAGAACAGATAAAAAGAATTTAAAAAAAAAAAAACATATATATTATCCATAGAAATTTGGGTTGGCCTTAAAAGGGTTAATGATCGATCACCCTCCAAAACACACACACACACACACAAACAATTCTAAGAGTTTCGAATACCCTCATTGATGTCATTCAGCTGGGGAAAACAAGCCCAGTATTTCCAAGAACTGCCATAAGACAACATGCACACACACATAGTCTTGTCTTGCATTCCTTGTGAGGACCTTCATGAGTTTGCTGATTTTTGTACTACGATAGATAAGTAATAGTACACCCAAGGTACAGGGGGATCCTGGACCCCCTAATTAACCTCCTGAACAAAATCCTGAGAAGTCCATGAAAATAACTGCTTCCCCCACAATCAATAAGATTCTCTTTGGTATTCTTAACTGACTAATAATGCAGCACTGATCTGCCTCAAGATGGAGCTGTAGCAAACTGGTTCACCCAGTTAGTCCTTCACAGCCTAGGAACTGCAACTACACCTGGTATACCTCAGTTTGCACCACAGTGTAACTGTAAATCTGAAATTTCCCAAGAGTTTGCTGAACTGCTACAAATTTCTCAAACTAAAGACAAAAGAGGAGGTTCTTGAATAATGTATGGAACAGCTCACCACCAAACGAAAAAAAGAGAATTTGCAAAAGAGGAATTGTTTAACCCAACATTTTGTTGCCATGGTCATTAGCATTGGCACTAATAGGTGAGTGATTTAGCAGCCAGCTAATGCTGCTCATATGGGACCTCCAAATACCAGGGAATATTTCACATACTGACTACACCTAAACCTGAATCTAACCATAACCTTAACCTCTGTATCCTGAGGTATCCTAACTATCCAGTTTTTCTGCTCCTCCAGCAAATGCCCTCACTTAACAAAAATATTCCATCATTATGAGGACATGTAGTCCTAAAAAGTATAACATGTGTATACACACACACACCCACATGTACACACACCCCTACCTCATCAGGCACAAAAGAACAAAACATACAGATGATATCAATGACTAAAAATATTAGACTGAAGATGGTACATTGTTCATTTTAATGATGCTGAGAAATCGGTGCAATGAGTAAGAACTGAGTAAACATTATTCCTGCCCTGAAGACATGACAGACAACATATGACTCTGAATCATGATCGTTATTGCAATTTAACGGAAGTTCAAGACATTGAAACAGTGTAACTTTGAAACCATCAACAACCAGAACAGTATCAGTGTAACAGCATGTACTACATTTTTTAAAACAGTTTTCAGGCTATAATACATCCAAACGAGCACTGAAGAAAGACAAAGCAAATCATCCACAACAGAACCATTTTGGGCTGCTGTAAAAGGCAACAGCGCAAACATTTTATATGTTAAAAAAAAAATAAAGAAAAAAACCCCCAAAAAACAAGAAACTGATTTAAACATGAAATTAGATTTGCCAGAGAGAGAGAGAGAGAGAGAGAGAGAGAGAGAGAGAGAGAGAGAGAAAGGAGAGTAAGAGAGAAATCATCAGGAGAAGAGAAAGACAAGAAACAGTTTGATCATCAGAATGGATGANNNNGAGAGAGAGAGAGAGAGAGAGAGAGAGAGAGAGAGAGAGAGAGAGAGAGAGAGAGAGAGTCACAGCTAAATACTGAAAACAACCTGGTTCTTCACCATATGAGCAAAACGTTCTTTTTACAGAACTGCTTCTGGTCCTTGTGATTTGTGTCCTTGTGATTACGCCAGTGCCTGGAAAGTTATCACTAATCTTTAAACTTTATCATACCCGCGCCCAAAACAATGTGTCCTATGTTCACTAACTTGTAACTACGTAATTGTAACATCATCCAACACTGTAATAAAAAGACATAATAAGATTCCAAGTCTTGAGAAATCAGTCTCTAGCCCGTCAAAGCTTTAAAGACCTTGAAATCTGCACCTTCTCGGCCCTGTTCCAGTTTACGATTCAAAGACCTTTCTTTTTTTTTTCTATGCACAAAACCAGAGATGATGCAACAGCTGAAATACTGGCTGTAATATCCATTGAACACTGCTTTAATACTGATCTCTTAGAAAACTATTTCCGGAAGTTTGGCATTTGGCTGCAGTTTACCAAAGAGCCAACAGAAAAAGTGGACTTTCCACCTTTCTAATTTCTTTCATCATTTAAAAAAAAAAAAAAAAAAAAATTCACCTTCATATCACGTATTGATAAAGTGGGAATGTGGCCACATTAAAGGAATACTGGTTTTCAATCACAGCTATTGCATCAGTAGTGTACAGTCATTTACAAACGACAACAAGTTCTCCATTTGGCAAAGGAGAGATGCTGAAACACCTGCCCACTGACTTGTCAGTGCATTATGTTCACAGGTGCTTTTACTGTTTTACTGCACACTAGTTCAACCAAACTGGTTAAAGAATGTTATTTTAATTTCCTATAAACAGCAGAATAGAGTGATAGGACAGAGACAACGATTTGGTCCAGAGAAAGTGATGTATGGCGGTGTGAGGAAATCACACAAGTGTGCAAAATTATGAACATGAACGCTGATGGATTTCAAGAAATACTAAGGAGCTTCGACCCTAAGTGTAGTGTTGTCTGATTGTCCAGTTGTGTGTAAACGCCATTATTTTATTACTAAATCAAAAATTTCTGCAGTTATAACATTAACTGCATTCAAATGCACTCAGTCTGTCACCTTCTTAGTTTTTGGTTCTATACCCACGTACATAAAGCCATCATCCCCTGAAGTTATGCAAAACCAGTTACTTATGTAGCGTTTGTTTAATATGGTTTGGGGTTGTTTACTTCATGTACATGCCTTGATTCCACCTACATTTGTGTGGGAAAGGTTGAACACCTCTGGTCAAATGACGTTTTGCTTGACTTGAAGTGAAAAATGTTAACACATCCTCTACAGGGAACACACTTTAACAGAGCATTTTCCAGAAAAAAAAACCTGAGCACAAATTATATTCATTTCCTAAGTTTAACTTGGCAAATAAATAGAACTTTTTATTTTTAATCTGGAAAAAACCCCACATTTTAGATTTTGCCAGTGTGTAAAATTCAACAAATAAATAGTAAATGCAAATTAAAATGTGTTTTCTCTTCATAAAGGATGTATTAATTTATTTTCACACCTTTAAAAAAAAATTAATAGGGTCACTCAAACTTCTACATATGACTGTAGCAGTACTATGTTCCATGTTCCTTACAACCGACAATTTTTAAATACCTCAGTCCATTAATACATAAGTGTATATTTATAAAGAACTTTACAATGGCTTTAAATGTGCATCAGTCAGATTTCAAAACCAGAACTATCCGTTCTGCAATTGATATTTTCAGGCTTTTGATGGTTGGTAACCAGTCCAAGGTACTTAAATCTGCATACCTTACTACATACACTTCAAAATTATTGCCTTTGTAATGAACCACTAGCTACAGATGCAGCAGACAAGGGATCAGGCTGGAGTACTCCTTTAACAGGCCATTTGGGGCAAGTTAAAAAAAAAAAAAAAAAGTTAACAGTGCAGTCACGTTTACTCAGTTTACCACCTTCAAAACAGACTACTTTTGAACCAAATCACCTCCCCTCAACGACTGTGGCATGCTTTCTTTTGTCCCAGACACTCAGTTTGATAATTACATGTGCAGAGCCACTGTTCAGCAAACGAGACCTTAAATTTGATATGATCATCCATGCCTGGCTGTAATCAACTGACTCATTGTTAGATTACCGTGTTTTGGGTAAAATGTTAAGGAACTTCTTTTAATGTCTTGCCTGCACTATCAGCATTGTCAAGAACTCATTTCACACATGCACTCATAAGACACATAGCTCAAAACATGGAGACACTTCTGGGCGACTGTTAATGTGTGGAAACCATCTTAAAGGGAAAACCAATGTTTTTTAATTTTTTTCAGAGCGGGTCTGAATCATTCCAATGTATCATCTTAACTACGTTTGTAGTTTCTTTTTTTTTTGGCTTTTTTTTTAAATCAGTGGAATTCATCTTTCAGTTCTTCTAACAAACAGAAGAAACACACTGCCTCAATCATTTCAAAAGAGAGCATGCCACAGAAATGCTATTCGGTTCAATCAGCCACTGAGCCTTCAATCCTTCATATAAAAACAAGACAATATAGTAAATGACAGTACATGCTTAAATGAGTCATGTAGTGTAACATCTAACAAAGTGGTCCAAAACTGCACTGTGCATGCACATCAGCCAAAGCAGTTGCACACAGTGTATGGCTGGGCATTAGGGCTGCACAATACATTAAGAATGGGCAAAAATGTCTTACAATCATCGAATCAGTATAATTTTGCTATACCGTTCACCCCAACCATAAACTTATATATACGTATATATGTTACTGGTCTGCCTGGAAGCAATCTGACCAATCTTGAATGATCCAAATGAGTTTCTGTGGATCAACCAAAACAAACTATGCAGGCTGATGATTATCCAGCATACACCAAAGCTTCACCAATATGCTTTAAAATACATAGGAAAGTGAAATGCAATACTATTATCTAAGAAGATAATTGCAAGATGGAATTTTGCCCATATTGTGCAAGCCCGGCACAGTGCAGTTCATACAGCGCAACAGTGCAAAGTGAAGCTCACAGTTTTAAAGAGTCTCGGGGATGACTGAATAAAAGCCACGGTCCCTAAAGTCTCCCATATAGTACATGAAACTTGGAAAAGGTGCTGAAAACCCATTTGGGATTTCACTAATAGTTTTCCGCTAGCAGTACATTGGTGAGACCTCTCATAGCAATTATCAAACGCAATTAGTGTCTGAAATTTAGTGAAATACAAATTTGCACTCCACATTAGTGTGTCTTTAGGGCCAGCATATTAGGAACAGCATTCGAGTAAAGATTAGGGTCAGGAAAAAGGGTAAATTCAAAATGTTCGCATACAACTTGCATAAAAACAAACAAACAAACAAACAAACAAACAATAAAAAAAATAAAAACACATACACACTCCCAGAGTACGCTCCCAACAAAAGACAGTTGACGTATTTCGGTTTGTAAAACTCAATTATGAACAGACACTATAAGGGTGCTATAGTGTTTTCTAGTTGCACTGTGACTGGTGGCTGTGCCACCTCTTTAAAACGCCTCCGCATGGATCCCATTAGGTTCTGCTGTCTCCCATTTCTAGCACTAGACCCGACCAACCTTAGCATCACCAATGGCTCCCCACACATCAAATACAAATTCATCCGGGAAGGCAAAATCTCCAAGAGTCTCGTCCAAGGCTTCGGCAAACTCGTCTGGGTTCTTTTTGTCCTTTCCCAACTCCACCATCGTAGCAGCTGAGCAGAAGAAAAACAGACTCAGTTGACAGACAAGCATGACAAAAAATAATCAGAGGCATTTATAATCAAAATCATCATCAAAAACAAATCGTTAGTGACCTACCAAGCTCACTATCTCTTATACCCATGTAACTCTCCAGCAGATCGTCAACCTTTTCAATGGCCTTTTCCTCAAATGCTGAAGGCTGGAAACAGAATTACAGAGTACAGGGATTCAGTTCATTAAATAGGTACATCAGTAAGTAAACTAATTTACAAATGCAGTCAAGACATGTATGGTTCATACACTCTACACTAGAACAAGACCAACATTTTATGCTTCTTTTTTTGCAGCTGCCTCAAAGCATTAAGTAATTAGGTACAATAGAGTTGCTTATGTGGTTTCTGACCATGTATGACATACCATACTCCATATTAATCTACAGACGAACAGACAAAATTCAATCTTTATGATGGCAGCTACAGTTTTAGCTATGCAGCTGAATCTAGATGGCTGGACACGTCTGAATATGAGCTCTAGTGGCAAAAACATACATAAATAAATAAATAAATAAATAAATAAGTACTGGTGTTTCTGTACAAAAGCCTTATAATGCTGCAAATTTGCTTAAATTGAAATAGTCACCTAGAAACAGGAGAGAATCCTAATGTTTTCTGTTATTAATTTCCAGGTTTAAATTTGACAAAATCCCAGATTTGATCACCAACATTTGGTTCAAGGGGAAATTGTGTTAACTACTGCATTAATATGAACACTAACCAGTTCCTCTACTGTCGCTGGTCCTTTAGATCTCAGACGTAGTGTTCCTCTGCCAGTGCCCAGCTGAAACCCTGAGCCTGAGCGTCCCCCAGTCCGCTGACTAATCATATCTGAAACAGAACAATATCAATATCATTAAACAAAACACTGCTTAACAACCCAGTTATTACAATACACATTTTGTTCCACTTTTACTCCCAATATGTTAAACACTATGTACTGAAATGTGTTCTTTGTAGAGGATGTATAAATTTATATTCAATCAGAGAACCAAAGAATTTGGGGAGCCCAAACTTTTGCTACCATACAAAACCAAACCAAACCAAAAAAACAATGTTGTTAAAATATCTCTAAATACTCTTTACAAAGACTACTGGTAAAACTGTTCCGTGTCATATTAGCTCCACCAGTTAAGAATTTTCCTTTATATAATATCGAGCCAAAGGCAAATACCAAAGGCCTTTAATGGTTCCACCAGCTTCAAGACAAAGTTCTTCCCCTTGGGCAGCTCTTTGAGCATCTTGGCAACCTCATAGTGTCGACAGCCAATGAGTATCTGACCATTGATCGACTCAATCATGTCTCCGACGTTGATGACCTGGATTTGATGGATGATACTGCCCTCCCTTATTCTCTGCAAAGGAAACAGTTATTTTTAGTACATCCTGGCTTTCTTTTGTCTCCATAGTAGCAGCTTTTCTAAGCACTCCTTTAGTGTTTCCTAAAGTAGACCGTCTGTCTTACCTTAATGAACGCATAGCCGGCTCCATTGTCAGTAATTGTGAGTCCGAGAGCATCCTCACCCTTAAACACTTCTACTTCTTTCCTCTGGCCCTTCACATGAGCAAAAATGAAGTCCTCCAAGCCAATCTGCCCACCAAGGAGTTTGTCCATGTCCACTTTGTGAGTGTTCAGTGTGCAAAACATGACCTTATACAAGATGTGGGGAGGAAAAAGGTCATTAAAAATACAAGACAGCAGAGGCAGCCAGCGTGACATCAGAATATTGTATGGCTCTTACCTCGGCAGGAGGAATCCCAAATGCTTCTCCGATTTTGGCATAAAGCTCACGGACATTACTGAATCCTTCAATGCGTCCTGTGGGGCTGCCGTGTGCCAGCTGGGTGTGGAAAATCAGGCGAGGGCGAAGGTTAGTAGGTGGGGGTGGCAGGCCTTCCTGTGTCGCACCCTCGGCAAGTCCAACACCGCCACCACCATCAAGTCCATCCAGTCCAGGCACGTTCAGGCCAGCACGGATTGGTTCTGCCTCCTCATTTTCCACCAGTGGAGATGCCTTCTTCCTTCGTCCCAATCCGAGTGGCATTTTGGATGCTTCAGTGGTGTTCAATTGTATGAAAGAGCAGGCACGATGATGTGTCACCACAACTTTGCAGCTTATCTCAAAGCACTCCCTGGACGTTGCCTGTATCGGTTCAAGCCATTTAAACCGCAGTTTGCAGACCTAGAAATTAGAAACAGAAAACTACTGAAGAAACAGAAAAGTACTGAAGGTATAAACATAATAGATATGACATACAGGGATGGGTGATAAGATCATTAATGACAGTGCAATGTTATTCTGAGCATATCACTACTAAAATGGTGAATGGTTTAGTTGACTTGTTGAATTGGATTTAGTACAGTACAATACATGATGAATAGTACTACAGTTCTGATCCTCTTGTCTGTTCTGACATCAGAAAACTCAATATTGTGATGTATGTAGTGTATCGAGAAAATGTCTTGAAATATCCTGAGGCTATATTATTCCCCTTATACAACAAATAATATAAATCAATACATAATATTCACATTTAATATTTACCATACTTTGTATAGAGACATTTGATTCGTATACACCTTCCTATATACCTGATTTTTCAATAAGTCTATCGAATTAAAAAGTTCAGATGTAAACGGAGTCATTTAGAGTGTGAAAACACTCCTTCCTAGAGAAACACACCGGGTGGGAATTGCTCACAGTGGTACTGATAGGAACCAGATATCCACATCTAAAAGCTCCACCCAAGAAAGTCATTTGAAGATATCATTATACACTCATCACCAAAAGATGATTAGAATACTACTTGGAAGCAAGGTTGGGAAGGATGCTATTGGGGAGGAAGATAAAGGTTACCAGGAACAATAAATGTTGATAAATTTAGACCGATATGGGCAATAATTATTCAGCTACACATACAGAAGTAGTGTCTCTCAGTATAACATCGGTTTTGACCAACAAGTTTGCTAATACAACATGCCAGACGTCTCGGCATGGAGTTGTAGAGGTTCCTAATGGTGTTCTGTGATAATCCATCCCATGCAGCTTCAATATTCACACACAGTTCCAGCAGATGTTGCGGTAGGGGTGGAGGTGGAGGGACACCAGGCCTTCTGGATATGTGACACGCGATGACAAACCGTTTATCTTGGTGCTAACCACGGTGCCTCCACACACAGATTCGTTGGTCATCTCCACCAAGACAAAAGCGGAACCACTGCAGTCTTTGGTGACACTGCAGTAAGGGCAGTTGTCGTAACAGTCTGCATGCATGTCGTCCTCTGTCGTGCAGCCGTCTGCCAATGGTGCTGGCACTAACAGGATGACTCATGGAGGATGTCACTGCTCACTGAATGTCTGCAATCGTGGCTGTTGGGCCAGTCAGGTACAGCGATAAGGCCCATCCTCCCTCATGGTGTCAAACCTACCCACCAAGTGTCATTCCTGTTGGTTGATTCCTTCTGGGCGCAGCTAATTTTTTGACGACGGGTGTAAATACTCAGCCTGATGTCTAAAATGGTTTATTTGGTAAAGTTTTGTGATAAAACATATTCTAATCAACTTAGTCTATTCTTAGGGAAGCTACATGAAGGTGTTCCAAGGCAAAACAGCCCCCCAAGAAAACCTTTTACCTAATCATCAACATGACATTACACGTGTCTTCAGTGAAAACAGAACACACGTGTAGGTTGGCTGGTGGTTTTATCAGTGAATGAAATTGCTATTGACACAGTAAAGAAATGAAGAGACTGATTTTCACATTAAACTACTCTGAATGACGGTGTTTACAACATAACCATTTAACTACACAGACACTTTAAAAACCGTCCTTTAACCAGGATGAAACAGCAGCACTATTTAGGGTGAAACAGAAAGTTCAAGCAAGCCAACTTCGGCCTCCTCGCATCAGATTTATTTTTCATGTTACAGCTGTGTGCCCTGATAACGTAGCTACTGTAGCCTTTCCTGGCTTTAGGCTACTGTTTATGAGTAAAACGATAAACCTCCTGATAAAGGAGCGAGAGTTTATCGAGCTACACAACACAAAACATACTCATAAAACTTACTGACCTCGAAAACACAGGCAGACTTTCATCAGGAAACTACTTCAGTTAGCCAGCTAGCTAATTTAGCCACCTCGGCAGGGACAACTGTGTGAACAATAGCCTACCGTTACAAGTTTGCTACCACCATAGCCAGTTTAGCTGCCGAGGCTAACTATGTGGTAGCAAAGTGATAAACACGAGCCGAACTTCAGATATCCGAGGCCTCCGAGCTTAGAGAAAGCCTCGCCCAGAACTCCAGACAGACTGAAGAGGACCAAGTTTGCTAGCTTGCTAACTAACGTTAGCTAATTAGCTTGTTCCTAGCCATCATCCACACGGTGTTATTAATGAGCTGAAGTCGCAGCCACTTACCAGATTAACTGCTGTTTGGTGACTGGGCGCTGACCGAAATACCGAACAGCAGGGTTATGTTAACAGTGAGATAATATTGGGGTGCTCGAGGATGAGAGGATGGACTGCAGGAATGTTTCAACACGGTCTTCTTCTCAGGGAGAGACACTTTCGGGAAGAAGAGCACTGCTGCCATCTAGTCTTTAACCAGGTCTTTTCCAGGAGGCTGGATCTGCTGGACCGCGCTGGGATCAGTCATCTACGGAAGAACATTCCCGCCACCTAAAACACTTTCCTTCATTCCAACAGCAAACAACATCTCAAAATAACGAGACATCAACTCAATATGACGAGAAAGGACCTCAGGAATCTCAAAATCATCACTTAGCTTCTCAAAATAATGAGATCTCATAATGACCCAGTATATGGAATAATTAGGTAGTTTATCAAAATATCTCAAACTCAAAATAAACTTAGTAATGCGTAACTTAGTATCGCAAAAATAATGACTAGCTGTCAAATCTCTCAAAATATTAGTGTCTCAAAATAATGAGATCTCAAAATAATTTTAGTATTAAAAAAAATTGGACTTGGCATTTTAATATATACTTAGCAACTTAACGAGATACTATATCAAAATAAGTTATATCTCAAAAAATGACTAATGTAGGGGTAGATGACTAACCCCTGTGTCTCGTTACCTACAAGAGAGCTTAGACAAAGGTAAGTCTATTAAATAGACTTTACTTATAAACGTATTTTGCACACAAACTGCTGTCATGCTGTGAACGTGTTACAGAGAGTGGTCCATGTTAGCCAGCTAGTGCTAGCAGCTAATGAGAGCTACCCAGTTAACTTTGTTTGGGAATGTAGCTACTGTTACTGGTGGCTTCTATCTAGCGTAGCTAGCTCTATATAAACTATGTATATGGAAGTATGTACACTACTTATACGAGTTCTGCTTTCATTTTACAGAAAGGTGTAAAAATGGCTGGTATGTATATACACAAACACACACACACACACACACACATACTGCTAATAGGAGCTCCACACATACAGCATTTTAGCTCGGTAGTGTCTAAGACTAGCTACTAACTACCCCAAGCTAATTAGCTTGTTCCTAGTCATTCATCCACGCAGAGGCGTTGCTTGCCATCAAGCAAGGTATGCAGCTACCTGGGGCCCCAGGCCAGGGGGTGGGGGGGGCTTACTACTTTTTTTTTTTGAGAATTCTTTTTAGACATATATACAATTAAAACGTTAAATTAAAAAGTTTACATTTCACATTTTTTGTTGGTGTCATATTATTTATAATATAATGGTGATGGTGTTGGAGGGGCCCCCTGTGAATTTTTGTCCAGGGCCCCAAGAAGATTCTAGAATCACCACTGTCCACACAGTGTTGTCAATGAGCTCAGATCGCAGCCACCTAGCAAGATTAATTTCTGTTTTGTGGCTATTTATTATATCCTTTCTTTTAAGCAAGGGGATTTTGGTTTTCCATGATACGGGGCCCTTAAATCCCCATTAACAGAAGCAAGAGAATGCATTCGGTACATAATCAGCACGACACATTGTACAAGTGATTAATCACCTTTAATTTTTTACATGTACAGACTTATCACCAAGCTTTTATCCCAATTCATTTTAGCCCTAAGTAGGTAAAGGATGCCTCTGGGGAGGAAAATAGCTCTTTTTAATTTTGTCCTCTCAAATGAAAGAGTTGTCTGTCTTACAACCTCCGTCTACCTTAAAAGAAATACGTCAGTTTCTCCAACCCACACTCTTATTTTTCCACTTAGAAAAAACACAAAACATGTCATTTAAGCAGAGATGACAGAACATCTGCACACGTCTGCATTAACAGAACACCTCAGTTTTCCAACTTATTCTCCATTTGTCACATCAGTGATAATAATCTGTGCTACCTATAAAAGAACAGAAAACACCGTAACTCCAAACACTCCTACAATAGAAGTGGAAGCAAAAGGACTGTTATCAGTGCATTCTAAGGTCATCTGTTCTTTTAGTATGTGCAGGGAGACAAATGTCTATGGTAATCAACCACATGCTATACCTGCACCAAACAGAGATCAAGTTGAAAGACAATGAGGTATTCTTTTAAAGCAGCTGTGTGCCAAAGGTCGAGCACCCCTTTATGCTTTGCTGACTTTCTAAGTGAAAATAGATGAACACATGCTCTAAAGGCAACACACTTCTGCACGTATTTATTTGCCCAATTTTACATGAAAATAAATCATACGATTTTTGCAGAAAAATAAGTTTGTTCCCTGTAAATGCTGTGTAATTAGTTTCACTTAGAAAATCAAGATCATTTGACCGCAGGTGCACAAACTTTTGCATCAGAGTGAGTGAGTTCACAAAGTGAGTGAGTTCACAGAGTGAGTTCACAAAAATGCCTTGGCCTGTGTATTAATGAATGACCTAATATACAACAAAAACGACAGGGAACCTGATCAGTATGTGCACATAACCCGACACAGTTAAAAGCTACATTCAGGCATCTTTCAACCTACCTGAGACACAGTAATTGCACTGCCTGGAATACAGAGAGGGCAGCTTGGAAGCACTGTGGGAAAATGCCCAAGGCGCATGTGGAATTCCTGGACCAAGCACAGGTCCTGCTTTTCCTTCCAACAAGCTTTGCAACTGTGTCTCGGATCCACACATTCACACGTGCGCACACAACTTGCAACGCTTAGCTACAATGATGAACAAGAAGGGGAAAAAAAAAAAAGAAGAAGAAGCGCATGGGTTAATCTACTGTGTCTAGACATAAGCTTAGCTCAGGAAAATACACTCTTAAAAATGACAGTGTTTGGTTTTTTAAACAGAAATGCCATAGAAGAATGTTTGGTTTTGCCATTTTTGGTTCCTTTCAGAACATTTTAGTGGATGGCTCTTTAAAAACACACTTGGTTAGTGTGATGATCTGATGATCTATTTTTTGGAGCATTGTTTATAATTATACGGTTGTGTGTACCATAGTTTCTCTCTTATCTCTTGGAATCAAACAGGCTGCTTTTGTTACCCTAGCTTTAAGACCGCTAAATGTAAATGAGCTAGATTTTGATTTTTATAAAAAGCAGCATGAGCTGAAACACCTTCATAACTTAATCGTGAACTGGTGGAGCCAAACTGCTGTAGGCCAAACAGACAGCTATATGTACATCACAGAAACATTAACTTTTTTATAGTTTAGAATTCTATATTTAGACTGTATACCGTGAGGGAAATGCATTTGCAATAGGCAGGTTTGAAATTTTAACAATGGTCACATACTACAACAAAGGTGTAGGTCCCAATATGGTGTAGATGTCCAATACCATTCAAACATGTAGTATAAACCAAGCAAAATGTCCATTATTCCAAATAGACACATCCTTTCTAATGGGCTGCCATGTTGTTGTTGCATCACATGGTTGCTTTCTCTCTTGTCCACTGAGCGAGGATCAGTGAGATAAAACTTCATATTGAACTCTAATACGTCATTTAGCCTTTCCAACTTTAGTTAGAGCGACGTCACTCAAGAGAATAACTTTATTTTCCGACCATATCACAGTCCAACTATGGTGGCCTACTGGTAGAGGAATTCTGAATATGTGTTTTTTTCTTAAATAAAAAACAAAAACGTTCCATTTCCTTTATAAGTCATATTTTAACAGTACTGGCTATGTACACTGTTTTAAGGCGTACAAGTCTCAACTCAGGATTTTTAACAGAGGTGCACCAGTCATTACCATCCAAACTGCATGATGGACGATTTTTTTTTTTTTTAACCTGAGGACCACACTGTGTAGTCTACATGAACACAAGAAACACACCAGCACTAGTACTTTGTTAGCCAAAGTTGCAATATAAATCATTTAAATAGGCATTTTAAGTGAAATTAAAAAAAATAATAATTAAAAATGTGGCCTATATAAATCAATTTAGGGCTGGCTTCAAATATCAGCTCATGTTTCTAAAAAAGTACTCAAAAAACTCATTCTCAAAATTACCCTTTAAAGGCCCATATGTTAGATTTCTCTTGTATTTTATTAGATTTGACCCACTTTAAACATTTGTGTGGTTTTATGACCAAAAATGTAATTCATTAATTGATCAGATGACTGTTTTCCAACCTGATTTCTTATAATTAAACAGATTGTTAGTTACCCTTCCTTGATGTATGTAAATAAGCTTTGTTCTGATTGGCTGCCCTATATTGTGCTTTAATAACATTTTAGCTTGTCAGTGTGACGGTCCAGAATTTTGCCAAGCAAATCCAAAAGAAATGGCTTAATAAGGAGATTTTATGGAGGAATCACAGTCTGTAAATATAGAAAATCCACAGATTTTGACAGAGACCAGCATAAAATATTTTACCACTGCTGTTATATTTGAGTGCTTCTGAACTCCAGTTATAGAAGTTTCTGAGAGGGTCATGTACAATGCCGTCAGTAAGCACAAAATGCTGTTCCTGGCCAATCAGCTCACCAACCAATCACCGGTCATCTGCAGTAATACCAACCAATCAGCTTTCAGTAACAGTGATTCAAACCAACTAGCGCAAGTGTAGTAGTTCAACCCTTACCCTACGTTCATACTAGCAGACAACAGAGCGACAAGTGTACATAATAATAATAATAATAATAATAATAATAATAATAATAATAATTATTTAAAAACTAGCTAGCTTTTCTGGGCCTTGTACACACCCAGACGCGACAATGCCAGCAGCCTCAAACACACCCAAAAGAAACAAACTTGGGGCGATGTAAGCGACTTGTCCTCTGTTGGTGCAAACGTAGTGTTAGTATAAACAATGCTAGCCTCCTAATGCAACGTAATACATCCTTCTGAAAAACACAACTACTAACAATTTAAACTTGTTTAGTTAATTAGCCCCATTCACTTTGTTTCACTGAAAACTCACTTGTTGGCACCCTCTAGCTTTCTGCAGTTTGCTTTTGGTGTGATGGATAAACAGAAAGTGGCCAGGCTGATGCTAGCAAATCCATTTGTATGTCGAAAGTTCAGCAAATTGAGCTCACAAAAAACACTGCTGACAAACGCCATAAGTATGACTGGGTCTTTTAGTACAGGTATAGCAGCAGCAGTCAAATCCACCATGACAACACATACCTGCCCAATGTTATTTACTTCCTAAAATTACAACACAGATCATCCAAAATAAAAATAACAAGCTGGCCAATTTCCAATTTTCCACCCTCAACTGGTTTTTCTATGACATTTCTACACAAAAAACGCGTTCTGCACCATTATGTATGAGAGTGTACTGTTGCTAATGCTGCAGGACTCGCTAAGCAATTAAAAGAAGGTAGCTGCACCAACTTGGAGGTATTGTACACCCTGCACGTTTCTCTGCACGTGTCCATCATTACTGTAAATGTGAAAGGGTTTCACAGTGATGTGAAAAGTGCACTGAATATGGGTAATGGGTTTATAAATTATTACTTGTAAGTGGGGGGGACAAAAGAAAACAACGCAGGTACATTTTTTCATCCTTCTCCTTTCAGCTGTACTAAATGTCAGTGTGTGCTGAAGCAGGCTGAAAGAGTTCCTCCTGACCGCTCCACCGCAATCATGGCGGGAGGATTTGCAGCAGAGCATCACGAGTGTTTGGGGTCAGCTTTTCTGGAAACTTCACCACAAACTCCAGAACCATGTCCCCTCTCTTTTCTGGACACTTGGACAGCGGCAGTCCTTCACCCACTATCCTCTTTTTCATGCCTGGTTTGATGACGTCACGGGACGTCACTGTGATGGTCCTGCCATCTAGTGTGGGAGCGTTGATCGTGCAGCCACACAGTGCCTATGGAAAGGAAGATAAAGCAGAAAAAAGTAATGCTACAACTCTTACTACTAATAATAACTACTACTACTACTACTACTACTACTACTACTGATGACAATAATAATAATAATAAAAAAAAAAAAAAAATAATAATAAAATGCAAAAAAATTAAATTCTTGGCCAAAAACTTAAATAAACAAACAAACAAACAAAACTTTAACTTAACTGTTTCTCCATCACCCAGATCCAGTATGTGCCACAAAATACAAAGTGCCCCACAGTAATCCCAAGGCACGAATTAACCCCCGTATGTACCCCTGTATTCTGTGTATCAAGTTTTAAAGAGTAACAAACCTGTAATTGATAATTATGAAAAGTAATTACAAATTGCTTGCTGTCATTGTGAAACAGTTGCATACAACAGTCACTTTCATTGTTGGTTCACTGCCACTCAAACTGTCTGAACATGTCTGTGCTGACCAGCAAAGGAAGGAAATCACTATTTCTCAGTTTCATTACTAGTGAGTTATTTATAAAGTCTATAATTTTGATACTTAGTTGGAAGAGCTATATTTTTATGTGGCACTTATCATACACATTATTTTTTGTCATATTTTTCCAATATGTCAAACAAAACAATAAAATAAAGATGACAAAAATAAAAAGTTGTGCACCAAAACGTCTACTACAGTCTGTTCTCCGTTCACTTAGATAATCAACAGAACACGTTAGTTGGTACAGAGAGACGTGGAAATCGTCGTGAAACAAAGGCAAAAGATAGAGATGTTGGAGCATTTCTCCCACCACTCGTTCTAGTGCCATCAAACAACCACAACAGTGTGATTAAACAGTCCCCCAAAGAATTCTGTTTACACTGAAAATATTATTCCCAAAGTAAACCAGCCCGGAATAAAGGCTACATAATGATCATATACCTACAGTGCCAGAATATCAACACTCACCTATCTCAAATCATTTAATTAATGCTGCTAAGCAGTTCATACACAGGCTACTGAGCTGTAACTGGTGTTTAATGTAACTGGATCCGTCTTGGAAAACAGACACTCACTTCTCTGAGGGATATCCTTGCAGGGTAAATGATATCAGAGCCGTCTCTGCGGAAGACTGGGTGTGTCTTGTCTTTGACCACGAACACAATGTCGGCAGGGATGTTGGTGGGTGTCTCGTCACCCTCTCTGGGGAAGGTGATCTTGGTCCCCTCCTTCCAGCCGCGCTTGATGTCCACCGTCAGGATCTTGTCTTCAGTGCGCATTGAGCAGCCGTCTGTGTTTAAACGCTTGCGGGAAATCTTCATCTTTTTGGTGCAGCCTGAGAACACTTCCTCTATGCTCACTTTCAGCTCGTGGATGACCGGAGGGTCTTTCTTCTTCTCTCGGCTTCCGTGTGGACCTCCCACGTGAGACTTGAAGGACCTGGGGAAGCCACCCATACCGCCCATGCCCCCAATACCCCCCATGCCAAAAGCAGCAAAAGGGTCATCAATGTCCATGTCGTCACCACCATGGGCAAAGAACTGGTCAAAAGGACTCCGGCCACCGAAGAACTCCGCAAACATAGCGTGTGGGTCTCCATGAAACGTGTAGCTGGGGCCATTGCCACCTCCGCCTCCAGAGTGGCCTTTAAGCCCTACAGAACAAGGACACACAAGAGCAAGCTGACCAATTAATAGTGCCCTCTTGTGGACAATCTGAGGGCAGTCTCTTAACACACTAGCATCACAGGATTCATCTGCTCGGGGAGGAGGTCCAAAGCACTGTTATTAAAAAAAATATTCCTCCACTGCGTGTAATTACATATATTCGCCAGAGGGGTCTCCAAATCCCAAAACTCTTACATGGTGTAACTTTAAGAAGAAGCAATGCAAGTTGGCCATGTTTCACTGTTGAACTTCATCAAAAAATGATTTCTAATACATTGTTAATGGACCTTGCTTATCACTGTATCATAACAGAACTCCAAGCAGATACTAAACGATATAGTCAGTGCAACCAGAACCCCACAAAGTCATTTCCTTTGGTCCATTCATCATGAAATCTAGACATAATGTAAACGGTAACATGCATTTTGAAATTATGTAAAAAACTGAAAAAGAACCAAGCTGGAGATATGAGGTAGACACATTAACAAATAATCAGGATTATGTAACCTGCGTTACTCGGTTACAGTTATGTAACTTGTGTACTTATCATTGGGCAATCTAAATACTTTGTCTATATCCATGTATCTATACACTGTATACTATAAACTACACAATCTTATCCTCTTCATATAGCTTGTGTTTTTGTCTTGCTATCTGGCATCCACCGGATGCATGGGTTCCCTTTTTGAGCCTTGGTTTGCCTAAATGTTTTTCCTTGCCCCTGTCACCCTTGGTTTTCTCACTTGTGGGGCATAGACCCGGATTTTCTGTAAATGTGCTTTGTGACAACGTCTGCTGCAAAAAGTACTACATAAATAAACTTAACTCGACTTGACGTATATAGTTTTATCCAAATTACTTGGTTTGTACATTGTATTTTGTACATTTTGCTCATTCACCAATCTGTGCATTACTGGTGAATGAGGATTAGGGCTTGTGCATCTAATATAATAAAAGGTGTACACAATTTCTGTACCATTTCAGTTTAATCTTGTGTGTGTGTGTGTTTGTGTGCGAGTCAGTTTAAAATACAAGCTGCATTACTACTTTTGCTGGAGCCTAAATATACTTGTGAGGAAAAGTCCTAATAAAAAGTAGTTCGTTTTGGGTTTTCCAATCTGCTGTCTTGCTTCTGGACTGCACTGCTGCTGTTCCTCCTTCAGCTTGGAGATTTAGCATGTTAGTTTAGACCATAAACAAAAGAAACCAGCCTGACAAACGTCAGTTCCTGTGTTGACAGATGCTGGATGGAGTGAGAAGTTCCTCTGCAGTCTTACAGTGAACCCAAAACATGTGGACCTCCTTCAACATCCCCCTTATGACTCTGACGTGATGTTATGGGACACCATGGCCATAGTGTGTTATGGTGCATATGGACTCACCCTCTTCTCCGTATCGGTCATAAACCTCCTTCTTCTTGGAGTCGCTCAGCACGTCGTAGGCCTCGGCGATCTCCTTAAACTTGTCCTCGGCTCCAGGAGCTTTGTTTTTGTCCGGGTGAAACCGGAGAGCCTGCTTTCTGTACGCTTTCTTAATCTCCTCATCAGAAGCGCCTTTCTGGATGCCCAAGATCTTGTAGTAATCTTTCCCCATCACAAGCCCCCTGCAAGACAGACCACCGCCACAGAAACCGCAGAGCGTTAAGCCACCGAGAACATGTTTAAAGCATTCAGAGTGTTTTATAAGACACTGGAAGCAGGTTTAGAGGTATGAAGCCTAGCGGTCCTGCTTCAGTAATACAGCAACAGCAGCAGCAGCAGCAGCCCGAGTCCGGTATGAAGACTGAACTCCCGCTTCACACGAATCCACACTGTCCTTTGTGAGCGGCCTCTGCCGCATTCCTGACACGCCTAACAAACAACCATACGAGCCTTAAAAAACGGACATGTAGCTAAACTTTTCACGTGTCATGTAACCTGCCCAGTCTCAACCTCAGGGAAAGTTCGAGAAGAACCGCATTTCTTCTTTAAAATGAGCGCTGCCGTCTGCGACACAGCGCCCCCTACCGCACTGGAGTACAGCCGGGGACAGGCGCGTGCGGGCTTTGAGGGTGTGGTTCAAATCCACCTCTAGTCCCCAACATAGGACTCAGTGTACTAGGAACTTGGTAGCTGGAAACTCAGGGTCAGTTTGAGACACGGCCCCCATAGTCTCTTCCCAGTCAGCCTCAAAATAGCCTCATCGTACTGGACACAAGTGAGGCCTAACTTAACTGTCCAGTTGCTGGGAGATGTACTTTTCTAATAATCATTATATTTTTAATAAAAATTCATATTTAAATGTAGTAACTATAAGTAACTATAACTATATATAATTAGAAGTATAACTAGGAAAAAAACCCTCATCATCATCAAAATAAATAAATAAATAAATAAAAATACGATAACTACACCCAGAAGGAAGTGTTGGAAGTGAATATTCTCACACAGTTCCTGCAGGTTTTGTGGTAGGAGTGGAAATGGATGGACACCAGGCCTTCTGGATGTGTGATGCGTGACAACAAACCATCATCTTGGTGCTGACCATGGTGCCTCCACACACAGATTTGTTGGTTGTCTCCACCAAGACAAAGGTGGGACTCATCACTGAAGATGACCTGCTGCCATTCTGAGTCACTCCATGACAGTCTGGCACGACACCATTGCAGTCTTTGGCGATGTTGACGTGGTGTTCAGGGCAGTCATTGTAACATTTTATGTTTTTATACATTTTTCTGTAACTACAACACCTCAAATATATTAGACTGTATCTGCCTATTCAGCTCACAGCAGGCTGGCTCCGCCCCTTTACAGTGAAGTTATAAGAAGTGCTTTCAGCCCAAACAGCTTGTAGAATGAGGCACAATACAGACCAGCCAATCATAAAAGAAATCATTTGCATATATTAGTCTTAATAATACAGTGGCAGTAATAGTCTATTAAACAGAAGTCACGTAATGGTCATTTGATAATCAATCAAATCTCACAGTCATAAGTAGACTTTAGACAGGCAAATAAAATACAAGGATAATGTAGGATATGGCTCCTTTAACTTCAGTTTATATGAGCCTATAAATATTATTAAAAAAATATATTTTGATGAATGTAGTCTAAATTAGTGCAAAAAAAATTCATATACAACAGGTGAAAACAGAAAAAAGACAAATATATTTACTGTAAATAGAAAATGAGACCTTCACAATATTAACAAAGTTGTAATAAAATATTTACAATATTTACAAATGAAAGTTATTAATAAAAAAAGAATATGGAAATGACATTGCAGAATATTGCAGAGAAATGTGACTAGAGAGCAGATCAGGTTATTAAATGAGTCTTTTGTGATTGTCCAGGATTTTGACTAGTGTTGACAACGATCACATCGTCCTAGCATAGATACCACACTGTCAGTTAGTTAACATAGCTACAACCAGCAGTCTAGTACTCAGGCTGACTGGTTCTCAGTAAAAGTCCATGTGTTTCTCAGGAAGCAGACAGACGACTTTGACTCTGATGAGCTGGCTGGGAGTTTGTCTTCTGATTAAATGAAGTTATGTCCACTGTCTCTGTCCACGGCTCAAAGGTTGTAATGACGATGATGATTAGGACTGTGATGAAGTCAGTGTCAATGGTGATGCTGCTCCTGATGATAACACAAGTTATCCATAATGATGGTGATGTTGTCCACAGCGGGGATGGTGATTCTCTCCAGCCTTCCTCTTCTTCCACAGCGATGATGACAAAAGCAGTGATGATGATGATGACGACGACAAAGCTGTTGCTGTACAAAGATGTTTAGAGTCCATGGCGCTCCTCTTCCTGCTCTCCTCATGTCTCCTGATGTTTTTCTTAATGTCTCTGACAGTCCTGTTGCACTTCTCCTCAAGGTTTCCATGGGGAAAATCTTCATCATTAAAGAAGATAGACGTCCTCTGATCTGATCCGCAAACTGAAGCAGTCCTTGAATCTAGGGGGTCTCTGTGAAGTTTAAGTGCCCCTGGTCTGGGGTCTTTAATCCAGGAGGAACGCTGCATTGGATTCCTGCACGGAGAACAATGAGAAAGAGAGAGGGAAAGGTTAGGATGATTTGTTACGGTGCACAAATCTAAATAAATAGAAAATGAAGAGAGAGGAACTGAGGTAAGAGGGGGTAAGAGAGAGAGATCTTAAAGGCAAGCAGTAACACTCACCTAGAAGGCCACCGCACACTGGATGCTTCGTGTCATGCAGCATCACATACCAGACACAATACCAAGCACTGCTATGCTACATAGAATGTGTCGCTGATAAACGTCAAGTTCCTTTTTACACTGCGGTCAGAAACATTTAACAAAATCAAGAAATCTACATAATTTAGCACATTCAGCGTCAGTTTACTGCTTTATCACAAACTGGCTGTATTAAAGATGATAGGTTGAATGTGTACATTTAAAAGCACATGTCGTCTACTATTTCTTTTTTTTTTTTAATCCCAGGCCACCACCCCCCAACTCTTGGGGACTACTTTATTATTTTAATGATTGTTTTTAATTGGTTTGATTTTTAATCATAACTATAAATAGCTTTGCGTGGTCTTGATATGCCATTAATTTAAAGCTGCACTATGTAAGAAGTTCTGCTCAGATTAAAAGAAGCAGCATTACTGAGCTGCTGCTAGTCACCCTGTAAAGTCTTTCAATTAAAAGTCAGATATCAGATATGTCATATGTCTTTACTTATTAACCCCACATGAACAGACTCAAAAACAAGATCTGGCTCGATGTTTAGGTCCAAAATACAAAAATAACCTTATACTGATGAAGATATGATGGCAATAGTAGATAATTCACTTACATCCTTGGAAGACACGACCGTCATCAAGTTTTGAAAGAGTTTTTTTTTGCATACTCTTTCAGTATGGCTGGGCGATATGCCCAAGGTCTCATATCACAACATTTCAAGACATTTTCACAACACACGATAAACATGATCATATTCAGTTTTCCTGAGATTTAACCAGTTAGAAGAGACAAACAGAACCTGCAGTGCCACATTTATAAATACTCTAATAATAATGATAATAAATCACAATGATTTGTATTCAGTGCTTTACACACTGTGATGGGCTCAATCCGATTAAACCAGCTTAACTAGGCTGAATGAAACATGTAGTAGGTCAGTGTTCTTTAATTAATGGCGATATCCACGATATGTTCAGAAAAGCACACTGCGACAAAACGTATCACAATAACGATAACATATCACCATATTGCCCACCCTAAACTCGCAATCTTCTCGGGGAAGGGGTCAGGAGCATAAGCAATGTTTTAATTATGATGCAATCACATATTTTCACCAGATACGTCTCCAATCTTACAAGGTGCAGCTTTAACACAGAAATGGCAGAATGCCGAATAGCATGCTGTGATGCACTGTGATGTTTAACAGCGCTTGGTATTGCTGAATGGTACCAGTTCAAATTCCTTCGTTAAAAACGATAGTTTGGAATTTGCAGATGCTGCACAATGTGTCCAGTGTGCAGTGACCTTGAATTAAAAATTTTCCTTTTGTTGCTGAGTCATCATCTGAAGACTGCATCTGAAAAACAAACACACACACACACACACACACACACACACACATCCACGCTCACGGACATGAAAGAAAAACATTAATGTACAAGAATTAGGGAAAAAAACAATATATTCATAATATATATGTATATGTGTGTATATGTGTATGTATATATATATATATATATATATATATATATATAT
>CM067475.1:37649118-37704845 GCA_034552555.1 Semaprochilodus insignis | reverse complement strand
ATATATATATATATATATTGCACTTGTGTTTAGAGGACGATAAACATTTTTTTCAAAAACTACAATTCAAAAAAATGATTAAAGGATACAGAGAAAATGTGACTTCAAAAAGCTGGTAGACCACTGACAGTCCCCAGCGGATAAACAGTACTTTAAGCTCCACTCTTGAAAAAATCTGCAGGTGTTTTTGTCCATCCTTCCACTGTGAGAAGATAACTCAAAACTTTGGGGCTGAAAGGATGTGTAGCTGCCAAGAAGTCCTTATGAAGAAAATAACAAAAAAATGAAGAAAACCTCAGTCCTGAACTCTAAGGTGCGGATTGAGTTTTACGGGAGTCTAAATTTGTTATTAGAGTAGTTGGCTCGAGAGAAGCAGGAAGTGCAACCAACTCCTAAGACTGAACTTACAGGTATCTTTGGAGGTATAGGAAAATATTCCTGTAGGTTTCTGAATGATTGAAGGGTGGTCTTTGAGTTTTGCACAGTACTGTTTGATCTTAAAATCTTATCTCTCTGCAGGTCGAACCTTCTGCCACTATTTTGGACATAAAGTCGATGTTCCACAAATCAAGTAAGTGACGTTTTTAAAGCTGTAACTTAATATTCTTGGTGAAGATGCTAAGCTGCTTGGCAGTGCAACAGCGATAAGTTCAACTCCGTGTTCACTCTGTTTCTCCAGATCAGCGCTGGTATCCTGCCAGACAGTCACTGTGCCTGGACCCCAGTGAGTGGATCCTGTTTCGTGCTGCTGCTTGTGAATGTGCTGTGCTGATTTATAAGGAGCTGAGTGTGAGGGTGTCGTTTTAGTTTCAGAAGTGCTGGAGGGAAAAAAGAAAGAAGTAATTCGTACTACGGGGTTTTCTAACTTCAGTTATAAAGCTAACTTACCTGCAGTGCGGATCAAGTTTGTATGGCAACAATCTGCTAACGTTAGCTAAACAAGTCAGCTCAGTCTCTATTCTGTGTATTCTGTGTAGTGTAACCATGGAAATAGATAAGTGTATCCATGGAAATAAGTTTACTGTAACCATGGAAATAGGCTTAACATAACTATGACAATGGGTGTGGCATAACCATGGAAATGGGTGTGGCATAACCATGGAAATGGGTGTGGTGTAACCATGGAAATGGGTGTAGCGTAACCATGGAAATAAGTGTAGCGTAATAATGGAAATGTGTTTAGCATAACCACTGAAACTGATACAGTGTAACCATGGAAATGGGCATAGTGTAACCATGGAAATGAGTGTAGGATAACCATGAAAATGAAGTGTAGCTGTTAGTTTAGCCATTTCATGTTTCAGTGTTGTAGTTCTCCACATGTAGTACTTTTCAGCCATTCTAATTATGACAGCAGGGCACCGATACCTGACCGATACTCTTCAGAGGTTTTGTTCTGGACATCTTAGAAAATGGAGGAACAAAAACTTCTGAACTATGAAATATGGAAACTTTGGCTGTGTTTGAGAGGCTGTGTTTGAGAGGCTGTGTTTGAGAGGCTGTGAGATCTGAGTGGTGGTGTATGTTTACTGTGTGATTTCAGAGGGAAAGTCCTTAAAAGATGAAGAGGTGCTTCAGCAGCTTCCTGTGGGAACCACTGCAACTTTCTATTTCAGAGACCTGGGATCACAGATCAGCTGGGGAACCGTGAGCGGAGCACAGAAACACTTCACATGAGCACACAGACAAACCCGCACACACACATACACACACACACACACACACACACACACACACAGACACACAATCTGAATCCCTCCTTACTGTAACTGGACGAAACTAGACTGGTCAACCAAGCAGCGTGTTTCTGTCCTCAAACCTTTGATACAGCTTCATAATTATTATAGCATTTCACACAATTATATATTTAATGGATGATTAATACATGTGTATATGTACATAGTAATTATTCATATAACTACATTAATTACAGTACAGTGCTAAAGGCTTGGGCACCTGAGTGAGTTAGCTTAACCATTTCCAGTCTTATGGACCTGACATGATCTTTTAAGGAGAACATCTGGGGACAGCCATAAGAAGTCTTGGACTTAACCTGAGTGGGAAAACAGATTATAGCTTTACTTTTACCAGACATTGTTGTTACTGTTATTTAAGTTTATTTGTATTTATTATTATGTTTTTGGCAAAAACAGAACTACTATAAAGAAGTCATTTTCTTTGCTGAGATTGATATGTGTTTCTATGGCTACAGCTACATACTGAATTGCACTTAAAGTTGATTTATGATAAGTTTGATACTGCACTTCTGTTTCACAAATGAAAACGAACACAGACGAAAACATAGCAATTATGTTTCATACTGCTCTCTTCTGCTTCTTCACATCTCTTCTGCTTCAAAGTACAAGTGCGGCATTGTGAGAAGTTTACAGTTTGCACTTCTGTTAGATCTGCTTCACTTGTTGCAACCACAGGAACATAATTAAACTAAATGTGTGATATGCCTCGAGGGACCTGGGCTATGGAAGTTAGCGGTGTATGTGTGAGGTTTGTTACTACACAGGAGATTTGCCGTCCTCTAGTTTGGTTTTCTGTCACCTTCAAAGCACCATATCCTCTTACTAAGTACATCTAATCTCCATGGCCCCGTTTTCTCACCAGGTGTCGATCCCCTTGACCTCCTGCTTATGTTTGGCTTGTCCCAGTGTGTCCTGTAGTGGTGCTGCTGCAGACTCTGAAGTTTATATTTGAGCATAGATTTGATTTGAATCTTCTGATGGTATTCACTGAAATGATTCTTTTAATCATATTCAGAATCACCGTTTATTGGCACAAACAACGAATCCGGTTTCAGTAACATACTAACTCACGAAACAAAGCAGACGTCCATACCTGACTTCTACCATGCATATACATGGACACGACCAACTGACAAAGTTACATGTGCATGCAAGACTGAAGGCAGGGGTCTCAAACTTAGGAAAGCCTCATACGGCCCATTACATCCAGCTTGCAGGGCTGCCTTTCAGCTATAACTAACTTAGCTCCCATTTTAGATCAGTTTAGACTAATGGATTATCATCATCATGGTTCATTCATTCGTGAAATGTGGAAGATCTAGCATCAGCAGTAGCAAATAAATGGAATTATCGAAACATATTATCAAACTAATTTGTTTATTAATTTAACTGATCATTGTACTGCGTTATGCAGTACGTTATCTCTCCAGAGCCACTGTACATGAGCATATGTCTGATGGCATCATTTAGCTGGGTATAGCGTTTTAAAGCTTTTAAGCCTTGCATCCTCTCAAAGGCCTCTTGCTGTCAATGGCGAGGCATTGTAGACATCACCAAAGTGCGGACTTTAAGAAGGAGCGCAGGGCTTCGGCCGCCATTTGGTACAGGGATGCTCTCTGGATGTTTCCTGGTTCTGGACAATGATAAGTTGTCCAGGTATCTGAAATGAGAACCAGGGTTTCCAGTTCGGCGGTCAATATATCATTAAAATATCCAGTTTTTATCTATGAAGTAGAAACGGTGGTCAGTTCCAGTTTGATGCATTTGACCATGGTTACTGTTGTACTGTAATATACCATGGTGACGACTGATCAAATTGGGTAACTAAGTAACTTTGTAAACCATGTCAGAAAATCATACAGTAGTTTTCCATGGTGAGTGAAGTTATAGTGTAAGTATATAGTAGTATAGTATAACTATGGATCACTCAACTAAGAAAATAACAGATAATAAACTTTTTTCTTGCTTTAACTCACGTGAGATCTGTGCTCGTCGTCGTAAGTAAAACGGGTCATGTGGCTTAGGCAGGGATGAGGCAGGAATACATTTACCACAAGATTCAGTGGAATAATATATATAATATTTACATATTTGTTTTCATATTAAATATTTTGGCAGTGAAATGAGACCCCTGGCTACAGAAGAGCTGTGACTACAGTCCAATAGCAAAACCCTAAACACGCAGAGCTCCATGTTTGGGAGAAATGGCTGCTATCGACACAGGCCATATCGTATATGAATAGTGACACATTTTAAAAAGTGATGTGCTACTTGATGACATGGTCACTACATGCACATAGAATGCATATCAAGTCCTGTGTCTGAACCCTGCTTTTAACCCCTGGGTTACCTTGTTTCTTGAAAAGGCATTTGTGGTAATGTTCTGACACTTGTTAACCTCTGGTGCTGTTTTACACAGCGGTGTTCTCTAAAGCTAGGCCGGCAAGTGGCAGAAATGGTCAGCAGACAGCAGCAGCCTCCTCTGTTGCCTGAAGTGCTATAATAGACTGAACAGTTCTGCAAGCTACAGTGTGTTGCTATACACATCCACTGATTATGCTACATAGCAAAACCTGTCCAAAAGCAATTCCTCAGATTAGCATGTATGTTTTGTGGCTTGAAAAATATATTTGATACCCTAGACTGGGGGTCAGCAACCCAAACGTTACGAGGGATGATTTTGTCCTATTTTAACAAAAATCACACCATATTGGTGGTTTTATGTCCATTTTATTATCATTTTAACATATTGGCTGTCTAATACAGGCTATATAATATAATATAATATAATATAATATAATAGGATGAGTCTATGGCTGGTGGCTAAACGACAGCCTTCTGTCATCGTATTCCTTACATGTGTGAGGTGATGCAGGAGCAGAGACAGCCTTTAATAAAGTCTACTGTTTGTGCAGAAACTGTGTTTCCTCCTTAGTAGCAGTAATAGCAGTAAACACTACAATGTGAACTATAACACACACTTACTGTATCCTGTTTTAAGCTTTAGCTCAGCTATAGCCAGTATAGCAGGTCCTGCAGGATACCTTCCCCAGAAGTTGGAACAGTTTCTTGCAAAATGTATCTTCAACTTATTTCCTCTCATAGATTACACACATCAGGAAACCAGCTGGAGTGGATGTAAATGTAAAAGGATGTGTTCATTTGTCCCCCGATGTTCATCTCGAAGTTTTCTCTTTGCTCGTTTGTAACCTCCTAGTTAGACGAGACTGTTGTTCTTGCTATGTGAGCAGCAGTCTGCGAGCTGGTTAAAGGTCAGTGAACTATCAGTTATACACTGATTTCAATGTTTAAGACAAATTGTTGTTAAAAGCTTTATTTTACTGCAAAGGAGGATTATTTTATTCTTGCTTGAATAATGTAATTCTGTTGTGGATCCTCAATGGGGAAGCATGTTGCCGACCCCTGGTCTAAATTCGTACTAGGGAAGGGTAATGTCACTGACCTTCCATTCGATCCGATACCAAGTAAGACCAAGGCTAATATCCCAATACCAATACAGATACTGATACTTTAAAATATGCTGTTTTCAACCATTACAAATGCTACATGTGAACAAAATTATATTAAAAAAGGTCTGACATTAATATCTGAACATAATTCAATTCAGTACTAATAACAAAATTCAATTCAGTGTTAATAATGTTCAAAGTATTTGCTCACTTGAACTAGTACTTCACATGTTAAATGTAAATCCAGTAGCTAAATGTGTTTTTATTAGATAAATATCTGAATAGTTACATTAAAAATAATATATGCATAATGAAAATGAAACATTAAAGCGGGTAGAGAATGAGTATATCTAATAGTCTGCTGGGTGTTTTCAGGAAGCCATGTAGTGTAGACTTCATGTATCACGGTATTTACAAGAGCCATGTTAAATCTTACAAGACCTTTGTAGTCTTTTGATCATTTGCTCCGGAAGTCTACCAGTTAAAACGCACATTCCTGTGTCACTTCTGTCCATTAAGTTTAGTGTTGATTCTTATATGCCAGCTTTTTTGGGGAGCAGATGAAGAAGGTGGAAGGAAAAGTAGTTCCTATACTACACCATCATTTATGGTAGCATTTTGTTTTTTCATTGCACTTTCATTGTGAGATCAAATACACACCCATTCTACTACAAAATAAACAAATGATATGGATATACACTTGTGCCTGAATCAATTTCTTTTAAAGTAAACGCCCGGATTGGAAGTATCGATATTTAAGTATTGATCCGCCCTTTCCTAATTCATACATTTCCCCTCTTCCTCTCTTCAGCTGACCAGTTTTTGGCCTGAGAATTGAGCTTCTTTAGATTTTTTGAGTCTAATGTAGCTAACGAACATCGGAAGCCTGCAGCTGTCAGGACAGCACTGTGCAAACTGCATGCCTATATCTTAACACTTTTCCCAGCAAACACTTTCAATTGTTTGATGATTTTTGATGCTGTATGGACAAAAATACAGAGTGGAGCTGAAAACACTAGATACAGCTGCATCATGCTCTTGTTTATTTTCATAGGGAATAGAATTTTGTAGCTCCAGTGCAAGTTAGCTGAGCGCTACAAATCTTTCTGAATCAGGTCAGTTCACTCACCCAAAAGGTTTGTTCAGAAAGAATGAATTCCGTAAGTCTCAGTTGTAGCTGCAGGGTTGAAAGTGCTCCTCTAGGGTCACCGTGGGGCTTCGTGACACCATTGTACTGACACGGATTCCACACATATTCAATACTGTTCTGGAATTTGAGCTTTTCACATGCACTTTCCAAGGCTCTCTCTGTGTCACCACCTCTCTCACTCGCTCTTCCTGTTTCTGCGTATGCTATAACATGAAATAAATAATTAAAACTAATAATAAGGCAGGATAAGAGGGTTTCTCATAATAATGACTTACTTTTACATAATAATGAGATTTTCTCCTCATAATCATAAGATGCTAAGTCATTATCATAAGATACTAAGTCAAAATGATGAGACTTTATCAATATTCTGAGATCTCATTATTATAGGATGGCCAGTCGTAATTATGAGATTATAACAGTATTTCATTATTATGTGATGCTAAATCATAATAAACTTTATCATTGTTATGACTGACTAAATGGACATGGGTTAATGAGCTTCCATCTCTTTCACATCATCCCTCTCTCTCTCTCTCTCTCTCTCTCTCTGTCTCCAGGTGTTCCTTACTGAATGCATTGGGCCTCTCTTCATCTATCTGATGTTCTATTTCAGAGTGCCTTTCATCTACGCCCCCAAATACGACTTCACAACCAGCAAACACTGGGTGGTGCAGTGAGTATCCCGTCAAGTTCTTCCAGACCCTCTACTAAATGTAACTGTAAATGTAAAACCTCAAATTAAACCAGATTAGTTTAAACTTGTTAGAAGCTTTAATCAATGCCAATAAAAAGAGTGACAACATACCATGCGATCAGGCCGAACGAGATCATAGAAGCTGTGTTTTTGTTCTGTAGTCAGTGTCATGCCCGTTACTGGAGCTGTTAAGGCTGTTCTGAACTGACCTCTTAAAACAGCATTCTTCCGAGAAGGCTTTCGGTCACACCTCTGTCCATTCCCCCCCAGTTTAGCATGCCTGTGTCACTCCTTCCATTACGTGAAGAGGATCCTGGAAACACTGTTTGTCCATCGCTTCTGTCATGGCACCATGCCACTGCGCAACATTTTCAAGGTGATGCAGCATTTGCCTCCTGATGTTATGGCTACAGTCTTTTCTGGCAGTAGTGCATCAGCATTTTCACAAAACATGTTGACCTGAGAAAACAGTTTTAGTTAAAGTGACAGTGCTGGGCCAAAAGCAAATATGGGGGGATTCTCCTACTAGGCTTCCGTAGCATTTACTGTTCAGATATTTCAGGTTTTCCTCTGCTGTTCTGCTACTATGCACAAAGCACTCCAGCCCGAACAGTATACCTTTTAGCCAATTAAATTTGCTGATAGAAAAGTACTATGGATTCATTGGCATCTGTGGAAGTGAAATGTTGCCAGTATCTTGAGGTGTTTCAATATAAGAGCGGTGTGTAACCTCTAGCGGTGTGGTTGTGTATTGGAACCTTCTGAACCCTCTGACCCGCCCTGAGAAGGTATGGTGGCTGTGGGGTTTTCCGTAGCTGCCTGAGTGCCTGTTCCAATTCCATTTTGTTTCTTCATGTGTCTTCTTTTTGATGGCGAGTCTTCAGCCTCTGTGCTTTTTCATTATGATAAGGTAAATATGCCGTTTGTCCGTTTTGGGCTACTGTAGCAATATGGCAGCTCATTGGCGGCCTCTGTTGGAAGATGACCCGCTCCTTTGTAGATATAACAGGGCTCATTCTAAGCTAATGCAAACACAACAGTTTTAGTTACAGGCAGTTATAAACAAATGAAAACATAGTTGTATATACTGTATTCCATTTCCACTAATAGATCCCACCTAAATCATACACACTGCACCTTTTAGCATAACAGTCAAATCTGTCAGTGTACCCTCGTTTAGGAGTTAAACATTGTGAGGGTTCATGTTATTTACCCATTTTAAGTTTAGCGTATCTGTTGTTTATTTGAGTGTAAAATTGTTTATGGACGTCGGGCCCTACAAAGAACCTCAGAGCAGCATTGTTAATCAGCGTATAAGCTTCAATGTTTCCAGAGATCTACCTCAGGAAGTACTACCTAATGAAGTCCAGCATGCAGTTAGCATCCTGTAGTTCTAATCTATTCAGTCCTTAATTGAATTAAGAGTTGATGGAATTTAACAAACTCATCTGATGGCTGGAGTGCAGCAAGAAGCTCTTCTAACAAGCTTATCAAAGGTTTGAAGAGAACTAATTCTTCTTGCTTTTCATTGTATTGAGGATTATTTGTGTTTACTCTGATTTATATTGCCACTGTCCAGAGTTTTCTCAGGATGGCTAAGGCCGGCTTTAGATGGTGAAACTCACACACGAGTCTAGCTGCTTGAAACTTACATAAAACTAAATTGCGTGTCATGTAAAGTGTCCTGCAACTCCCCTGAAACCCAAGCTGTCAACTTCATGGATCAGGTTTTATGAAACAGCCAGGCAAAATGTATCACAAGATCACATTGAAAGACATGCTCTCAAACCACTGCTTTCACTGGATCAGTGGACAAGAACACAAAACAGGAGATGGTTTATTCGTTTATTAGTTTCCTGAAAGAGTCCTGGAAATAAGCATGGGATACTCACAGCTGATGTATCTGTAAATAGCTGCACCGATCTGACTAATGCTAACAGCTGTTTAAATGACTGCTTGTTTGTTCTTCTTTAGCTTTGTTCTGATCTACATCACTAGATGCATTTTCTCCTCTTGTGAACTTCTAGGTCAGAATAAGTGAGACAACAAGATAAAACATTAACTTTCAAAGCCTTAACATGCACACCACAGATACAGTCTAGATAGATACAGTGCTGTGAGAAAGTATTTGGCTGCTCACCCAGTTCCTTCTATTTCTGCTGATTTGTCACTTTTAAATGTTTCAGATCTTCCGACTTATTTTAATATAAGATGAAAAACTACACGAATAAACACAAAATCCAGCTGGAGTGGCTGAGGGAGGTGATAGGAAGCACAGGAGGCAATATTTTTCAGCTGAATAGTTTCTGTTTGTTTTGAGAGGAGGGTGAGGAGAAAGAAAAAGATTAAAGAAAGAATGCACCTGCTAACCTATGGGTTTACAGTGACTAACAAACAAAGATACCAAAACTTTGCACCCTGGCCAGTGGCTTCTTTGTCTAGCTCACAGTCAAAGTATGTGTGCTCCACACAGCCAGACAGCTTTAAAGACCACATGTAGTATAGCCAGTAACAATGTCCAACTTTTCCCCTTTGTGCGAGACGAGCCTTTGTGTTCTTTTTGGTCAGCAGTGGTTTGGCGCCTTGCAGCTCTCCGGTGGATGCCATTTTTACCCAGTGTCTTTGTGTATATTGACCTCACTCTGGTTCACTGGAGTCCCAGAGCCATAGCAATGGCTTTGTAACCCTTTCCAGGCTGGTAGATTTCCAGGACTTTGTTTTGCCCCTGTGGTTGTGTCTCTTGCTGCATTTTGAGACCTTCTAGCTGCTTCATGTTGCCAGACAGGTTCCATTTACGTGATGCTTAGGTCAGGCAGTCATCATGTCTGAGTGTGGTTAGTGAAACCGAACCCAGTAATCAATTGAGTTTGATTAACTGCTTGACGTAGTAGCTAAGGGGACAATTACTTTTTCACACAGGGCATGTAGGACTGGACAGCATGTTTCCTTCAATACATGAAATCACCCTTAAAAGCAGCATTTTGTGTTTACTTTGATGATCTTTGTCTAATATTAAAAGTATTATATGTTTGATGATCTGAAAAAAAAAATAGGAGAACTTGGGCAGGGGCTAACACTTTTTCACAGCACAAAGAAAAAAGATACCACAAAAAACGTGATTTTCTTTCTGCATTTAAAGTCGCTGGAATATCCCATGTCTTGGTGCAGGTTGTTTATGTAAACTAGCATGTTATTAGCTAGGCTAATGTTGGCACTAGTTAAGTATGGACATGTTGCATTGACAGATATTAATGCATCTGAACTTGTTTAGCATTTAAATAATAATAATTAACAACTGAAAAAACTAAACATAAACATTCAAAATAGTTCTATATGCAAAAATAGAAGAAACTGGGAAATGGGTAAATACTTTTTCATAGCATTGTATAATCCTACATATACAGATACATATCAGATATAGACATATAGAAAAAACAATGACAGCTGGAAAACATAAAAGATGCTCCAATCATATTAATTTCACCTTAATCTGACTTCATAGTGAAAACGATATGGTGTATCAAAAATAGAGCTGACAGTTCTGCAAGAGGAATAACTCAGTGTGCTGTGTGCAACTTTGATTGTGGAATTTATGTTGGATGCAACTCATGACATAGCAACTAGTAGCATAAACGCTTCACCATGTAAAGCCGGTCTAAGAGGTACTAGCACAATACTAGTTCTAGTACAATTACTGACTGTAGCCCGTCTGTCCATCTTTCTATCTGCCTCCTCCACCTTATTCACCATTGGTCAGTTTCTGACCACAAGGCTGCTGTTTGATCAGATATCATTAGTGTGGTGGATCATTCTCAGCACAGCAGAGACACTGACATGGTACTGAGTGTATCTGGCACAACAGGATAGCTGGATGTTTACATGCATCAGTGTCATTGTTGAGGTTCAGAGTGGTGCATCACTCAAAACACAGCCCAGAAAAGAACCACTTTGTGGTCAGAAACTGACCACTGATGAGGAGCTAGATGATGGTTAACATAAACTGTGTATGATGTAGATGGGGTACTGTCTCTAACTGTACACCAGCATATGCCTGGTATTACTTCCAGCAAAACCAAAGATCTGCTACCCAACCACCAACCAACCACTATAATGAGCAGAACAGCTATCAACCCTAAACTGAGACTCGTTCTCTTTCAGAACTGTTCATATTACTGGTGCTTTGCAGCCTGGATGGCCTACTACATAAACCATCCACTCTACACGCCCCCGTGTAAGTAAGAATTCCCAGCAGGTTTAATTCAGGCCTCTCTGGCTTCAAATCAAAGGCAAATTCTTCAGCCTTCTCAGTGAAGTGGAGCAAATCTCTCTGTTTTTAGACTACGGGGAGCAGCAAGTGAAGACGGCGCTCGGGATTTTTCTGGTGAGCATTGCTTTGCTTACTGACTCCCTTTGTTTTTCATTCAGACTGATCTGTCTCTCCCGCCATGTGTTTCTTTGATTTGTCACAGTTCTGTCAGCTGGGGAGCTTCTCCATTCACGTCACTCTCCGCAGTCTCAAACCTCCCGGTAAGTTCATACAATTAAAGCCTGCGATCGAAGACCCTGAAAAGCCGGAAGATCTCACTGTACGTTTTGTGTCCAAGGTTCTAAGACGAAGAAGATTCCATATCCAACCAAGAATCCTTTCACGTGGATCTTTGCACTTGTTTCATGCCCAAATTACACATATGAGGTGAGACCGATCATATGAGAATCATGTTTCCGCAATCGGAATAAGATTACATGGATCTTATCATTTAGTGAAGTTGTATCAGATTCAATATTGAAGGTCAAAATGCCCACTATTATAATATTGAAAATAATACTAAAAATAAGAATATAATGCCCAAACATTAAACTTTTAATGCTCATTAAACACACAGATAAAGTGACTTAGTATGGGAAGCTTTTTCCATATTGTGAAGTTGTGTTTAATGTGAGACAGAATATAGTAGGGTTTACATCTGGACTCTGTGCAGACCAGAACAGTCAGTACAAACCAGTGTAGCTTGCGCTTGGCCCATATACATACGGTGGTGCTTGAAAGTTTGTGAACCCTTTAGAATTATTAATATTTCATCATAAATGTAACTAAAAACTTCATTTATTTATTTATTTATTTATTTATATATATTTAGTTTTTGGGAAATTGTAAAGTGTCCTTGGGTATGTGAAAGGTGCTATAGAAGTGTAACATTATTATTATTATTATTATTATTGTTATTATTATTATTTTTTATGAAACAAAAATATTAGACATGGTCATTTACAACCCCAATTCCAAAAAAAGTTGGGACACTGTGTAAAATGTAAATATAAACAGAATGAAATGATTTGCAAATCATATAGACCAATATTTTATCCACAATAGAACATCAAACACATATCACATGCTGAAAGTGAGACATTTTAGCATTTCATAAAAATGATTATATAGACTTTTCAGAACTTGATTTGCAGCAACACTTCTCAAAAAGTCAAAAACAGCTGGAGAAGCTAACTAAGTCACATGACTGGGTATAAAAAGAGTATTTGTCGGTTTTGTGACCTTTTCTGACCTGATCAGCATCAACAACTCTTCTTCTGGGGCCCCTTAGAAATCTCTTTCGTTCGTGCCGTGATACAGTTCCATAAACATGTGCTGTGAAGATCGGGCTTTGATAGATCCCTGTTCTTTAAGTAAACAGTGTACCCACTTACACCTGACTGTCATTGCTTAAAAACACCTGACTCTAATTTCACCTGCAAATGATCTGCTAATCCTAAAGGTTCACATACCTATGCCACCCACAGATATGAAATATTGGTTTGTTTACCTCAATAAATAAATGACCAGGTCTTATATTTTTGTCTCATTTGTTTAATTTGGTTGTCCTTATCTACTTCTAGGACTTGTGTGAAAATCGGATGAACCTTTAGGTTAACTTTTATGCAGAAATATAGAAAGTTCTAAAGCGTTCCCAAACTTTCAAGTTCCACTGTAAACAGCGGTCAACGGTTATGTGATGGAAGTGGATGGTGACTAATCACTGGTGATGTCATGAATCCAACCACAGTCAACAAGCGACTTATAAAATATGTGAGAAACTTCACAGAGCATGGCGCGCCTTTTCCAACGAGCCTTGTATCGCATAGCTCGGCTTAGTTTATAAAGTTATAAATTAAACTTTTTGTTATTATTATTATTATTATTAAGGAACAGGAAGTTACTAAAAATGTCATTACCACTTGTCCATTATGGTTTGTACTGTTATGAGTGAACCACTAGACTTCTTCTTCCTCTTCAGCTTGTGAGTAAAAGGTACACACCTCCTCCTGGCACAGAATAGTAAGTGTTGAGCCTCTGCTGCCAAGACTGGACTGTGGAAGAGTACAATAGTTTGATGGAGTACACTGCATATCACACATCACAGATTGCAATAAAACATACACAACAAGTATTGTTTATCACTCAGGTCTGTTAAGCCGGTAACAACCAACAGTGCTGTAGAACAGAGTGACCACAGTTAGGGACCTAAGATTAACTTTTTGCTGCAATGCTGCCCTCTGCTGGACAACACATATGATTTGGTTTTCTCTACTTGACTGCGAGTAGAACCCTAATCAGTAAATGTGATGTGTATCTAACCTGGGTGTTGTGGTTTCCTCTCGTAGGTGGGCTCCTGGCTGGGCTTCACCGTGATGACGCAGTGCGTCCCCGTGGCCTTCTTTACTATCATCGGCTTCATACAGATGACCGTGTGGGCCAAAGGCAAGCACCGCAGCTACCTGAAGGAGTTTAAAGAATACCCAACACTGCGCTCACCCATCCTGCCCTTCATCCTGTAGACTCTCTCTCTCTCACTTACACACACTCTCACTGCTATACTGGGCCAATTTGTACGAAGACTTCTGATTCAGAATCAGTTCCCTGGCTACTGTTATCCACTCATATCTGGCAACTAAAGTAGCATTTGTAATAGGATGTCCCTTCAGAAAAGAACTCTCTATTTCTGTCAAAATATTGACTTGGGTGTCTTGAAATAATGATTTCCTTTCTTGGAAAAAAAAATATTATGAGAAAACTAGTCATTATTTAAAAATACCAAGTAAATATTTTTGACATATTGCTGTGGGAATGGGCTTCCATATTATATGGTCAATAACCATGGACGATAATTCTGCTTCCTTTCCCTGTACTTAGAAAATGACTACACAGTCAAGTCACATTATTATGACCACCAGTTAATAATAGTGACTCGTAAGGATCCTGGTAGGTTGTCACAGGTGTCTAGAGCCATGCTGACTGCAGTGTATCCCACAGCTGCTGGAGGGTGGAAGTGGGAAGATCCATAGTGTGAACATGACGGTCGAGGTGGTTCCACAGATGCTCATTTGGGTCGGGGGAATTAGGGGGCCAGGGTAGTACCTGGAAGTTTTGTTCATGTTCTTCCAGCTAATGTCAGACAGTTCTAGCCATGCACATTGTCTTGCTGGAAGATCCCATCGGCCCCAGAGAAGACAATCAGCTTGCACAGGTGTACGTGATCTGCAAGGATGGATTTATACCAGTTGAGTGCCTTCCACGTGGATGAGTGGGTCCGGAGCATGCCACGAAAACATGACTTTCTTCATGAGCTACGCGCTGCTGGCATCAAAAATAGAAAGTGGTCATAATAATGTGACTCGACTGTGTAAAGAAACCATTGAACTGAGCACACTGATAACACGAGGCAATGGGCCTTGCCTTAAGTGCCTTTTCTTTTACCATGCACGGGGCCATTCAGACAACGCCCTATGATACACTCTACAGCAGGAATCCTTAGTCATGGTCTTTGAGATCTACCTCCCTGGAGAGTTTAGATCACACCTGCCTCTACTATTCAGCTTCTTCCAGAAGACCTTCACTACCTACATCAGGTGTGTTAGACCAGGGTTGCACCTAAACTGCAGGCTGATAGATCTCCGGTACCAGTATTGCTCTAAGGGTGACTGTAAAATTAGGATGACTGGAGCAATTCTGTGACCACACTACCTGCCCCTGATAAACACATGATTTTGGGGAAAAATATATTTATTATTATACAGTCAACCGCCACTTTATTAGGTACACCTTGTATCTGCACCTGCATTGTCCATTTTCTTAGCTTCACTCACCACTTAGCACTTTGTAGTTCTAGTTACAGACTGTAGTTCATCTGTTTCTCTGCATTCTTTGTTAGTGACACTGACGTGGTGGTGATGTGATTGTGTGTTGCACTGGTACGTGTGGATCAGACACAGCAGTGCTGATGTGGTGGTCCTGGCCATTGAAGAACAGGGTAAAAGGGGATTAACAAAGTGTACAGAGAATCAGATGGAATTCAGTCTGTAATTGTTGGTCTACAAAGCGCTCCTATATGGTAAGTGGAGCTGATAAAAGGGATAATAAGTGTAGATACTAGGAGGTGTACCTAATGAATTGACTGGTGGGTGTGGATATAATCTGCATACTGGTTTAAGATATAAGGTTCACCGATATAACTCTTGATTACGCATTTGATTACACAGAAGGCGATGGTGTTTAGTAACTGTGGAGCATTTTTTGCTCTTTTCTCCAGGCCTGCGCTGCTTTCCAGTTGACTAGTCACTTACTGTTTCTTTGCCACTATGCTAATTCTGAAAATCCTAATACTGGAAATGTCTGGAATCAAACAGAAAGCAATTTAGATGAGCTAATAAACATATACCGGACACAGTCTACTCTGCATGACCATGTGCGATTGTAGCAGAAACACAGAGCCTTCTTAAAGGGGAGTTCTGCGTAACTCAATAGTTAGGATGTAGGCATACAGAGTCAGAACTGTTCACAGTGGTGGTCATAGGAACTCAGATGTCTGAAGAGTTCAATGCCTTTAAAAGCTCCCTCACAGAAGGTTGTTCTAAATAGTTGCAAATACGCCGTCTGAATTCAGAGGTCTCGTTTTACGATAGTTCTGAGATACAGCGTTAGTCTACATTGTATTTTTATTGTAATGAATGACTTGCAGAAAAAGACATATGGGATGCTGTAAAAACATCCCTAAAGATTTTTTTTTCTGTCAGTTTTATCACTGTTTTTTGGCCATTATCTACTTTACGTGCAAGAACACTATACTGGACATCGCGAGGCCGGGTTCCTGTCACCACTGCTGTAATGAGTCGATTATTTCGCATCAAACCACTCTGAATGTACGCCCTGTTTACATCTCAGATATTGAATTATAGAGAAAAAGGAAATCTTTGGAATTCCTCTAAAGCAACCTCCAGAGCATCTTCGCTTGCAGTGAAGAAAGGCCGGTTTAATCCTGAAGAATGTAGAATTATCCTGATATATAAAAGTCTAAATCTCTTTATCGCAGCAATAGAACAAGTCACGTCTTCATTTGGTGACATGCCTAAGCAGTTTTGTCTATGAGATGAATGAATGGAGTTTGAGAAATCACCTCAAAATCAACATTAACATTCCAAAGCTAACATGTTCCATCCTGTGCACACTTCTTTTCCACAAATGTCACGGGGTCGTCTGTACTAGGTCGTTAGTCAGAATATGAACTTTAATGTTATGATATGAAAGCAAGGCTATTGCTACTCTGTCCAAGTGTTTGTCAGACAAAACAGGCAAGCAGTTCAAGTCCAGCAAGTAAAAAACGAACTGCCCCTGGATTTAGATTTGATTCTCTACTGCTCAAAACCGACAGCAGAGATGCCCCGGGGAGGATTTTCGCTATCTGGACCTGAACTACACACTTCCAGGCTTTGGAACAGTTAACTGCAGTGGACAACCCTATTCATTTGTCTTTACACTTAGACCCAGGGCTTATTTGGATGCTGACCTGCAAAGTGACACCACTTCATTGCATGTTTCAAATCATGTTGGAGTCGTTGAGAGTCGTGGTTTGATGTGAAATGGTTTACAGTATAGATGTTACTGACTGGTTTCGATTTTGAGTGGTATTGATGGGAACCAGGGCTCATGATAGCTGCAGCATAAATACAGACCTTTTATTTACCACCACTGACCCTATACGTCTTCTCAAATTTCATATGCTATGTTGATTATGGTAGAATATTGGTAAATCTGAGGAAAGACACGCATGGAAGCACAAGGGGAGTACAACAGGCCACAAGTTTAGACAACATAACCCACCAGTCAGAAGTTCTACACAAACCTCTGCGTTGTCAGCACACTGAAATGTAGATACAGTCATTGGAACTCGCTTTCTGGTGGATTCAGGGCACTTGGAAACTGCACTTTGGGCTATTAAAATACTTGGTCATTATAGAGTAAACCTTTTTTCTGTCTGCTACGGTCTGACAGTTAAACAAAAGGGCGTGTAAGCCCTGAAAGCTATAGCTGATTTCTTTAGAGGGGAAAACTGTGCGGGGTTCCCTTCATCTTGATTTTAGCCTCCAGCTTTAGCCAAGCTCTGATTAATGCCAAAAAACCATGACGCCAGTTTCAATGAATACAAATTATTTAGGATGAGCACACGTACTGGCTAGCTCTACAACACGGAATTCAAATATCTGCCAAATTCTGGGGGAAAAAAGCACAGTCGAATGTTTTAAGATACATACACAGCCGCTCTTATGTTCCACCTAGTCAGTCATAAACCTTGAGTAACCATATAGACGAGAAAACAGTTTTCTTTAGATCCCATGTTGCTTTATAACTCTCTAAATCTGCCTCTCCACCGTGAATGTAGGAATGTTGTAACCCGCTGTGAGCTTTTATAGATCTTAAACTCTTCAAATGCCTGGCTCTTACGACCTGGCAAGATTCTTTAGTGTGGAGCATTTCAAGTCAAACCACTCCGAATAACTTTACATGTGAATTATTTCATTATACAGATTTTTAATTGCTGAAATGCCCCACACAATATGCACCTCTTGTGCTTTACCACATCCAGGGCACCTCAACATGCAACTCATTTACTGGTAAACAAGCTCCTCATGTCACGGGTTGGATGTACTGGAGTGAGAAAGGCAGTAAAATGGACTGACTGGGAACCACTGGCATGAGGGTGAAGTTCAACAACAAAACTCAACAAGAGGATCTTCCTCATATGTGCGTTTTATTGGAGATCCCGAAATGTGTGTGTTTGGAAGAAACCGGAGTTTCAACAAGGAGACACGTTTGTCTTATAAAAATGGGCCACCACAGGCCTTATACATTTCCGTTATGCTTCCGGCCTGAAGCTCAAGACATGACTCCAGGGTATCCTTTTGCCTTCAACTAGCGATTATAACTGGAACAATTACACATGTAAAAGTTTGTGATCTTTCCCTTACACATGGCCGAAAGCCAGTTCATGGGGAACAGTTCATGGGGAACAGTCTTTGAAGTAAGCGATTCGCGGCATGTACCGTACACAGATTTATGAAACTAATTTATTTCCTAACGTTACGTACGCGTTTCAAAAGTTCGGCTGCTTTACACATTAAAATTAACAGGGCAACATCGATATAATATTGCAAACAAAATATATTACTGAGATGCTGTAACTCATATAAAGAATAACAATACTGGTGGATGAAGAACTATCCTCCCCTTCACGCATGAAAAAAAAAAAATAAAAAAATGCCAAAGACGTAAGGTAACACTCTTCCACAGCGGAGTGGCGTCAGTGATCATGTGAAGTGCGGGCGGGAAGAAGGAGAGGAAGTTGAATTGATAACCGGAGGCAGAAAAGTCTGCCAGTCTGAGGAATGGATGGATGGATGGATTGAGCCGAGGTGAGGAAAGGCTGAGTATAGAAGTCCTTTCTCTCCCTGCAGCGTGCCCATGCTAGGCTCTGAGGGTTTCAGTCAGTCTTTGAGGTGGAGGAGGCGGGGCTATGAGATGACATCACCGTCGTCCTGAAAGTGGCTCCTCTGCAGCACCTTCACATGATGCTCATATATCTTGAGGGCGGGGCCAAGTCTGATTGACAGACCTGTTAACACATCACTGCGCTGCATCAGGAGAAGAGACTTCCCATCGATTTCCTGTGGATGGCAAAATAAACGTTACTAAGCTTTGAACTAGCTAATACTGGTCAACTTGCTAGTCTCAATCAGCTTTACACTGCAGTCCCAGAATGCACTGCTTCAAAACGCTGTTCTCTTACATTGTTACGCTATTAGACACAGAGGCATATTTACTTTGCAATCAAATAAAGAATAACTTTTTATTAAATGCAACTCGTCTGGTTTAAAATACAGACATTACAACCAAAAAAAAAAAATTTAAAACTAAAATTATTATGACTAGAACAAAATCAGATCAGAATTATCCCACAGTCTAAAGACCCTCTATATCAGAACAACTTTTGTGGAGTGTTCCAAGCTTACGTATTTCTAAATGCAAAGGGTATTTACCTAAAGAATAATGATTTATTGAATAAAAGAGGAGAGAGACAGAGCAGCTTCCCCAGTGCAGCTACACTCAAACTGGTTAAAGAGGAATATCAGCAACTTTTCAAAATCCCTACATAACCGGAATGGATAGAGGTGGATCCAGGGGTTGCAATGTCTTTGATGCAAATATAGTCATTTGATTTACAATCCAAAACGACTAGAGAACCTACAGTGGTGCTTAAAAGTCCCTGAACCCTTTAGAATGTTCTGTATTTCTGCATAAATTAACTAAACAGAAATGACTTTAAACATTTCCATGATTTTAGTGAAGTCCTAAAAGTAATTTAGGAGTCGTGTCTGGTCAACGTAATATAATTTATTAATACACATCCATTCCTGCATTTCAAGCCCAAAGCACATTCCAAAAAAGTTGGGAGAGAAAAGCATTTAGCACTTTGTCATGTTGCCACACTTGAAAGACGTTTTGGAACCGAGGATATCAAGCGATGACGTGTTTGAGGTGTTATTCTGTCCCATTTATCCTGTAAACATGTCTTGAGGTGCACAGGGTCGTCACTGATGCAATTTTCCGTTTCAATATTCTCCACACATTCTGTACTAGGGACAGGTCAGGACTGCAGGCAGGCCAGTCCAGTACCCATACCCTCATCTCCTTGTCTTGTTGGAAATCACAGGACGTCCCTGGAAAAGACATCTTTCTCTTTTATGATCTCAATGTACTTCTCTGCATTGCTGCATCACAGCATAAATGACCTTGGCCAAGGGTACTGACACACTGACCCCTCAGCATGACAGACACTGGCTTTTAGACTTGTTGCTGTTAACTGTCTGGATGGTCCTTTTCGTCTTTGGTCCAGAGCACCCAGTGTCCATTTCTTCCAGAGAAGACCTGGAATACTGTTTCGCCACAGTACACAATACACGTTTCCACTTTGTGACGGTCGATCCCAGATGTGTCCCAACCCAGAGAAGTCAAAGCCTCTTCTGGACATGGGTAACATGAAGCTTCTGTTTTGCACAGTACAATTTTAAGTAGCGTTTGTGAATGTAACTCTGCATTGTAGTGCTTGATAAAGTTTTGCCAAAGTAATTCCTGACCCATGTGGTTATATCAGCTATTGTTGAATGACGGTTCTTGTTGCAGTGCCATCTGAGGGATCGGGAGATCACTAGTGTTCGGTTTACGCACTGAAATCCCCACAGATTCCTTAAATTCTTTAATCACGCACTGTAGAGGGACAAATATGCAAATCCCTTCCAGTCTTTCTTTGAGGAACATTGTTTTTAAACATTTCAATCATTTTCTCAGGCATCTGTTAACTGGAGATCCTCCAACCATTACAATCACCTGTTGACATCATGTCATTATTTAGATTTACCTCAGTACTAGCACTAAATTGCACCCCCATCAATTTAAAATGCAGGAATGGATGTATATTTCCAAATGAACTGAAGTTGACCAGACAAAACATGAAATATCTTGGGTTCATACTGTCTGCAGTGAAATAAAAGTCAAAGTCAATGTAAGAAACACTGCATTTTGGGGTGATACACAATTCTGTACAAGTTCCCGTTTCTGTAGCCAGAATTCAAATCCCTGAGGATCAACTGCTCCTTACTGACTACAGTACTAAGCAGGCCAGCGGTGCTGAAACACTCTCCCCGGTTATCCAAAACACAATCCAAGTCAAGGCAAGCCAAGGGCCACAAAATACAAAGTCCATGTGCACTTGGCCTGTGCAATGTTCCATTTCTAATACAAAACTCATGACACAATATTCAAGTACATTAGATCAAAAGATCCACATAGTAGATGACGGCACATGCCACTAACCTGTGTTCTGAAAGCCATTGCCTGCTCGGGAAATCCCACCGCGGTGAAGTAACTCACCACGTCCGCCACACTCCACTGTAGAGGGTCCTGTGCAATCTCCTCAGTCTTCACCGAGCTGCAGACCAAAGACCAACAGCAGTATTATACCTCACAGTAAACATTCTAACCTGTCATTTCCAGAACTCCCTATTGTTTTTCACCAAGTCTGCGAGCTTTAGGTCAGTTTCCCTCCGCCCAATTGGGAAACTACTGTAAAGGACCAGCTAATTCTTCTACTACAGCACCAACAACAAAAACAAGTTTACAAGACCACACCTACTCAAACACAAGATTTAGTGTGTTTACCATACACTCTGTTAGTAAACTCAGAGCTGGTACTGCAGCAGATGTGGTACTGTTTATACAGTTCCCGACTGGGGATTTAAGCCTAGCCAAGGACAATTCAGTGCCGAAAGCCCATTTTAGTCAAAGCCTGAGCTTAATCCCTGACTGAAAAAAAAAACATCCATTTAAGTCTTTTAGACCACTGTGGGAAGTGTTTGAATATAAATCCAAATAAATAACCACTGCCACTCACCCTCCTCTCTTCATTCCTCCGTTCTTGGCTTGCTCTATTTCTTGCGTGCAAGCCACGTCGTCACCTTTACTGCACTTTTTACCTGAGGAAAAAAAAAAAAGAAGGTTTTATATATTGGTTTAAAGTAAGAACTCATTTTACACCAGGATGCAAACAGATCACTCACCCTCTTCTGTGGGGACAGAGCCTTTCGCGGGCTCTCTGTCAGAACTCGCTGCCTCATCTTGGTGCTGTGGAGCAGAGAGACACAATAACAATCAGTTCCATACTAATTAAAGCCCCAATCAGGAATCCGTGCCACTGGAGGGGCCTGGTTCAAGTACAGCAGCAACAATAAAAGCAACAACACAGCCAGTACCACCAAAGGTCTCTCGTATGAACCCAGTGCTAGTCCTGGGGCATCCAGGACAGTGAAAAAAGCACTTTAAAATGATGAGTCAGCAAAAATCGAACATAGTCTATCAGCAAGACATGATTGCTGTCCAAAGTTTGCTTCTCTTGTTTTGTACTAATGTAGATAACAAGTAATGGAAGCTTAAAAACAGTAGTATCAGCCTACTTGAAGGCAGAAACTCCTTCTTCATGTATTTGTCTATTTCTCTACATGACATTGTCATTTTGAGGAGGCAGGAAAACAGACATTTCATTTATTTCACAAACATAAAGCATGCACGTTTGTCCAGAGATGGTAATAATAAAGTGTTTTCATAGTATCTTATCTAGTAGTATCATAGTATTTCACCTCCTTTAAAATCTCTCTGGTTTTATGTTTGCTTCATCAAAATAACCATATAATCGTACTGTACTGTCTATGCTGTTTATTGTTCACAAGTGGTCTGATCAGGTTTGTGTGTCTAGACATCACTAAACTATCTGCATGAACTGCTGTGGTAATGACATAGCTATGCTGGTGGTGTAGAGTATCTCACGCTCCAAGCAATCGTCTGACATCATTGATTGTTGCGTTGCTAGTGATGCAAAAGACACTTCGCAGTCTGATTTGAGTGTCTAGAGCGTCCAGACTAAGACGCACCTGTAAAAATCTGTTTGGAGTTGCATTTCACACCACCTTCAAAAATAAGATTTCATGTGCTTTTTTGCTGTCCAGACAGTCCAAAACATTGGATACAAACAGGATATGCCAAAAATTGGGTTTGGGCTGGCAATCTGAACGTGGCCTCTAAGAGTATTGTGAATTATCTATGTAATTTCCCACACTGTGATAACGCGAGACGGGTCAGAGTTAAGGGGGTGAAATCTCCATAGGCAGCTGGTACTGCACTTCTGGTGGTGTCAGAGGGCAATAAAGCTCACTGAACCTAAACCGATCCACGAGTTCAATTCCTGGTGCAACAGGACATTAGAAATGTCCAGACCAAGAAACGACCAAGGATGTACTTGTACAGCCTGAGGGCAAAAAAGGCCTCCCACAGGCTTGAGTGCACACGCCTCGTCAGAAACCACATACTTAAGGTTGCTTACTAACTCAACACAACTTAGGGCAAGTGTGGGATGATTTAGACCTGCAGTGCTAATTGGTGGTTATAAGCTTTCATTACCCTCATAGATCTGAATACTGGCCAAACCGACACTTTAAACTGGAGTGAACTGCTCAGCTGGCAGTGACCGTGCACTAGAAAATCATATACAGTCCAGCGCTGAGCTTAGCCCATGGCGGCCCACAGTCCCTAATGAGCCTCTGATATTCACTATGACGGACAGCTGGGACAAGCCACGCGGACATGCTTACCAGAGAGGCTCTGCAATCGGACAGCAGCTGATCGGGTGTAAGTGCGTTCTCCTCGGCTCTCGGCCCCTCCTCCCCCGTTAGAGCGGTCCGCTGGGCTGAGGGACAGATGGCCGCCGGCTGCCGCGCCAGCTCCAGCTCCGGAGACCCTGAAAGGGAACAGTGGCAGACGCAGTGCGTCGTAATGAGCTCAGGTACTCATGCAGCCAACAGCAGCAGTGCCACCATACAGATCACTCATAAAAACAATGCAGTGCCCGAGTGCTGGAAAAAGGATATAGTAGGAGATTCATCAGCACACTGGAATAAATAAACTATAATTTATTTTTAATTTTAATAAAGCAACAGGCCGGGAGAGGTTGTGGTTTAAAGTGATTTGTCAAAGCTGAACTCTGCATTTATAAAACAATGACACAGACGTTCACCAAGTCATTTATCATTAATAGCAGCCCCAGTGAACAGGGCCTTAATCAAGATGTGTAGTTTGTCAACAGACCTGGCTGGCAAGCAACATACACCAGTGCATTAATTAGTATCGCATTCAATGGATGTGTTACATGCATACCGTAGGTGTTACATGACAATTTTGGATTTTAATTATAGCCAGTCAGATTTCAGGACTGTGCATTTCACAATCTTCAAAAAGTACACATTTTATATATACTCTAATAGTATTACTGGGCAGAAAGGCACCTGATTATGTCGAATGTTTGTCTAAAAGGTTGCCTGTTGTCTTTCATTAACTGTAATCTTGTGTGACAATGCAGATGCAGTCAGGGAAAAAGACAAACCAATTTGCGTAGTAGTAAGTGTAGTAAGTGTAGCTTTTTACCCTGTTGTAAAAAGTGATCTAATAAAAAGTTTACCTCTGTTCTGTTCTATGGACGTGTACTGTGACTGTTTAAACAAGCTGCAGTGCTTACTATGATTACACTGAACTTTTAACTGTATTTTTATATACTTAAATCACAGCCGTTTTACTTTTTACTTTTTATTTACTTCTATATAGCTATTACTGCTTAAAAGGCGTGCTGTCAATGACTTAACTGGTTGGCTGAATGTGGAGACTTTAATAAACACCTACTGTATTCTTGCAGTATTTTCTTCTTATAGTGTCATTTTAGAACAGCACGCATGGCCACTCTTTTCTCTGTCTGCAAGATCATTTTAACTCATGCAGTACACCCAGTGAAACACAGGTACTTTGAACATCGGAGTTTAATTTAATTTATGTAAAATTTGACATTTCTGAATATAAAATGCATGTATTTTTATCCCTGGGTGATGCTAAGCATGCTAAAGGCTAAAACTAACACAGCTAAGCTCCAACAGCTAGGACTGCACTGTCTGTATTCTGAAAGTCTCAGCCGCTGGAGCTCCACCCACACAGAGAGGGCGAGTCTGATATCTTTAGTGTGTTAACCTGGCCACACTGTCGGGATTCTGCTGGTTGCATTCTGACTGGCCATCCAGACTTCCATGGATATGCAATTCCATGTATCGTTTTTCACTGGTCCGACAGGAATCAAAGTTTTGTTGTTCCAGCTAAGTTTAGCCTAGTGAACAGGAGTCTCAGCCACAGACGCTCTGCCCATCACCACCTCCTTCAATAGGTTATGCCAAACAGCAGGGCTGTGATTGGTCACTACCAGACTCTCCCTAGACAGACTGGCAACGTGAGACTAGTATCTTTGAAACATTGCGATGCTACATTCGAAATGCATCTGAAAATGAGACAGCACGGGCAGCAAGGCATCAAGACTGCTGGCCACAGTTTTGGACACAGACTTCAGGATGCACTGAACTGTTTACTAAAGATTTCTAATTCTAAGTTGAATTGAGCCATTACAACCTATAAAACAAGCAGCCCTATTCAAGCGCCCCTATTCAGTCGCTTGGTTAGTTGTTAGCACTAGTAGAAAGATCAGTGTAGTGTGGTGTGTGGTGTTGTGTAGGTACCTGTGTCCTGCTGAGCAGCAGGCTGTGTGTGCTTGGTGGGAGCGTGTGCGGTCTCACTCTCTGGCTCCAGGCTGCTGTGGCTGGGAGAGCTTTTCAACGCGGAGGGAGACGCTGCAGGCTGGCTGGCTCCGGTGTCTGTGACGGGACTCAGGCTGATCCCGGAATCAGTGGTGTTCTGCATGCATGGTGCATCCAGACTGGCCTCTTCCTCGTCCATGCTGCTGTCCAGGCCGGCCGTGGTGGACAGCTCATCCTGAAAAGATGCAAGGCGGGGTCTTAGAGCTAAACTTTGACTGCTTAGTAGTGAAAACTGGACCAGGTCTGATGGAGGATCTGTAACTTTACAACAGCCCTGAGTCCTGAGGACCTTACGCTCTGCACATTTCTGTGACTTCTATATCAGACAAATGACATCATGCCCTGCGTTGATTAGTTAGCTGCAAATTAGTGCTTGGTTGCCAGATAACTATCAATACACACACACACACCCACAAACAGCAGAAAATTCTTGAATTGTTATTTTTGCCATATAACAAAAACAGACACATTTACATACATCAACCTAATCAGCAGTTTATCCCCACCCACTCACACTGAAATCAACCTGTTCTATCCTCAGAGATAAAGGAAGTTTGAAGAATGGTTAAACTTTTACTATTGTTTAATGTTTTGGTACATAAAACCACACTAACAATTACACAGTGGGGTTTAAAAGTCTGAGACCACTTGTGAAAGTACTTTTATTTCGCATTCTTTTTTCATTTTCATTTTTCCTACTCATATTTTTAACACTTGGAGAGAAAAGTATCACCTTTAAAACACATTTACTTAAATTTCAGAATTCCTTAGTATTTGGGTTGTCTCCCTCTTGCTTTAATGACAGCGTGCTCTTGAGCTGGCATGGACTCCATGAGTCTGTGCAAAAGCCTCTGATCAGTACATCAAATCCTCTGGAGAGTTGTCTAAACATGAGCTTCAGTGGAAAGGACGAGACAAACAAATCTGACCTTTTTGCACAAACTTTAATTTATACTTATTTTTTCAGAATTCTAAAGGTTTAAAGGGGCCTTTTGGTTTTTTCTCTTTCCTTTCGTGTGTTCTGTAGCTTTTTGTTGTAAACATTCCGCATGGTTATGAAGCCCAAAGTACATGCCAGAAGGAGAAACTCTCTCTCACAGAAATCACTTTTCTCAGCTTCCTGAAACACCTAGCTGTGGAATTCCAGCTCTGTTACATCATCTTGTAACACAATTCTTATGACACGCCAAGACTGCCAAGCTTGACACGCCCTCACACAACAAACACAGACCTTGACAAACGTGGAACGGGTCCTGGTCCGGTTCGCAGACCTAATTTTAAACCACCAAAAATAAACAGTTTCAGAACCCAAAAGGTTAGTTCCCAGAACCAAAATTAGTTGGTTCTTCAACACAAACCGTGGGCATATCAGCTGTTGTGGAAAGAAAAAGGCAACAACAGCGACACCCAGGGGTCTGCTGAAGAACCTCTTTACGTCTTCTTATCACCAGTGGCTTGATGTTTGGATAAAAACAAACATCTGGAATAACAGCACCAACACTCACAGGTAACCTATATGCTCCGCCATCTTGTTACTACTGTTTACTACCGCTGTGCAGCGCCCTCCGTTGACACTGTGATGCATCATTTCGACGTGTAAACGCAGGCTGGTTCCTTTAATAGCACCAAGATTCTAGGAAGCCTGAACGGAACCAATTCAAGAACCAGGGTTCTTTTGGTCAAAAAGGGCTAACCGAGAGCTAAAAGAGTAAAAACTGAACATTCTGAAACATCCTGCTCCAGTATCACCTACGAAGGTGGATCGGGCCTACCAACTTATTTACCTGACTTTCAGGATCGGACTCTGGCTCAAACTGCTATGGCCGAGCCGACATCATTACAAGAACAGCTGCAGCGGTACTGAGGACAGGGCGGAACTTTTAGTAGGATGCCACTCTGATGGTTGACCAATCAAAACAGAGTGGCCTCATTTTCCTCAAAAAACACAAGAAATACAAGAAACAATATATACAACATGTAGGATATGAGCTGCGTTTCAAACAGAATGGTTTCATGTGCTGTTAAAGGTCAGCCCACCAAATTTAACATGTCTGCATTATTCAATTGTTGAGTCATTCAGAGCGGTCCGATGTGAAATGGTTCATTGTAGAGAATCATAACAACTTCACAATGGTGGTGACAGGAAGCAGAAACCCATATCATTCACACTCCAAACTGGTGAACCCACACGTGTCATCTGAGCTTTCATATTTGTTGCTGATCATGGTAAAGGCATTAAATGATAACGATAAAGGTATTAAAGTCCAGAGAGGCTTGAAACGCGTCCCAGTTGCGCACTTAATACGAATACCAATGCGTATAGTGTATAGTACAGTACAGTGATGAAGTATACTCATAAATCCACAATGCACACTCAGAACTAGTCAATGTTTGAGTATGGCAATGATGGACACTATTGTCCCACAATGCAATGGGAAACGAAGAGGAGGAGCTTCTCACAGCTGGAAATTTCAGAAAAAAAGGCGGATGGCAACGCGACAGGGGTGTGACGGGGGTGCAACTGGGCTTCGACGGGGTGCAACAGTAGTTTGTCGGTGGCTGCAGTGGTGGCAGGACCAGAAATAGTGTATACATGTGAGTTGAGTTGTGTAAATAAATGTATTCTAGTAAATATTGTGTTTCTATGTTTGTGTTTTGTAAAGACCCTCCGCCAAGGCAGCCTTCAGCTGGGTATGATGTAAACTTCATCACTTCCTGTTACTAAGAAACGATGCAGTATGCTATATTGTGCGTACTAGATTATAAGATTAGTACAGAGTGTATACTGTGTAGTTTCGCGTGTAGTAGATAATTGAGACGCAGGCCTGGTTTCCTTCATCACCGCTGTGAACAGTTCTGACACAGATGTGAAGTCACACTGAGTCAGAGTCAGTGCAATTATGCAGACATTCAGAAAAATCTGTGGAATTCCCCTTTTCAAACAAACGGTGGAGATCATCAAATCAAACCATGACTGAAACTGCGATGCATCATCATATCACAATAGAGCTGACCTTTGCGCCTGTGCATTTCCTGGGCTGCAAGAGCAGCACGCAGTAGCACGCGCTGGATTTATTAAAAGGGGGGCGTTACAAACGGTACTCTCTCTTTAACTGTGCGTCGCAATCGGAGGAGTCGGGACCGTGGCCTGTGAAACCGGTGTGCTCGCGCTAGTTCAACAAAGGCCGAACTGGAGGAGAAAAAAACGAAAGAAAAGAAATCCATCTCTCGGCTCGTGAACCGAGCTACAAACTTCATACCCGGAGAAACGGGCGCTTTATAAAAGCTACAGACGATTTCGAGCTGCGATGCATCGCCTTCGTCTGTTATGTTTTTTTTAACTTCTATTTGTTTTTTTTTTTTGTGCGCGTGCGTGTCTTGTGTGCGCGCGGACGAGCCTACTGCTCCTCGCCTCTGAGCGCACGACGTGCGCGCGTGTGTGCGCGTGTCCTTGCGTAACCAGCTCGAGGCTGCTGAGGCGCTCCTCAAACTCGAGAGAAAGAGGCGAGACCCACCTACCCCCAACCCAACCCACTCCAGCACGCGCCATCCCCCCAACACACGCACGCGCTCCGAAGCGCGCGCTGCTGCCCGCGCGAAGCATGGCTGGTTTGATTCGGTTCATTTTCCTGAGCCGACTCTGCCCGATTCAATGAACCGATCGTCCGATTCGAAGGTGCATTGATTCACAAGCCACTACTTCCACTTCTCCGCTACTACCACTCACGGACACCAGCAAGACTGGAAAGCTACAGAGCTCTAAGTATCAGAGGGAAAGCCAGTGGAGCTGGTGGGGAGTCGGATATAAAACACAAAATTACTGTTCATGACGTTTTTCTCCTCCTGCTGGTGCATGGAGAAATCAGAGGACGGTCACTATTTTTGATAGAAGCTTTTGAACAATAAGTCACAAAACATCATCTGTCTACATCAGGACATGGTTAATATGACCTGGAACATGAAATATTTTTTTTTTAATTAAATATTAGGGTGACTTTAAGGGTCATACGGTTTACTGTCTGTATTTACTGTTTGTTTGTACCTTTGATCAGATGCTGATCAGTGTTGAGCTGTGCATCAAAAACACGTCTCTTTCCATTGGGTTCAGTGAACAAGACTGTAAATAAACTAAGTTAACAGACAGCAGACACAGATGTACAGCAGTGCAGGTAAATTACACTTTGTTATTGGTTTGGTACAGCGCATACTCTGATGTACCCATGCTGCAGCCAACAGGATCCTAAAATGGAGGCGAAGGGAATCGCTGCTCTCAGCTTGAATTCAGACCTACAGAATCCAGCTATAAATACATGTAGTTGGACAGCAGCTGGTCTGGCTGTTTTTGCTTCATGGTATGAAATACACCAACTCCTATCAGCAGTTTTCACTTACTAGCTTCATTAAGTTTCCACATTGATCTCCACCCACAACAAACCAGTAACACGCGTTGATGCTTTTTTGATGGATACCAAAACATTTTGCAAATTGAACGGAACACCGTGTACCAGAGAAACAATGACGTTTCTCAATCAAAACAAAGTTGTAGTGGTGAGAATCAATGACAAAACGGACTCTGAACGACTAACAGCAGCCTGCAGAGACAATCTCAAAGAGACTGTAATGTACACAGATCAGCGCTAGGCAAGATGTGGGTTCAGGTCCAGGAAATAAAACATAGGCCCAAACTGCAAAAACTTCAGGCTGGTTTTATTACTCTGCTGTTAAGGCTTGAAACATACTTGGAGGCACCGTAAGCTACGCAGACATGGTTTCATGCTGTCAAAGTTATGCTGTGCCTTTAAGACAGGGTCATTGTATTTGCATATTCATGTGTGACGTTGCTCTGCAGAAGAAGAGTGGGGAAGAAGAGTGTTTTTGCTGTATCCTACCTTTCTTATTTTATACCCTTCTGCATTTATTTTATACTCTTCTTCTCTCTATAACGCTATCATAGAGCATAACTACAGTGTCTCACCTATGAATAAGTGGACTGCAGTAGCCGTGAAACTTGGTTTAGTTTGGTAATAGTAAATAAACAAGCGTTTTGGGGGACCCTCACCAATATCAGTGTGGCTCAAGTGCTTGTGCTAACTCATCTCCTCATGGCTACCCCGAATACTCTCTCTCTCTCTGGGCAGAAGTGTTACACTGTGTTGTTGCATTCAAAAATGTGTCACGACGCAATTCATACTGCAATACCGGCTCCTAGCTGCATACTGAGTGTTACAGCAGAAGGCGCTATTCACTTCATTTCGTCACACCCAACATTAGGCAGCTGTTTCATCCAGCTTGCATTGCAGTATGAACTGCGACGTAACATTTTTAAAAGCAACAACACTGGACACCATGTCTGTGTAGCCTGAAGTGTCTCCAAGTATGTTTCAGGCCTTCTAGGCACATTAACAAAAACGGCCTGAATATTTCAGAACTTCAGGTCAGCTGCTACGAGCTACTGTTTAAACTGCTTTCACATTAACAACAGCAAGAAAACAGAACAACGTCACATGGGAGGAGACCAAAGAAGCAATAATGAGTTTAAAAGGGACAACCTTTCGTCATCCGGGGTTCATATTCAAACTCACATTCTGAAAAACCATGATCGCGGGCATGCACATTCACATAGCACTGCAATAGGGCTGTTTCAGTACTGCGACTGCAATTATGTCCTTGGAACTGAAGTCCAGGCCTGTTATTTGGTCAGTCAGAAAAGAGCATCCCCTTTCTCAGTTAGCTGTGGTTGTGACATCACAGCATATAGTTGTTTGGTTGCCTCTGTTTGGTCTAACTCATCTACAGACATTTCACAAGCTCTGATATTAACGTTCCCCATATAAGACATGGTCTTAATAAAATAGCCTATAAATAAAACTGCAGCTCTTGCGATTTGAATATTGCCCTCTTTCACATCGCGATTTTAATATAAAATACTGAAAATATTCATCTTTCAGCCGTACACTGAAACATCAAAAAGTGCAAAGGTCAAAAAGTCTTATTCCTTCAATTAATAACCTAATCAGCTGCAAACATTGATTTGCTCCCTACCTGAGCACCCTGACCCCCCCCCCCACATCTTAATTCTGCTAGTGCACATGTCACTTTATCACCCTTATTGTCTTCAGTGTCTTACTGTCTTATTATGTTTATCCCTTATTTTATTTTATCGTACGTCTTGCGTTCATATATTTTATGTTTACTGTTTAATACATTCAGTATTCTCTTGTTCTTGTTTTAGTTGTAATCTATTTATCGTTAAATGTTTATGTGCTCCAATTTGGGTCAGAGAGTAACACAATTTCAATCCTCTGTATGTCTTGTACATATTGAAGTATTGACAATAAAACTACTTGACTGAACCTTTTCGCTTTCTGTGAATGCAGCGTTGTTTGGTGCTGATCAATGAATTTGCTCCTTTCATTAAGGGGAACATGAATTTGAGGGAAAACTGAACTAGATGCAACACAGGCTTAAAAAGATCCTGCAGTTATGCCACAGCAATATGATGGAAGGTAAATTTGAATACACAGGGCATCATATACATGTTCATGTACATAATTCACTGACAGTCAAGCAGCCTTTTTTTCCCTTATGCATGGAGTGCTGCAAGTTCACTTGTCAACTGCACATGATGTGCGTGCTGCCTCATACTTCTTCCTGATAACGTGGCGTGCAGAATGGAAACGCTAGCGGTGATTCGCCTGCTTCATCATAGCTTCATGAGCCTTTTCTCTGGGTAAGGATGTTCTGGTCTTGGTTTCTCCTCAACAAACTGGTAAGAGCAAACGTATGAATGTTTAGATGGGTGTTTTAAATGTAGCACTTTAAATCACAGACACAGGGTCTCTTCTCCGGACGGTGGTGGAAATAAGCTATTTGAGGCCCCACAGCACTCAGAACGTTTTGTGCTGTGTTCGTAACACTGCTGTTCAAGCAAAATACTCCTCCTCCCTTTATTGTGACACCTGTCTAACTGAGCATATTATACTATTCGTATCGCACGTTTATCATCACTGTGGTCTTAATCCATATCGCTAGATCAAACGTCACACCAGACGTTGTTCTAACACAAAATCAACAAAGATGGCCGCTGTCTTGTGGTCATGGAAAATAGCGTGAAAAAGGGCCGCAACGTCTGGCCAAACCGACTCGTACTGCCAGCGTACTTTCTCATCTGCTGAAGCAAATGAACAGATGAGTCTCCTGCAAAAGTGTTTTGCTTACATAAACATAAATGATTCACTATCGCCATTTGTTTCCAACAGAACAGGTAAAGCAGACTGCTCTCCTCTACTGTCCATGTTTATCTATTGGAGTAACTGTAGAGCCTTCTTCAATTTGTCCTCTATTACCCTTTTGAGTGCTGAGTGTTTTAACCACCACCACCACCACCACTAACTAACGGAACTGAGTACGCACGGCAAGTTTGTGGCTGGCAGTTGTCGTTTGTGTTTGAGCTCTGTTCTGATTGGCTGTCCTGTATTGCGCATTTGAAAAGCACAGTGATAAACCCTCTTTACAACTTCAATGCGAATGGGTGGGGCTAAACTGCTGTAGGGTGGAGAGATGATTGAATGTAAATGAGAATCACAGAAACACTGAATTCAAACTGGGCTGAGTTTACAGCCTATAGTTCCCCTTATGTGGACTGGTGGAGGGGCGAATGGTACAATCTGAAACTTTAACAATGTTTAGATATCATTTCAAACTTCTTTCTTTCACAAAAGCGAGGGAAATTCAGTTTTCCACGATATGAGCCCTTTAAAGGGACCCTTGGCCAGACTAACAACACCCTCCATTTGATGATGCATCAAAAAGTGGGAGGAAGTTCTGTAAAACTACAACCGGTCATATGGGAAGTCCTTCCTTTTTGTGTTTCACATTTTGTTAGCTGCTGGATGCAGAATGAACACAAAGCTAACATAAATCCATAAAGCACAGTTTAAACAACGAGTCTTCATAAATCCCTCCAAAGCCACAAAACTTCCTCACCCTTTTAGATCAGGAAGGAGTTTCTAGCCTGGTTGAAGCTCTTCTGAGTCACTGTTTGAAGACTGGGACGAACGGGTTAAGTCAGCTGTGCCGCCGCTTTTCTGTAATGAAACTCTGAAGCTTCTCCGGCGATCCGCTCACACGACCTGACGCTCTCGCTTTAAATGCTACGAGAAAGTTCAGTCGGACTTGTGAGTCGGTTCCCATGAACCGATTCGTTCACGAGTCGGTCGTCGCTCACAGAAGAGGCGCTGCTGCGCTGAACTTAGATCCCGCCCTGCGCTCATAGGCTCGGAGAGGCGCGCGCTGCTGCCGCCACAGAGGACGAGGAAAGAAAAAAAAACACGAGCGATGAACGCGTGGCTTATCCGACATGACCGGGAGCCGCGAACGCACATCAGTGATGTTGCCAGTCACAGCAAATCACCTTTACAGTATCGCAAACACCGCCGTGCTCCTCATCTGCCCGTTATTTCCGCCGACTGTTAAACAGCTCGCGCGTCCAAACCGTCTTTTTTTTCTGCCATTGCGATGTGTGTGTCTCCGTCCAACCCCCCTCCTCCTCCTCCTCCTCCCTAACCAACCAACCCCCCCGCGTCTACGCTCAGCCAACTCACCGTCCTTCTCCGAGACGGGAAGAGGGGGGTCGGCTTGTTTCGACAAACTGCATTTTTCGTGATTTGGCGTTGAAATGTGCGCAAGTTTGTCGGTGCTTTTGTGTTAAAAACGACCTTTAACTCAACCGTCGTCGCCCCCCTCCTGCTCCTCCTCCTCCTCCCCCCACACGCACATACTCTCACGCACACATACAGAGTCGCTCCGGTCGGTCGGTTCCCCACATCCGTGATGGTTTTGTTTTGGTTGTTTTTTCTTCGTGAGTGACTTTCTCTCCAACTTTAACCTCCTCCGTGTTAAAAACATGACCCAACCCCCCAAAACCAATCAAGAAACCAAATGGGGCCACGGAAAGCTTTTGTTTATGTTAGCCAGCTAGTGTTAGCCAGCTAAGCTACCTGACTGGAATTTTCTCGCGTTCAAGACAAAAAGACCCAAAGCAAAAAAGTGTTACAGGGCCGGTTCGGCCTGGCTGGGAGACGAAAGCACTCGCTTTTCGTCGTTGTCGGCGTCGGGAGAGAAGCTAGCTAACGTTAGTGCCGCTCCCCGTCCGTCTGCGCCAGTTCTCGTGTGTGTGCGCGTGCGAGTAACGTTAACTGTGTGTGTGTGTGTGTGTGTGCGTGCGCACTTGCTTTTGCGTGGTCGTTTTCAGACTAACTAGTTCACTAATCCCGCACTTCGTGTCGGGAAATGTTACATTTATCCTTCCCTACTTCGCCTCAGACTCACCGAGTACCCCCCACCACCTCCGCGCCCCCCCTCCTTAACCAGACCGGCTGCTCTCTCTCACCTCTCCGTCCTCCATCGGCTCCTCGTCGGCTGGTCCCAGTGCATTGTCGCCGCCTCCTTCGCGGTTCACCTCGGCCGTGCAGGCTCGCTTGGCCGCGGGCTTGGCGGCGGACGCCTGCTCGAGTTTCCGTCTGCCTCTCTGCACTTTCGCGGCGTTGCGGTACGAAACGGAGCCCTTGTAGTTCACTTTGAGCACCGCGTGCTCCTGGATCAGCTTCTCCAGCTCCACGCAGGTCCGGTCCGGCTCCGAGCCGTGCCGCCGCCGCACCATTCGGCAGATCCGCTCCAAGTCCGGCCGCGCTTTACGCGACCTCAGCGAGTCTATGGTGTCCAGAATCCACTCGCGGAACCTCGGCTCGGACATTATCGTGTGTGTTTTTTTTCGCTTTTGTTTTGTCGTCGGCTTTCTCACTCCCTTCTTCCGTCCGTCCGTGCCCAGCGCCGCCGGCGGGGTGAAGTGAGCGCTGTTCTGAACTCCTTTTTTTTGTTTTCGGGCTTTTTTTTTATCTCCAGGCTCCGCGCTGCTGCCCCGCTGGAAGCCGCGCGGTCCGAGCGAGCGGAAACATCGCACCGCCGCGCGCGCGTGCGTTCGGCGCCTCGTGCGCTTAAGGTGGAACGGCCTGGTTCGGGGCGCGCGCAGTCGCCACAAGGGGGCGGAGGGATTTAAGGTGGAATGAATAAGATGTAGGTCTGAATGAACTTAAAAAAAAAAACAAACCGAAGAGACTTTATATATTGAACACCCCACATGAAATAATACACACAAATAAGAGTGCGTTTCTTTTTTAAGGTACATCAATGTTTAATAAAGGGTGTCCAATTTTAGAAAGGCTAAAACTAGTCTCTTATTCAAAACTTTAATAAAAAAAATATGAAATAAGTGAGGAATGTAAGAGTCAGTGTTTCTTGCTATACAGAATGCATCAACTGCTTCATAAATAAAGCTTTAAAATACTATACTTAAATACTAATAATTCTCATTTAATACACAAGTCATCTATTATGAATGAAAAAACACATTCCAAACAAAACCCACATTTTTGTAATTTTAACAATTAAAACTTTATTGGAATGATACATGTTGCAAAATATTATTCTGTGTACTTTTTTGAATATTTTTTTTTTTCTTTTGTAATTATATTTTAACATACTCCATGTGTCTTACGGGTATCTGTCAAGTTCTCCAGAAGGTAAAATAATTAAGACTGTTAAAGGCAGAGAATATACAGTATTGTTTCCCCGAAAAAGGTACAATAAACTACACCATCACCATACCTGTGTCGGGAGGAAAGAGTTTTTTGTTATTGAAAATACACTTAGAAAATATGAAAAAAGTAAATCAATGCTTTTTTTTTCTTCATGATCTTAAAAAGCAAATAGAAGAGTGTAGGAAACTTGGATGTGTACAAAGGCAAATTGAAGCATGGACTGATGCACACAAAATAGCTGATTGACAATATAGTGAAGGGATGAGAAGGAGACGGAGGGACGTGGGACACCAAACGTGTTTCAAGAGAGGAATTGGGCCCAGAGAACCAAGAAGACATAAGAGAGGGTGACTGCAACAGCTGATTAACGCAAGGTTTATCACTTATTTACATACTGGGTCAGAAGAGGTCTCAGGAGCGGTGCATCTGAGCATTTCCCATAAATCTTTGGTTACTGGAAAACGATTAGATGCTGTTTCCAGATGATCCACTTACAGATCTACTCCCATATTATCCAAGTACTTTCAAGGCCCACATGTATAAGACATCTCGGAGTAGGAGCGCCTGTCTGGGATTGACTCCACCCATTTTACATGACTGTGTTCATGAGGATATGAAAGGCCAAAAGCTGATCTCAGATCAGTCTCACTTTGACAAGCTTTATACACATGGGTCCTGTGCAAATATCTGAACCACACTGGTACATCCTCTGACATGGTATATTAATAGGGGATAGTCCTTGGCCAGTTCTCTCGTAAAAATCCCACTGCAGCCAAGCCAAAGTCTGTCAATTTAGCTGTTAGGAAAGTGCTTCGGTAAGCTTTTCTACAACACTGTTTTCTTTCCCCCAGCATTTGAGCTATACAAAACCAGGAGGTGAAGCTGTTTCCCCATTAATTATGCTTTGGAGTCTTAAAAGAGAAAAAAAGAAAAACAATAAGTTGTGAGCAAAAAGATCCATGGTGATGTAAGCCTACAGGTGGCACTCGACTGCAAAATGAAATGAACCACAGCTTAGTTTGTTTTTTTTCCCCCCTTTCCTTTCCAGGAAGAGTCCTCAGCAGCCCTACAAGGCGGGACATCTGCCTTGGGGGTGGTTTCTCTTCCCTGCCTAAAGAAGTTACTTTCCCTGCCACCTCAAACCAGCAAAGTCTGCATCCCAATGACTGTATCGGCCGGGGCGAGTCACAGGCTTGAATGACATCAGCTTTCTACAGTGGGGGGGGGGGGGGGGGGGCAAACAAAACATTGCAAAGCATTTCTCAAACAGCGTCCTCTTCACTCGACAGCCATGTCAAAGAGACATACAAACATCGTGTTTTTTTCCCCCCAGAGATCTGTTTTAAGCTGGCACCAGTTCGTTAGCTTTGAGAACATTCAGTAAAAGTAAATCAAACTACAATGCACACTTCATTAAAAACAAAAACACTGCGAGAATCCTCAGTTACATCACATACAAATCACAGAAATGCAGGATTTAGTAGGAGCGGTTAGGATGGCTCCTACCAACAGCATCCCACAGCAAACTGCTGAATCCTGTATGACAGTGCTGGAAGCAAAAAGAAGCATCTGAACACCATGATACACAAAAGCAAAGCTCTGTTTAAAAAGGAACTAAACCACCAAAACAAACGCTCCGCATTATTGCACATGATGGGGCACTACCAACATCTCTGAGATATCTGGGTTTAGATTGTCTTGCATCCTACGGCATTATAGAGCAAGAATGATTTTATTTTTCCCTCCTCCCATGTCCCAGACTGAAGAACTAGATTTTACTGGGTATAATTTAAAATCAGAGCAAACGGATTCTGCTTACTATGGAGCACCTTTCCGCCAGGTAGAGGATGTTTCTGGCAGCAGTATGTAAACATTTTCACTTCATCTCGAAATAATGACCTATTTTCCTCAATAATTTTCCTTATTATCCTGAAACGACTAATGCTGAAATAAGAACTTCATTAAAACTGAGTAATTCAGACCGAGTAAGTCAGCATGACAACTCAAAATCTCATCATTTATTCAAGATTTCAAGGTCAATATTTTGATGATTTAAGTCCATATTGTTTGACAATAAGGAAGTATTTAGATATAGTAAGTCATTATTTCAAGAAACTACATCCAAAACTTCACCTACGGCTGCGAACAGTAGGAAAAAACAGGCTACTCTACCTGGGGGAATGGGATTCCACAGCTTCCCCATCTATTAGACATATAGAAAGCCCCACCAATAGCTATTAGAGCATCCTGCAATTTATTTAAGGATGGGTAGTCAAAAAAACAAATGAACAAACGAACAAGGTTATGTGATCTGGACACTTTAAAAAGGCTTATGAAAAGAAAAGAGTTTTGCCTGCATGTACTATCCTCAGAGTTATTCACTAAAGGCAGTTTTCTGTTGTAAGCATTCAGGAGAAAAAAAAAAAACCCTCATCCCTTTCCTAGCGCTCGAAGGATTTGTCTCAGTTTCCAGATTTAAAATGCAGGTTGTGGGGTTTGTTCACTGCATGGCAGGGCACACAGTGAGTAAACACATCATCTCTGGAGCAGAAACCGTGTGTAGTCCTGCTTTAATATTTTGCAGTACAAAAATAACATGCACCTCTTTTTTTTCCTTCTGTAGAGATTTTTTTTTTTGCTACTACTTTTTTTTTTTTCCCACATGTCAACACATCAACCAGCTTCACTGCAACCGACAAGCGTTTTGTGCTCGAACAAATCAACTTCACATTCTTTTTCCGTTTCGGCGGTTAAGGTGATTTGCTTTACCCTTCATTCAGGTTTCAAAGCAGAACAAAAAAAAACTGAAAAGAAGAGTAGACATCAACGTAATGAGCTGCAGTCCATCACAGTACACATGTGCTACCGAAGACTGATATTCAGGAGTACGGTGGCCATTTTAAAACCCACACAGATTCCGCCACCATGGCTGCTGTGAAACCCGCTGCTGAGATTTGAGCTGACTGTTAGACACTAAAACTTGCTAGCAAACTCCAAGTCATAACGTATGTGTAAAAAAAGGACTAGAAGTTAAAATTGAGGGACAATCTGACAATTTTCTTTTAAAGTGGTCAACACTGCCTGAACAAGTTGGAAAACTGTACCAAACATGAAATTATGCCATGAAAAGATTGGGGGAAAAAAAAAAAAAGAAAAACTGGGATGGGGTGACTTTGCCAAGCTTAATATTCAAGAAATGGCAAAAGGGGAACTTGCCATTCCACCAAAGCCAAAGCGCCACAAACGCCACACCATGGGGGAAGAAAACAATCCCTCCCCACCTGTTTTCCATTAGTGCCATGAGGTTGGCTAGTTTGACTTGGTATTGCTAGGACAGATTTTGAATGGAAAGATGTAGAAGAGGGGGGGGAAGAAAGAAAATCAGGGAAACAACACAGAACAGGGTAGAGAATAACAGAGCAAGGCTCGGCCACCACACTCGTTTAAGAAGCCGCCATCCAGGAGTGAAGCGTCCTGGACGAACCACAATTCAGTACCAGAGATTAAGCTCTGTGCCCCATGCCAACTAAATCCAGAGAGATGATTGCACCTCTACCTAGAGGACCCTCTCTACAAACCAAAGGGAGAAGATGAAAACGGATAAGTATAGTAGTAAGTGATAAGCGATCTCGAAAGGCAACAACACTGCTGGCTCTCTCTTGGGACTCTCTTTTTTTTGTTTTCCCTCTCTCTCCATCTCTGTGTGTGGGGGGTCTACATCATTGTTGTTGTTGTTACTGAATACAGGCTCAGTCCAGTCTATCATCTCTCTCCTTCTGCCGCACCCCCCCCCCCCCCCCCCCCCCCCCCCCCTTCGTCTTCATCACTCCGTCGATCTCTCCCTCCACTGCTCCTGGCTGGGTCTAGAACTCAGCAAACTCCTTTCCGCATTTTTCTGTGAACGAGACTCGGATTTCCTCTTCCTCGTAATCATCGAAGTTGCTGGTGTCCCCAGGACCTTTGCACTTGGGGATGAACGGGGCTTCCACCTGAGATACAGACAAAGACATTAAAGTCATAACAGGGTTCTGGTTTCTGTTATTACTGGTAGGTCTGACCCAACAACAAATTAATTACATCACAGCTCTCTGAGGCGATTCAGTGGCATAACATACAACAGTTCGCTCCAAAGGACTTCATTTGACATCTAGGTTTGATCGACAATTATTTCTATTATTCCCTAAAATTTTTCATCTCAATAAACAAGTAAATAAAAACCATTTGAGACCATGTGTGAAAATGTCTATTTTTTTGCATTCTTTTCTAATTTGATACAAAATCCTTCATTACAACTCCATAAGTTTTCACAAATCCTTAGATCAAATCCACTTAGGAGTCTCTTCACACGACTGCGATTTAAACTGTAGTTATTTTCTGGGAACCGAAGTCCAGGGCTGATATTTGGTCATTAAGTACTCATCTACAGGCAGTTTACAAGCTCTGATATTATGTTAACGCTCCCCATATAAGACACAGTTTTGATAAAATGGCCATTAATACAATTGCAGCTCTAGTGGTTCGAATACTGCACTCTTAAAATGCAATTTTGATATAAAATCGATTCATCTTTCAGCCCTACTGTAGCTGATCAGCTCAAACATGTTTGGTGCCTGAAGTTTCCTTCAGCTAATGTACCTAGAAAGTAATGGAAGTCTAAAGGAGTGTCTGTTTCACTATGTACATAACTGTGCAAGTTATCAAGGTTCTCTGGAGGTTGTGTAGTGGTCACATAATTCCTCTCCTGGTGGTAGTGTTAACAGTGAACACAAGCAACTGCATTTTTCTGATTTAGCTTTTGATCAACATTTGAATCTAATTGTGTAGACGTACAGACAGCAACTCTGACGCACGGTTCACTTGGCAGGGGAAAGGAAGAGACGCATGATCACGGGTTTGTAACTAGTGGAAACAGCTTCACTGACTTCACACATCAAACGTGTCTCAGCTGATCAACTGCATTTCAGGTAAGAGGAGGATTGTGTAAACTCATTATTATTATTTTTTTTAGCAAATCACTTCTTAAAGGAGCATTCCATCCATTTTGGTTAACGTTTTTACTTTAACCCTTCTACATTTCAAAGTCTAATATCTTACTTTTTACTCCACTAAATTATCCCAAACCTTCCTTTTGGGTTATGTGTGCATAAAAAAACGTAGCATGTCCAAACGACAGAAGCGTGAAGCAAGCCCACCAATCAGGGCACAGCTGTGTTTTGAGCTTGTTTAGACCTGTTGGACAGAGCTTGGTTCTAGCTAAACGGTTCTCCTTTAGTGTTCTGTGTTTATGATCATTTGAATAGACATCAGACTAATTAATGACCTTATATTAAAAAGACTGGTGGACTGAGAGACACTAGAGTCTCTTCACCTACAGTGAGTTGATTAAGAGTCTTGTTCCAGAAATGATAATAGTACATCAGAGCCAAAATATATCATGATACTTTTGATACATTTGAAGGGAAATACTTTAGTACTTTTACTCCAGTGGAGGTCTAAAGGGAGGAACTTCAGCTTTTACTGGAGGAATATTTTACCTTGGGTATCTGTACTTTAACTCAACTAAGGAATCTAATGTCTCTAGAAGATCTCCTTTTTTGTCTATTTTATGCTGCATCAATTGAACACAGCAGTTGCCGTCTACATTGTGTGAAACTTTCGTGATTAATCGTCCAACATAAATGGGCCAAAAATTGCTGGTTCCATTGACTTACATTAAAATTAAATTACATTTTTGCTCTCTCCTGTTAAGTTGCCATTTTTTTTCCTCTCAGAATTTGCACTATACTACTATCACAAGCATTACATACTGAAACTCAGAAGACACATGTAGCTTCATTGGCAGTTTTAGATAATAAAATGTCAATTATTTTGTACAATGTTCCCAGTAAGCTTAGGCCATATCTGGTGCTCCCTCACCTTTCTCTGATAAATGGCAATCCAATCAGTGGTGGCAAACCACTTGTGGCCCTTGATGTCATTGACGCCATTCTTGAGGTTGCCGAAGCGCTTAGTCAGGTCCACCTGCAGCAGGTTTCTTAGCAGGTCCTTCAGATCCGAGCTGAAGTGAGACGGGAAGCGCACCTGGGGGAGGGGAACAGGAAACATACTCAGAGAACAGGAGAACCATACTTGGAGGACAGAACCACAGGACCAACCAACTCAGCAGAGGATGGGATATGCTTATGTTCATGAGGAGCACATTCTTGCAGAGGGGAACCGTTAATGTTTTAGTCATGTATTTTTGTGACAGAGTTTGGTGAAAAATGTTCACAATATAGAAAAGTATATAGTTTGACTTCAGGAATTTGCATCTTGTGCTGGACTATGAATAAAGGAACAACATTTAGACATACGCAAACCCATATATTTAAGACTAACAGTTTGATGGGAGCATGTAACAATTCTGACAGAGTTTATCATGATGCTAACTGATGAGGTACATACTGACATGATATGTTAGCTACACTGACATTGTAGCACACTTTCTGACAACAGACTGCAAAATCAGGGAGCATCCCACACTTAGCATCAGTCTTTCTCAGGATTTTATGTCTTGAGGTTATGCACACTAGATGATTAGGCTTGAGGTTATAACACACAGAGTCTGGCAATGAAAAGGCACTCAATATCCAAAATCTTATCATCACATGACAAACAAAACTACACTGGAACAGAGTGGCTGCACAAACTGTGGATGAATTAGGGTTGGGAAAGCAGATCCCATTCTATTCTGCAGTGAGAACATTTTACCACAAAATTACAAACTCAGCAAGAGCCCTGAGGTTCTGGTGCTGGATTCTCAAGGCACTTAATGATTCTGAAATAAGGTAAACCACAGTGAAATCAACTGCAGAGTCATCACAACACAGAGGACAACTGTAAATTTAGCCTACAGTAAGGCCAACATAATATTTTATGTATTTTTTTGTAATTATGTATCGCTCTTTAAAGGGTGCAGTTGAAGTGCTAGAAGGCCGAATGAATTCAAATAAATCATCATAATACAATTTTAAATAAACAAAAACAGAAAAGAAAACTTGTTCATTACACTCGTCTTATTATGATTGAGCTGTACTCTACAGAGGATGTTACAGTAAAAAATCATCAGGCAAAAAGGTAAAAATATTAATAATAACAAAAACACAGGATTTTGCCATTGTTTGCACTAGTCTGTGGGAAATTACATACTATGTGGGCTTCCTCACTCATTTCTCATTAGCTCACTAGCCAGTCACAGGGTGGTCCTAGATTAGGAGGGTCATATGGCCGATACAACTGCTGCTGTTAGTTACCTCCCATCAAGCATTTTAAGGCACTTCGAGTTACTAAAGACACTGAAGCATATGCTAGTATTCAACAAGCAGCTCCTCCAAATCTCCAAACATCATCACACCCCCCGATTCTTCTAGCTCTCTCATTGGCTGTTGCCTAAATCACTAGCTCAGCTACCTCATAGACCATGTTTTACTACAGGACTCGTCAACGTTGTTGAAGTCCTAAAATCCAGAGTCTTAAACCCAGAGGCTAAAACTGACGCGCATTTCCTTTCACCCTACTGGATCATCCGTGTCCTCACTCATGTCTTATTAGGTCTCGAGACCTGGAAAGGCACGTCCAACTGTGAAAATTTGTTGAAAGGTCTGAATTAGAGCAAAATCGGGGTAAATATCGTGTAGTGTATGCCTGGCTGCGGTTTCCTGAGTTTTAACTCCCTGCAGGACATCTAGCACATCGTACAAATTGCTTTTGTTGCAGAGCAACTCAAAAGGGATAGATGGCCCTAAAAGTCTGTTCCTCCTTTTCCACTCACCTTGCCTGAGACAATCTTCTCATAGATCTGAATGGGCTGATCAGCAAAGAAGGGAGGATAACCAGCAGCCATCTCATAAATCAGGACCCCTAGAGCCCACCAGTCCACTGCTTTATTATAGCCCTGAGAGAGAAAAGTCACAGGGAAATTATGGCACGGTCTATGCAATCTCTCACCTTCTGCAAATTCAAGCCTACTATGACTAATAAGCATTTGAGTGTTAGTGTGTTACAACATGACTCCGTGAGAGATCGCATCAGTGTGAAGGGTTATTTATTCATTCCTTATGAATGGGACGAGTAGTACAAAAGGCCACAGGTACGCACTTTACTGAGGATAATTTCTGGCGCCAGGTACTCGGGAGTGCCACACAGCGTCCAGGTCCGGCCCTTAACCCGCTTGGCAAATCCAAAATCTGTTACCTACAGGAAGGGAGCAGAGAGAAGTGCTGTAAACAATTAATTCAATCCATGTTTTATAGATGAAACTCAATTCCTCTCAAACGTGAATGCCTGTTAAGAGTGTTTACAGTGGACAATAAGCCACTGCATAACCACAGAAATGTCCATATCTAATATTTAGCATAGTGCTGTTGTCTATACAGGCAATTATGCCATTAACTATGATATTAACGTGATGACACTGCTCTTCAGTTTTAGTGATCTCTGTGGAAACATATGTTAATAGATAATGAGCATTTGATACATGGCTATAGTGGCTAACAGATGTTTGTTTTTAGCTTTTTATTTTATTCTGTACACTTACTGTATAAACAGAGGGGTCAAGGGGGGTTTCAGACTTTTGGACATACAGTTTATTACACAACTTAAATTCAATGATTAGTTCCACTGCACAGTTTACTGGTATGCCAACACCCACACATGTGATTAATAGCTGGCTGACGCGTCAGGCATGGTAAAGCAGTGAGAACCTCTGTACTGTGGTGATGTCATTATAAGGTCAGTAAACAGTTTACAACAGTCTGTTTTTGCGTGATGACTTGGGCTTGTGTCCAAGAGAAGCGTTGTGTGCACATACAGAGATATCTGAATCATGGGGGGTGGGGGTAACTTGCCTGTCACGGCACATTTTATACTTCACCCTTATTTGGAAAATTATATTAGTGACTAAAAATGCAAAATAACTAGTAATAAATGTAACTAAAGTCAACACGCCCCCTGCAGCAGTGGGCAACAACCTTGATTCTGGAGACCTACTTTCCTGCAGAGTCTAGTTCCAACCACAACGTGTCACACGTGCTCCAGGTAATTACCCTCTTTCCGAGCCTCCGATAGGCTGGATGCATTAGTGAGAGCTAAGGAACATGGATCTCCAGGAAAAGGGTTGGTGAGCTCTGCTCTTATAGGTTACAAACTTCATTTTCTGCAAATTTCTATTTATTCAAGTTCAGCATATTGGACGATACACTAAATATATTGAGGCAAGACACTGCAGGAGAATAGGGTAACTTTAACCAATAGAGATCACAATGAAACGTTCCCAGTGGATTACCTGCATTAAGACAATTACTGTATTCTCAATTATCGTTTTCTGAACTTTTATGTTTAAATATGCCGTAAGGCACTATCTAACTACATATGTGCTAATTTGCATACATTTCAAGAAAGGAAATCTTGGATAGTCACAGAGCAGAAAACAATGGATAAAGTCAGGCTCAAAATGTGCGTTTCATAATACTGGCATTAGAATTACAAGTTTTAACAGAGGGAATTTTTGGATCAATGTACACATAAATAAATACTGTCAACAACCATATATATATTTTTTTTTAAACATTGCCCCGTTTATAGGCATAAAATGTTCTGTAACCCTGTTCTGTTTGAGAAATCGGCCTTTGAAGATATTCCTACTAGAACTTCATATGTATTGGAAAACGCTATTTACAGACACAATATCTAAATCATATCCTTAACAACAATATGGAACATCTGCAATAATAAAAATATAAAGCAGCTATTTATTACGCTGGTGTCTAGTACTTCACATAGTACATCACACTGTCAGTCATCAACACCAGCCAATGGGTTTTCATGCTTCAGTTTAAACCCCCCCCTTTTTCTTTCATGATTGGTTGCTAACACAAAGGAAATTACCACATTTAGATGTCATAACGCTGTGCAGGAGAGAGATTCTATACATTCTATACATTTAGGAGAAATCTACAGGCACAAACTATTTTTTTAAACCCCAATATGTTAAATTCAGCAAATAAACAGCAACTGTGCATTAAGTGGGAAGAAGCATGTTTTCCATAGAATAACAATTCATTTGGAAAATCCCTGAAACCTGTTTGACTGGGGTGCTCAACTTTTGGACATGGCTGTCTGTGTGCTGTGTGTTTGAGGCAAAAGGTGATCTATATGCTATGTACTGTGTGAGTGAGTGAGTGTTTGTTTACCTGTATATAGCCCTGCTGGTCTATCAGCAGGTTCTCAGGCTTCAGATCTCGGTAGATCAGGTCAAGCGAGTGAAGATATTCAAAGGTCAGAACTATCTGGGCAGCGTAGAAGCGAGCATGGGGCTCACTACAGACAGAGTAAGAGACAGAGGGAGAGAGCACTGTAAAAGGAAGTCACTTGACCCAACTGCTTTATTGAAAATCCTAATACTAACAAAGAGTGCTGCAACAAATATTTTAAAGAATGAAAGTAATAACAGTGAAAAGTAAAATAATTCAGTAACGTGCAGCGTGCACTAACATGAGACACCAGCACCCACCCTAATTACAGAAGAGATTAGATAAAATTTGTGGCCAAAAGATTCTTTAGTTACATTCATAAGTTTAATAACATATAGCCATGACGGTCTACCCTCATCGTACCTCCAATAACGACTTTGGAAGGTAGCAGCAGTGGTAACAGTCAACCAGTTCTATTTTATCACACAGCTGATGCTGACAATGTGGTGCTCTCAAGGTGCAGAGGGTGTTCTAAACCAGCCGTGAGGTAATAGCAGGGGTGGCCAAACTTGACCATCAAAATAACAGTAAAACATAATACTTCTGTATTTTAGTAAGAGTACAAGGACTCATATCTATATTTCTATATTTCTAATCTATCTATACTTGAGTGAAAGTTTAAAGGTGCTTGTAGTATTACTGAAAAAGCTGTCATGGAGACCTGATGAAAATATTTTATTTCTTACGTGTCTGCCAGGGAGACAGGAAGTTGTTTTAATTAGGGGGCGCTGTTAAGTAGGGGGTCTGTTGAAATCATGCAAAATTATTTGCCGTTTTTTCCCCCTTATTAATTACATATTTTTCTCTTAATAACACCAACCAGAACTTGTTATACAGTGCTATAGAGATGACAGTACATCTAACCGACACATCAGACCGCTGATGCACATCACTCTGCTCTCTTTCTGGATGAACTTTATGCTCATGAAGTGAGTTGTAACCAACCAGGCATAGCAACTGATTGGGTGATACCAACAGTCATGTGCTGAAATTCAACACAAACACTGTATGGGGTATATAATGGTTTATAAACCACTGCTTTGAGGACAGATCATTATTTTATATAAGCTGAAAACAATAATATTTGGCTGCTTTGGGCTTCAGAACTGGTCTATTAACTCCACATACATGTTCCCTGTTTGCAAATCAACCTGTTTGTGTTTAAGCTGTGCCCACTACAACTTCACTAAATGCTTATTCCAATAGCCCATACATGTGGGGAGCAAGTGAGCTCGAGTTTGTTGGCAGCTTTGCAGAGAGAAGTTCACTAATGTGGATTTCTTTATAACGGGTATTATATGATGGGTGTTACAACAGACTGGCCAGTGAACCTGCACATTTTTATGTTTTTAAAGATAATGTTGAAAATGGTGGTAAACCTGAAAAAGTAAACTTTTTTCCCCTTCATGCACTTCTCTCTTATGAACGGATTAAAAAAAAAACCCACCATTTTAGGTTAAAACCTCCTTCAAAACTACTATGGAGCAATATGCTTTAGGCGAGAAATTTGCCACCATTTTGTGGTTTTATGTAAAGCCTTTTTGTAAGGATGAGAATATCAGAGTTAGCTTCACGAGCACAGGGACAAGTACATGTTTTTGTACTTTTACTTAAAAAAATAAAACGTATTCAGGAAATATTCTACCACCTTTTGTACTTGTACTCCAGTACGGAACTACAGTAATTTAGCCACCCCTGGTTAATGGTAGAGCACAGTGGTCAAGGCTTACCTGAACCTTCCGATTCTCCTCAAGTGAGAGAACATTTCCCCTCCAGGAACATACTCCATTACCATATACAGATTAGTATTATCCTGAGGAATTTACACAAAGAGTCACAATTAGAGCTTCACTGAAGCCACATCAACTGCTAAACTTTTAAACACAATAAAATGCTTTTAAGATGCCTCAACATAGCTAAAATATCATCAGTTTACACTGCACCACATGGACCAAAACTCAAATGTTAAGTATAAAAGTCCATTTTATTCAAACCAATTGTTAAAAATCTTGGGGGGAAAAAAACAAAAACAAAAACAAAAAAACCAAACAAAAAAAAAACAAAAAACAAACAAAAAAAAAAAACCCACTTGCACAGTCTGTTTGCCTTTCATCTTTCATCATCGTCGTAGAATTTAATTAGTGATGCCCTGATTCACCCTAACATTCATCTCATTAGTGTGTTACAATAGGATACAATAAGATATGTTTACATTTTTGGCTTACACATTTTTATAAATGACCATTTATAGTGTATTTTTACACTTGTTTTACTGATCTCCCTTTTGATAAGTCCACCGGTGTGAAATCTCTGAAGTACATAAAGGTACATATTTATGTTTTTCATAGGCTACTGAGGTTATATAGCCATTTAAAAATGCTACAAATACAATATCAATCATGACAGGCAGCAGAAAACAGACCAGAACAGCTGCACGCTCATATTTTACCTGCCCACATGTAGATGAAAGGCGGCTATTTCAAACGCTGGAGCTTCAGATATTACACATGTTCATGTTCCACCTGACAGCAGCTCCAGACTGCTAACATTTAGACAACCTTAGTAAACATGCCTCACTGCTGCAGGTTGCCGCTAACGGCAGTTAATGCGTCTATGACACTGAAAGCGCAAAAACGAAACGGAAGGATCAGACCGGACTAGGTTTAATACAGCTGATATGTGATCCATTAAATCAGCAAGAAAATAGATATTTCATATTTCTGACCTTAAAGAGATCTCTAAATGTTTTCATACTTTCAAGAGGGAGCAAATTTGGGGCAATTCGGGAGGGAAAAAAAAAATCTCATGATACTTGAAGACGTTTTCATGCTATGCACCAACATTCTGATATACAGACATAATATGACAGAAGTGCCACATTCAAAAACTCAGAATACAATGATCATTATTCAAAACATGACATAATAATCAGCACTAACTCCAATTAAGCAGTACTAAACGTGCTCTCTTGGTCACCGTTCTTTAGGTACAATACCCGCAATATGCTCAGAATATTAATTACTAAATTAGTAATTAAAAATACACCCAAAAACTGCTCAGGAAAGCATACTGTGTATCACACTAACATAAAATGATAACAATAACCATAAAACATCATCTTATTTGCCACCCTCTTTTCAAAGACCAGACCCGGCACAGCCAGGCACACAGTAAAAACTAAGCATACCTTGAAGGAGTGCTCCAACCGTACGAGAAAGGGGAAACTGACAGCTTGCAGGATACGTTTCTCATTTAGTGTGTGTTCTATCTGTTTCAGCTTGACCACCTAAAGAACATGACAAACAGATGATCAGTTACACACACTCAGCTACACCCTTCTCACACCAACCACCCAAAACACTTCTAATCCCCCTAACCAGAGTCACAGTAGGTGCCTCACTTCCCTGCACCTTTCTGTGTTCTCTTTGCTCCAAGGTGTGAGCGGCTCACCTTCTGTTTGTCGAGAATCTTCATGGCAAAGTGCTGGCCCGTTTCTTTGTGCTTGACTAGCATGACTCGGCCGAAGGAGCCCGTGCCCAGCGTCTTCAGCCTCTCGAACTGGTCCAGAGACGCAGTGTTCTGTCAGCGAGAAAAATGTTCAGTCAGATGGGGGAGTAATCAGATGATGGGAACACTGAACGGGATCTGAGGCTGTTTTCACACCTAGTTTGCTGAAGTCCACACTTTTTGAATGTTTGTGACATTGTGTCTTTTTCATTCGGTTTGGTTGATTTCACATTGCAGAAGTGTGCTACACTGCGCGTGGGGGTATTCTTTGGCAGAAATACTGGCACACAGTTACTTTCATATCGGCGTCAATTAGTGCCCATTTAATTACGTTTTTAAACTTCCACCAGTGTACAAATCCATCATACATATATTGTTCATATACATTCACATGTATTATTTATATGTAACTATGGATGCCCCAGGCCAACTGGCAGGTTGACTGTCTAAGTGAAAGTAAGTTACCACGTCCCCCACAGAGAACAGATTTCTGCACATTTTAAAGCACAATTACTGTTTAACTGCTGAATATAAAGTAAACATAGAATACCACAGAAACATATATGTGGACTGTGCAACATATTATACATTTGACAATTTCTAATTACATTTTACACTGTACACCCCCCCCAAATATGTTATGCTCAGCAAATAAACAGAAACTGTGCCTTAACATTAGCAGAAGAATGCTGTATTTGCTCCTTTTCGTGGGTGTTTTAACTTATTTTTCTCAACAAAACATGTCGTCGTTTGTTTTTGGTTTGTTGTATAGTCGGATACTAACGTACATGTATGCACATACCAATTACGTTAAAACACAGGTGACAGCAGAGGTGTTTGATATCTGTATGTGTCAAAACCAAAGTAATAAAAATGAGCCTTACTCGTCATTTTCATTATGCTTAATTGAATTATCAATATGAATTTAACCAATAAGGTCACTAAGGTCACAAAAGTACATTGTTATGTTCCAAATTCAAACGCACGTCTTCAATGCTGTTTTATAGCTCATCTGCCATTGTCAGCAGCAGCTCATGCTTCAAGAACAACACGAGCGCCTATAAAGGGTCAAATGTTAAAACGGGCAGATTATTCAGACAGTGCAGCGCCGATATCCACAGAGAAAAGCATGCTCTGATGCTGAATTCCTATTTGGGGCGGACCATCATAAAAACTGCGAACTGAACAAGGGTTCAACTGGAAGAGGGTCGAGAACTATGACTTTTGACAAGTAACGGTCAGTCAAATGGTCATACCTTGTGTGTCTGGACAGTGTAGTGAATTAGTATTTACCATGTTACTAAGTTGTAAAGTGTCTCTGAGTATGTGTTATATACAATAACTTGTATTTCCTCCCTTTATTATCATTATAATTGTTCGGTGCAGACCTGTGTAAGGGTGGAGTATTCAAATCTGCCAATACACACTGAACTAAAGAAAAAGTTTGGTTCATACCAAACAACTTATTTTTAGAAATAAGAAAACGAATATTAACGCACCTTGGGTTAAAAGGGTGTGAGATCTCACATGCATTACTGAGGCTCACGTAAAATAATAATATAAACACCCATCCAGGGCACTATCACTATGTTCTTTGAATTTCTAACTATAGACTGTCCCCATTATATGAGCATCTAATATTTTGCTCATGAATCTGTTCCTCCCACCCCCCATGTAAACACCACATTTGTGTCACTTTTGTTCCTCTATGATGACACAAATTCATATTTGTTAACAACACAGTGCTTGAGTATACATATAGTCACCCACTGGTTTGAATGACCATATGGCTGAAGGGCAATATAATAAATCAAAATATCAGACAGATATAGAAAGTGTTATGCAGTGCAGATAAAGAGCCGTTTCATTTGATCTATTAATAACATAAAACAATCCCAGGGCTAAAAATCAGTTTAAAAAGTTCTTTGTGTGTCCAGAAGGGGGCACACAACCTTCATTATCAGCACAAATGGTGGCGAGCCTCTGTAATGTGTATGAAAGAGTGCTTTCCGATCCCCTTAGGATTTGTCAGCCACAAGTGGACATTCAAAGTGTGACCACCAGGCGGTACGCTTTGGCAACGGCTTCCAAATGTGCAAACAGTTACTACTTGCCATGCAGCAACGACCAACAACAAAAACTACACATAACTAAGTCTTATAAAATTGTTCTTTTTGATTATGTTTTAATGTACATTATGGGGTCGATGAGAGGACTTTATTGGCCAGTTTCCCGGACATGGACTTGGACTAGCCTTGGACTAAACTGCAGTGACAATGGTGAATCACAACTGGAAATTCTTGTAATCTGGGCCTTGCATTACAGTATTTTCAGCTGATACTATAAATGTCTTAAAAACCAAGCTAGATGTTCTTATATTCATAAATGTAAAAATAAAATTAGGAAAAAAGACAAAGACAAACCTACCTGTGCTGGATTCTCCCATTTCTTGAGGAAATCTTCTTTGGCTTTAGCAAGAAACTCCTTCACTAAAAGACAAACAAAACAAATATTCACTTGAAATCAGCTGCACAACTGGATAAGAGTAACACAAATACAGTTCGTCCAGACCGCAAAGAAAAACTTGGTTTAATATATTTATGCACAGAAGCTTCACCGACCGACAGAAAAAACCACAACCAGTTCAAACCGCTTCAGGTAATGTTAGCTGTACACATGACTGAAGACAGCCATTTCACACTGGGCAAAGAGTTGCTGCCTTTGTTTTACTTACTTAGTTGTAATTTTGTTCTCAATGCAAAACATGTACCATTGTATTTTCTGGCAAGTTAGCACATGGCAGCTTAAGTTTAAAAGCGGCTTCAGCAGATTTGTGCAATTTGTTAAGAATGTGCCAAAATAGACCCAACATTGTTATAACAGTTCAGCTGAAAAAGAGACATTCGGCCATTTATTATTATACTCGCTTGCAGCAGACTTTAAAATCAATAAGCTGGAACATGCATTCCAGATGAATGACGCCCAGCCGTTTTGCCATCACTGTTAACTAACACAGACATGGCAGGTTTTGACGTTATTTCCCTCAGAAATGATTGGAAATATGAATGTTAATCTGTCCGCTAGTCTAGACTTTGGGCTCTTCTAAAAAAGCAAGTACATAGAAAAAAGAAAAAAAAAAAACCCACAAAAAACAAACTGTAGACTGGTTTCAATACATCAACAGATGCCTTTAAAGGAGGACCATACAGTAAAACATGCAAAGTAAATATTTCATGCTCTGTAACCTCGATCCCGTTCCTGCAGAAGCAGTGGAAGTCGTTAGTCAATTTCTGACAAGGGTTTTGAAACACGAAACAAAATGAGAACCCAGAAATGAGAACACTTTCTAATGTGGTGTCTAAGCCTCACAATATATTTGCCAATCATTATTGTGACACCGGTTTTTGCAATGCTGACATCTTAATAGGCTGCAATATGTAAATAAGCCCTCTAAACAAATTAGAAGGCTTTAATTGAGTGCTGTGAACATCCTGACGATCAGCAGCTCCAGAGTGTTTCTCTAGGTAATTTAGAGGAGCCAAGCTGTTCACTTAATGCAACAAAACTGAATTATTTTGTTCAAAATAATGCAGACAGCTCTTTCATCAAGTCTCATTACACATATACCAGTGCAATCACAATATGTACCAATATCATGTCCGGTGTGTGCAGCCCTAGTGGGCTGTAACTCATTATTGCAGTCTATGGAGGGACCACTTCTCCTTTTGGTTCCGTTGTGTGTTTAAGCCTATGGCCATTTCTTTCATTTCCACTGCTGTTAAAACCAAATCGACTGGGCTCATGTTATCTAATGCTTCCTGTTCCCACCATGACACAACAAGAGCACACACTAAAATCAATAGCAACTGGCACTGTGCATGGTGCACAGTATAACCAAACCCTTAAAACACCCTAAAACCAATTAATACTTCGTAGTTATGAAGGAAACTTCTTGCCAACCGGGGTGTAGCTAGATTTACTCTGACTTCTCAAAACAAAAGAAGTCCTCAGATGCCAATGCAAAAGTGACAAAGCGTTCTTTCGTTTGTGCTGATATGGACAACAAGACGAACCAACAGACGCAAAGATTTTCGCATCCTCATGTCTTCATTTCCACCATATACGACAAACCTCTCCTTTCATCACCACCCATTTTCGACAGCAGCTCTCACCACGGCAACATTAACGTGGCTGCATGGCGCTGTTGGTCGTGTACAGTTGCAGGGGGAGGGGGAAAAAAACAAAAACAAACACACAACAGGTAAGCATGCAAGTTCACCTGAACAAAACCTGAACACTTTGGGAAATTGACAAGTAAAATCTCAAGCAGTCGTCAACCGGTCACCCCAGACATCTACACCTAGCACTGTAACAGGTAGAACCCTGGAGAACTACCTGATACCTGCTGTGGTATTCAGCTGTTACAGTAACCAGTCAAGTAAGACAGGTAAATGTGAGCACAGCAACGGCGTGTTGTGTTCAAAGCGCTTCTATCTTTCTCTCTAGTTAAAGTAACAGAGAAGTCCTTTTCTAACGACGCATCCCGGCGGTTACTAACCTCACTATAACAATTTCTTGGGCACGTAAGTGAGCACTGATGTAGGTATACACACACAAATGCATTGCGCAGCACCAGGGGTTTATTTTGCGTAAGGTGAAACATGGCAGAAGCCTTGGCGTAAATCGGAAGCGTGGTCATATTCTGTGTAATAGAAGAGTGCAGAGGGAAACCTCACTGAAACGGTCACCCTGTCTACAGAATAATGCAGACAGAACGCTGTAAAAGGGAGCAACAATTGAAAGCTTACGACTCATCTTCATGACCACCACCTGCTACCTGACAGGGTAAGTGTTCTGATGAACTGCGCTAGCTTGTACTGTCCTGCCATAAACTTCTTTATAGGTGGCTCCCTATATAAACCACTAGGTATGGCGTTTTGATAGCTTAAATCCCCTCATCAAAAAATTCTAACGTTAGTAGCAAAGCTGGGTTTGTCTTTTCTAATTTCCCTGTTCCACCTTAACTAGTGCAGCAGGTACATTCTAGGACATCAGGTATTATAACCGACAACATTTAAGGTAGAACAGGACAATTAGAACAAGAAGCTGGCAAAGCTCCACAAAATGTCACCAGTACTAAAAGAACTGCAACGAAGGCTGTTAGAAGAAACCTGGTGGAAACAAGGTGGTAGTCCAGAACCTGGCATTAATGGAAAACTCAGAAGTGGTAACAACAAACGGAAAAATGGCGCTCCGCCTCAGGCTAATACTGCTAGCTGGATAGGCTACTTTGTGCTTAGGGAGGAAGTGTCAGTCTATCAAAATAAAAGTCCCCATAGCAGACGGCTGTATAACTGCTACTGAACAGAATAAACTAAAATATGCTCTGATGGCACAGAATGATTATGATATTTTGATATTGTAAACAAGCTCATCAGGATAAGTAGTAATGCAGTACTAAGTCTGTACTGAATTACAATTATAAACACAATAAAACATTTAAATCACAGAGTCACTATGCTATACACATGCTAGGTATGACCGTTCAACTGTCTCTTTTTCTCAGTCTTCTGCAAATTTTATTTGTGACTTTTGACGTAAAACTGAAATGATTTAAATATATATATATATATATATATATATATATATATATATATATATATATATATATATATATATACACACACACACATACACACACACA
>CM067475.1:37607297-37644164 GCA_034552555.1 Semaprochilodus insignis | reverse complement strand
GTGGTGGTGGTGTGTTAGTGTATGTTGTGCTGGTAACAGTAGATCAGAGACAGCAGTGCTGCTGGAGTCTGTAAACACCTCAGTGTCACTGTTGGACTGAGAACAGCCCACCAACCAAAACTATCCAGCCAACAGCATCCTGTGGGCAGTGTCCTACAACCACTGATGATGGACTACAGGATGACCAACCCAAACTGTGCAGCAGCTGATGAGCTATCGTCTCTGACTTTACATCTCCGAGGTGGACCAGCAAGGACAGTGGACAGTGAGTGGACACAGTGTTTAAACACTCCAGCGCAACACACACCATCACCACCAACTCGTCAGTGTCCCTAACAACTTATACAGAGAAGCAGATGGACTACAGCCTACAACTGCAGAACTACAAGGTGCTGATATAGGGTAAATGGAGCTGGTAAAATTGGCAATGAGTGCAGATACAAGGAGGTGTATGTAATGAAGTGGCTGGTGGGTGTTGCTAGCATAGCTTACCCACCACTCCAACTGGGGAAAATGGGATTACAAACAACTGTGGAAGACACAGGCCACAACTGCCCCCATCAGATGAACAGTAACTGAAACTTCCATCCTCAAGAGAGGAGAAAAATCAAGCTCCGGCTTCAGATCTGTCAACTCAACACCATGGGTGTGAATGGATGAGTAGCTGTCTATAAGAAAAAAATAAATATATCAGGAAAAAAAAGAAATAGATTTTTTGTTTTTTGTTTTCTCAGAACAATGGACTGACCACCCCCGATACATTCAAAGCAGTCATTGCTGAATGTGTTTGGGACCACAAGAAGCAGAAAATGCAACTTCAAAAGACTTTCTTGCCAATTTCACTAAAAAATTGAAGTCAGTCTCCAGAAAAGATTGGAGCTACGATTAAAGTAAAGGTTAAGCACACTTAATACTGAACATGCTATAATATTTAGCTGCTGAGGCTTCTGTGCTACACTTTTGCTACATACGTATTTTCTGCTTTTTCTTCTGAAGCTAAAAAATAAATAACTTAATAACTTCAAATCTGTTTTCAGTGGAATCTAACTTGATGAAAGATGGTCTCTGACTTTTGCAGAGTACCGTATCTGCACCAAAAACTCAGCAACACCCTCCGCCAACCAGGAGGACAAGCAGTATGAGCGTTACTAAACCCAGCGGAATTCTAAAGAAGCCTTCGGCGAAAGCAGTGTGTATATAACAGTAGTGTATATTCAGTATAACGTGTGGAACAATTCCCGCAGCCTCTCAGTAGTCCTGGCACTCTGATGACCCAGTAAGGGAGCGATGCTTGCCTTTGTGCTGGCCTCTCATACAACCAGCAGTCATGACAACAAGATGAATTGGCCTCCTTCAGTCCCTTACCGTCCACCAGCAATGTAGGACTGTCCAGTGGTGCTGTTGCCACTGCCGCCTCAGCTGATCGAGAAGACGACTCCCTCTTCCCTCCGTGCCTCCTGGAGCTCTTACGGTCACACATCAGCACAGCCCACGCTCTTACGCCTGCTCCTCCTCTTCCTCATGCAACCAACCTCATGGCCCTGTGACCTAAAAGCCCGGTACAGATCCGTACTTGGGCTGACGAGAACGTCCACTATAGCCTTTCCTTTAAGCTGCGATGTATCTCACTGTCTTTTCGTTTCAACGGACGCTCTCTTGTTCTCTCTATTCAGGCGATCGAGTGAACTAAGTCACACTCTCTCGACCGCTGCAGGTCTATACAGACATTACCCAGCAAGATCAATTGGACCCATGCTCCGTTTGTATCAATATTTATTCTGCCCAGCATATTGATCCTAACAAGGGCCTGGTCACCAAAGGGAGTGGCAAAAGCCGTAACATCAGAGATAATATCCAACGAGACTCAAAAATGATAAACAAACAGTTGACGGGTGCAGAGCTGCTGCTGTCACTGTTATCTGACGATGCACACTCAGCGTGGAAGCTCAAGAGCGTTAAAGGAAATGCAGTGCGAGTATTCGGGGGAAATCTGCACGATCAGACAGCATATGGTCCCCTGCAGTCACTCGCACTCAGAGCTGTCACTGTCCTCCAGTTGACAGAGCTCACAATCGATCAGTCAGATCAATCAGCACAGCCCTGGGCTTCCGAGCCCCAATGTGACGCAAACCAACAGGGTCAGCCTGGGGTGCAGTGACCATGAATTTATTCAAGCACTAGAGAACCAACCCCCTCTAACCAGCCACCACACACGGTCATGCATTTAACAAAAACAAAAAAAAAAAAAAGGTGCTCATTTGCAGAGCAAAGAACCGGAGGCAAGGCATTTCAGCTTCCACCAGAGGATGAGAGATAATGAGAAAGAGAAAAAGAGCAAGAGAGCACACAGAGAGGAGGTGTGAGGGAGAGTGAGTGAAAGAGGGACATTGAGAAAGGGCCGTCTAAAAGACTGACAGGGTAAGGAGTGTTTGGGAGAGAGAGATAAAGAGAGAAAGAAACTGGAAGTGAGAAAAAAAACAGGGAGAACAAAACTAGAAAAGCAGAAGAGAGCAAGACAGGCAGCAAAAAAGAAAGAAAAATTGAACTGAAAGAGGGAGGTGCAGCTAACACAGTGAGTGAAAGAGAAAACAATTGGTGCCAAAGAGTGAACAAGAATGAAGAAGAAAATGGACAAAGGGAGTGAGACAACCGAGAGAGAGAGGACAAAAAATATGGAGACAGAGTTTTAAGAGGGGGGAGAAAATGAGGAATAAATAAAAGGAAGGAAATAAAGAGAAAGAAAAAAAAGGAGAGAAAAATTAAGAAAAATAAGAAGAGAGATAGCTAAAGACAGGGAGACAAGAGAGAAAGAAAGAAAGAGAGAGAAACACACTCTGATCCTGTCTGATCTACATCCAGGAGACAGAGGGAGCGATGGTAAGTCACCCTCCCCCCCTTCCTTGACCTTGTTTCTGAGCGCTGCCTGTCCAGTCCAGGTGTAATCTCTGTCCAGCTCTTGTACCTCCTGACCTGACCAGCTGCTGTCTGGACACATGAGCACTGTCTTGGTAGGAAATGGCGTAAGTGAACATCTAGGCTGTCTTAGCGAAAGGTCCATTGGACGAAGTGGTCTTAAGTAGCACTGTCCCTTTAAGAGGAGTTCAGGAAGTGAAGGGCAGACAAACAATAAAACAGCGGCTGTTATGCAAGCTGATGTGGACTGTAACCCACAGGGTTATTTATAGACACTGTAAGAGCTCCACCTTGATGGCATGTCAAATCACAGCCCGAATGCTCACAAACAGGCAGATGTTACAGTGCGTGCCACTAAAGTAATTCAGGTAGGTAAACTGTAAATAAGAGAGGCCAGAGATGCCCTGCTACTTCCCACTTTAGCTCCAATCCTAAAAATCTTTGAGTGCGTTAACCCCATATATCCAAAACAGTCATTTTATCACAGAAGGAAAAGTGTGTGATTAATGTAAGCAGAGTGTATTTCAGGGCATTTGGGCCCATTTCTCTCGACCCACTGATCATCTTCACACACAGCGCAAAGGGCAGCTTGTAGGTTCACATGGTGTAGAAAAATAATAACTGGAAAAAAGATGAGGCTTCAAAAGAGAGTGACTACTTGAACATTCGTGAATAGGTCAGATCTGAACTAAAAGCCCCCCCTCCATTTAATCAATCACTACTCATCTAGTCAGAACAGCCATTTAGAGTTATGAAAAAAGGAGCCCCCATAAATTTATTAGACAAAGTGTGCAGAAACCTGGACAACTAAAGAAGTCTACATTGTTTAGTACCCAACCCAAAACCATTCTGTGATGCTGAGGTCTGGACTCAAGGGTGGTCAGTACACTCTTCTGGGAGCTCCAGCAGCTTCTCTGTTTGATTAGCAATTTCTTTTTTGTCTACTTCTTTTCCCTCAATAAGAGCCTCCTGACAACAACACATCCTTTCAGACCCACAGTGTTGTCTTCTCACTGTGGAAGGATGGACAGAAACTCTGGTGGATGAGATATAGCAGTAAGCAGTACTGACAACTGTTTAGAATACAAAATATAGGGTTAAATGAGCTCGCTGTCGAGACGGAATCTTCTAACGCAGTAATTATATTAATTTTCTGACCTAATTAAAAAAAAAAAAAAAAAAGCTACCTGTTCTCCTTAATCATTTCATCACTAAAGGATCCAAAAAATGTCTAAAAGACTTGGAATCCTCGATCAATGCATTACCAGTTAAAGTTGCTTTAGTGTTTAGGAGATTTTCAGGAGAGTTTCCACACAAGCTTTTAACGGGGCTGTGAAAATCGGAGTATTAGCGCGAGGGGTGTTCGATTAGTCAGAACTCAGTTCTTCAGGATGGCAGATCTTGGAGAACTGGCTGACTGGCTGTATCAGCAGTGAGCAAAAAGCAGCGGCAGGGAGAGACCACAAAAGCAGGACACACTGACAGGTCTCCGGGGAGACAGACACACTGCCTCCCTGGAACTCCTGCATGACGCAGCCAACACCAGGCAACAGAGCAAACATCAGACGGTGAATAAAAAGGGCTTTGTGTGCATGTGTTGGCAGAGCCACATCAGTGCACCGAGCCTTCCCCAGCAAAGTGTATTAAAATGATCTAATCACAATCTCGACAACAACCCCAAGAACTCCAGCTTAAAGCACGTTTCCAGCGAAGAACAGTGATTTTCCTTGAATTATCAGGGCCTGGAAAAAAAACAGGCTGCTAAATCGCCAACGGAGAGGCCAACTTTAAAACATCACAATCATGCAAGTGCTGGAGAACTGCAAGTTGAGATCTTTATCGGACGTGGAGCTCCACCCACAGCCCCATCCCATCACGAGAAGCCTCAGCCACTCAGTCGCAGCGTTAGGCTCCACCCCCTCAGCAGGCTGCTCAAATTCAGCCACTCACTGGAGACGAAGGCCTCTCGCTCGTCCTGGGCCTGGTAGTGACGGCCCTCCCCACTGTCAGAGTCACCGAGACAGGGTCCAGCCCGCTGGAACAGCCTCCCCGCCAATCTCTGCAGCACTGACATGCCTGGGTCGCTGTCCAGCTTGGCTAAGAGGGATCCAGGTTTGCCAGGACTTAAGCCTCACAACAAAAAGGGGCAACAGCCCCAGGAATGGGAGCGATACCAACCAGGCGGTAGACTGTCCTCTTGTGCAGGAACACTACGCAGTCTTGATTCCAGAGCAGGGTAGGGCGAGGCCTCCACAACTCCTCTACTTCCTGTCCTGGCTAACACCGTCCCCCCCACCCCCTGCTCTTTCCTGAGGGGCGATGGCTCCCTGAAGCAGGCTCAAGCAACTGTTTGCAGAGCAGGGCTGCAGAAGGCACCTGAGCCACCTACTATCTTTACTGTCGTCCTCCTCCTTTGCTCTCTCCGGAACGTGCAGCCATGTCGTCCTTTCTGTCCCAGCCTGCAATGCAAAATGACCCTTCCCAGCCAGTGGCTCCAAGCGTGGCAATGCACCTGTCTCCGGGGATCAGGGCGGGCCACTGGCGATGGAGCTGATAAGGACATGAGGCATGCTATGGGGAGGAACATAGCAGCCCACCCAGCCCCCAGACAAGCCCATCCAGGAATCACAACGGCGCGCAGATTGGCATCCTGCCTAGCCTTCGTCACTCTCCTCTACATTAAAGGGATACTCCAGCATTTGTCAACCTAACTGAAACTTAATTACAGTGCAAAACAATGGACATGTGTCGATAATCTGTTTCAAGTTACTGTCTTTGGTAATTAATGTAAAGGTTTCACCATATTACGTACATATTAAGTATGTAATGTTATGCCCAGTAGTAGTCAAAATTCTAACAAACTATCACGTCAGCACATTGTCCCTAGAAAAGGGGGAAAAAGGAACACCTATGTAGGACAATGAGTCTCCATCAGCACCCAGTGTTAGCAGTTAACTGTAGCCTTAGCTCAATAGCTGAACAGCTTGTCTGATTCTTCGTTCTGTTCCTCGTCGGAAAGCAAAACTGATTTATTTCCATCAACCATTTTTCAATAATAAAACATGTTTTGAAGTGTATTATTCTACAGAACGCCAAATTGATGTGCCACTCCGCTACTGTTGCCTAAAAAGGTAAGCCTTTTTCTAGATTCAGTTCTACATTCAAAGGGACTCGTTACACATTTCTGTTTTTTCCTCCTTTCTTTAGTGTGTTATATAGCTTCTTTATTTATTTATTTATTTAATAAATGGTCAAGTTATGAAGCCCATTGTAAACAGCAGACAGAAATTCTTGCCCACCAAAACCACTTTTCATCATCCTGTAACACAGCCTTATTACCCACCTGTAGGCAAGCTTTCTACACCCTCATACAACATCACCAATTGTAAATGCTCTGGAGGGAAACAGAGTTTCAGACTGAAAACAGACATATAGGAGGAGAAAAATAATGTGTTACGACTAAAAAGCACTACCTAGAACCACTTTCTAGCATCTATTCTAGTATACCCCCCGAGAATAAAATTACGAATCCTTAAAATTAGCATAATATTTAGTATAGTATATTTAATATTGGCCGTGATTCACTTTTTGGCCATTGTCCAAACCTGCTTTAATTGCCCTTCTGCAATTAAACAGGTATCCATTCATAAACTCTTATAGATACTCAATTTTCAAAACAAGTCTAAATACACATCCCTAACACAGATCCTGGCTAAATGACAAAATGATAACACTAATTATCATAATATAACTTTCCTGGACAAAAATATAACAAAAGGTACAACTGACATTTGATATAATAGATCATTCTCGCGCTTCAGCTTTCTAGCAGCAGCCCAGGGCACTATCCACTGTAAGACAAGTGACAGTTCTCTGTTGTCCCCACCAGAGAGCACACTTTGGAGTTTTCTGACATGATTAGACGATAGAAAGTAAATGGAAACTAAGTTATGTAAGCGTTCTGCAAAGCTTGTCCAACCTACAGCCAGACGCAAGCACACATTTTTGATAGTTACAATGGAACTGTGCCATTTGGGTCAAAGCGTAGGAGTGCCTGTCTTACACGTGTACAGTAAGGATTACACTACGTTAACCAGCACCAAAACTTTTACATAGACAACTGCATTTCATTCACACAGTGCTCCGTGTGTTACAGACGCAACCGGTCACCGTTTAGTATGTATTGCCAAACTACAAGGGTGAAAGGAGGAAGTGGTTCATGCAGTTACAGCACTGATTTGAACTCAAGTAAACTGAGTTTGTGTGGAATGGGAAAAGTGGGAGAAAGTTAGCTAGCTGTTTTTAACAGCTGGCTAACATGAAGCAGCGCAGAACTGATGTTATTGTAGTGTATTACAGATTAAACAAGATAAAAAGAACCTATTTCAGCTCAAACAGGCCTAATAGGAGGATACTGTATGCCTGATGCGGGAGAATCACACTGTAGTTACTGGTCTGAGGTCTTTTACACAGCCAGCGTCAGATATAGATGTGGTTCTTCCACCTTCAAATTACTGGGACAGAACAGAGAAATCCAGTTGCCTGCTAGCTTGTGTCTGAATACTGTGATATGTCGTGGCCTGGATGTGTTGGAGTGATGGGAGTATGGCCTGACGTACTGAGCCAGCTAATGTTTGGTGTTTGTACTAAAGCTGAAGTTGCTGTGAAACTAAACAGTTTTACCTGATAGCTTAGCACTGCTCACCAGACAGCTAAAACCAATTCGTTTTCATTTTAGCTGGTAGAAACAGCTAAACTGGGGGTTATTCCACAAAGCAGGATTTCTCAGTAAGCCAGAAATGCAGAAGTCCAAAGCCAAGCCTGTCCGATATGGAAAGAGCTTAACCACTTAAATCACATCGCTATTGGATAGTCCTCATCTTTGGGGTTTAAGTTATTTGGCCAACTGAGAAATCCTGCTTTGTGGAATACCTCCCTGGGAAACTAGCTTTCTCCCACTCTCATGACAGATCTGTAAAATGCCCTGATGTCTGGTTGGTGTTTGTCATGTTCTGACCATAATTCTAATTCAGAATAGTTCATAACCATAGAACTATTTCTTTAGTTCAACTTTCACTCAAGAGCAAAAATCAGCCTAATGATCTGACATTTAGCACTGTAATTATCAATATCGTCTTATATGAATTTTTGGTTTGGCCATCTCAACCAGCTGTTATACATATTCACCTGCATTATTCACCTAATACGGCTCAAAAAATGCTGGAATATTCCTTCAACATCCCAAGCACGCAAAAAAAAATGCCCACTTTCCTAAAGCGAATGTATCAGGCCTATTCAAATGACATTCAGTCACATGCCAATAGAAATCTGCTCTTCACACATACGTTCTAGCTAGCAGCAGGGCCGCAGAGACTCATTTCACACGTATCTGTGCCACCTCGCAGCCAGGACTCTTCAGCTAGGACACTCTCGACAAAGAAGATCTGACTTTGGGTGCTGAGCAAATGGAGAGCAGAAAACAAAAGGAATGCCATCAATGTACGTCAGTTTATTTGCTTCAAACTCTTCTACCGAGCACTGAAAGGAGAAGGAAGTTCCGGCAGGACCCCTGACTGCTTAATGGCCTCACATTCTGAGATATTTCTGCTGAAAAGATGCTAATTAAGACCCGGCCGTGATCTTAAACGAAGAAAATCAACAAACAACTACATGCAGACCGGAGCAGGAGCAGAAGGTGAGGCCGTATCACCGCCTAAAGCCACACGCAGGAAGTCACACACAAAGTGGTCTTGTTCTTAACAGTGGCCATCACATGATGTTCAAGAGACTCCCCAGCGTCATACTCCAGCCTGGAGAGGATCACATTGGCCGCATCATATGACCCCGCCTCCGCGACTCCTTCAGTGGAGTAACATAACCCCCTCCCCGCAACACACACACACACACACACACACACACACACACACACACACACACACACACCCCTCCTGCGACGCGCACCCCCCCCACCCCCCCCTTTTCCAAACTTACCCTCGGCTCCCAGAACCTCCTCTGAAGCTTCAGCACTCAACCCTACAAGCTTCTGTTTATGTTTCAGGCTTTCTCAACTCAAATCCTTCTCATAAACACATGTAGGGCTCAACTCTCCAGTTTAACCTTCAGGGTCACAGAGCTCTTTCCCAGAAAACCCACTGCGACTGCAGACTCAAATATATCCCACTTCACTCCCCTCTGCCTCAGCGGTACCAGGAACTTATACTCTCATATATGAAGTTTCCATATATTTCATGAGCAGTATGCACAATGGTAAACAGGAAGGAATCCAACTCTCCATTATGTCCAATGTAAAATGCTTTCTAAGAATTGACTTGTGTTTTTCTGTGAGAATTGACAAGCTTTACAAAACGCAGTGTGACAAAGCCAAATGAGAACTGAAGGCACAACTCACAACTTTGTCAGAATTTGGAAATTTAGTGAGCGTTATTCATTTTAAATTATATTTATGTTGTATGTATATAAAGCCACACTGGGAGTTAGAACAGTTCAGGTGTATTTTTATTTATTTATTTTTTTGCATGGTGATAAATCTGTTGCCCAATCAACCCAATTCTGATTCGCTTCCACAACACAGTCCAGCTCAGTCCAGCAAAGTCCGCTTGGCACATGTGATGGATGTTCCAGGTGGGTGTGGTTTTACTTTATTTACTTTTATAAGTGTCACATGATCCACAAACTGTCACTTGTGAATTCAGAAAATACCTTTCAGCTTTGGTATTTCAGATTTTGACATGATTTTCCTGTGTTATAAGATAGGGTGCAACTTTCCAACCTGCATAACAGCAAGTAACACATACATCATAAGATCATGGTCAAACCGGGAAAAAAGCTAACACTGAAATGCATATTCTAAATCCTGATTTGCCCACAATAAGGACTACGACTGCTGTCTGTAGTGACGTAAAATGCACCAAACCGGCACAAGTAAATGGAAAGTTATGCATGCGTTCTGCAAAGCTTGTCCAACCTAGCAACAGTTGCTATGGGAAAAGGGGGGGGGGGGGAACAACACACATTGTGGGCCAGCCATGGCTAGGTCAATTACACGTGCAGACACAGCTACAGTGGCACCGCGCCATTTGGGTCAAAGTGTATGAGAGTCTGTCTTACTCCCTTATAGCAAGGTTTGCACTACGTTAACCAGCACCTGCAGTACTTTGCAACACAGGCGACTGCATTTCATTCACAGCAAGCCCTCGTGCTGACAGGTGCCAAGTAATATGGAGTTGGATTACTGCATCTGTAACAGTGATCTGACTAGTGAAGAGCTTGGGCCTCCAACCTACTGCATTACAACCCAAACTGCTACTGAAATAAAACAAGGCCCAGTGGTCCTAATGCAGCTCCGCGTCCTAACGCACAAATACCCTAAAATCTAATCACGATAGGAGCCATCTAATCACTGACTCCTATCGCAATCAGTTGCTCAACACAGACTCTTCTCTAACGGTAACTCCCTACTGATAAGTCATATACAGAAAACATGAATACCAGTAAATGTGAAATCTGTTCTTCTAAACATTACACGAATAAACCAGCATCAGTCTTAGTGAGGAGGGTGCAAGAAGGTCTGAACACAGAAGTATCCTGATCCAAACTTTAATGGGTCTCTACTGCACATCAGTTTTGTGGGGAAACCTACAACCAAGCAGTGGGACATCCACATTAGCAGAGTCAGGTGGCTGTAATGGAAAGATCTGGGAAATTAATAAACGTAGGATGTCAAATGACTTCAAACTGAATCTCCAACATCTACAGACCTTCCCCCACCCCACCATGTGTATTCCTCGGTAGCTGGGGGGGGGGGGGCGGAGAGGGTTAAATATCTCAATCTTGAGGCCTTTGCGCCTGTCATTCTTCCAGCATCCTCAACATTGACTGATCATGACACAATCGTTGCATGGACTTTGACTCGTAGCAATTATCTGATAAAAACTGATGCTCTTATAAAAGCCATTTTAGCTGTCTGTCTCTCCAAAATGCACAGCGCTTTACTCACCGCTCTCCATCTCGTTGCCCTTGTTCTTGGCGGTGGGCGCGTTGCCCATGATTGCAGGCCAGGTAGTAAGATCCTCTTGACTCGACTGGTTTTCTTCACAAAATGTTCGAGGTCTTTTCACACCCTCGTTCCTAACTGTGCACACGATTTCCAGACGCCGGGCTGCACTAGCTGGCGCTGCTCATAACCATAACGAGTTGGGGCTCTACTGCACCTCTGATCAGCCGACTAGTTTTCCTTAACAGCGAAGAGCCGAGTCAAGTCGCTTCGGCTAGCAGGCTGTGGTGGCTAGCTAGCTAGCGAGCAAGCGCTAGCTAGCCGATGAGGTGTGCTTTTTTGCAATGGCCCCCGTTTTCCTCCCCGTCTTCAGTCCGAATAGGTCGGAACGAGCTCAAGAAGCCTGGCTTTAGTATTCGCCCTAGCGGTTGACTACCTTCGCTCCCAGCCTCGCTTTGCCAGTCCCCCCCTCAACCACCCCTCCACCGCCAAGGCCTTCGACTTTCCTCCTTATTACGCGACACAACCTTATTTTCTGCCTCTGCTTGCAACCCCGGCTACTCCCCGACCCCGTCCGCAAATATCGGCAGCCGCGCTATCCTAAACTCGCCCACGCTCATGCACCGTTCAGGTCTCGAAACTCAACAATATCGCCGTTCGCATAATTCGACAGTCAGTCAGACCCCACCATTAATCCTCCATCCACAGCTAGAGGGAACTCCTGCTTCGTACAGTTCCGCCTCCCCTCGCTCACTATTGGTCAAGGTGTGCGTGACGCGCCGCAAAAGACTACATGTGATTGGTTGCGTCGCTAAACGGCCACGGCAAGGCGCGCTGTGATTGGTCAATTTGATATCAGTCCGTAACGGTTGTATTTCTCCCCCTCTCTTCGACACCACCACCAACGGACAAATAACGTCATATATTTTCGTTTTAGCTTAAAACAAGGATTTTTGCAGCTCTAAGGTCTTGTTTATGTTTTACGGGAGCAGTAGCGCAGCTGAGAGAGAGCAGAGGAGGTATTCATGATGCCTTACTACGAAGTATTTTTAATGAAACGAAAAAAAACGGGCTCGCAGACCCCCCCCCCTTCCCGCTGGACTAATCCGTGATTGGCTGCGTGACGTCAGCGAAGCCTATTTTTAGAATGTTGGTCAGAATTTGCGGCACGCGGACGCCCCGCGCGTCTGGAATATTAAAACGTGATGCGCCCACTGGTGCATAAAGTATATAAGATGCATTATTTGTTTATGTGGATGTATAAGGTGAATAATACTTATCTGGACGTTTGGCATACATTACCGGCTTTAGTTAGACTTGTAAAATGTATCTAATTAAATTTACCATCATATTTATCTATATATGCAATATGCATCATTTTGTTCAGCTTTAGTCATGTTAAACATGTCTAGAGATTTTGTTCAGCTATAAACTTCAGGTGTCTGTTTATCTAATTATATAAGATGCATTATTTTTATAACAGACATAACATTCTGTTGCTCTAGATGTATGAGATGAACTATCTAACTAAATTGAAATGTTCCTTTTGTAAGTTGGACAATGTGGAATTAATTTATGTAGACTACTAGGTTAACCTATAGGCCTAGGATGCATTATTTATTTATGTACTTGTATAACAGCAGTTTAGCTACACATATGTAACGTGAATAAACATTAGGAAATGCACTAGTAATGACTTTCAGCAAAGAAACAAGGTCAGCATGGCCTTTTTTTTTTTTTTTTTTTTTTTAAGTTAAACGTCTTCCGTCCATGCATAGCACAACTGACAAGTTATCAGTGGCCTGCAGCAACGGAAGAAAGAAGGCATTAAATTCTGCTGCGCTGCACTACATTGTGAGAAATGCATATTGTGCAATGCATAAATTGTATAGACTTATGGCCTGCATAAAGAAACAAAGCACAGTGTAAGAGGCAATATGCTTAAACACTGAGGCCAACGTAAGAATGCATCATAATAGATCAGATGAAGGAAGGCAGGAATAATCCTGCCACACTTTGAGTTCTGGCCATACATGCAGCAACAGCCTACGTTGCTTAGCAACAGCAAGCTAGCAGGACCCGCCACGCCAAAAATGGCGAGGGAGGTGAGCTCCTGCATAATACAGCACTGATGCTTTTTTATGAATGAAGGGGGGGGAAAATAAATAAATAAAGAACAGCTGCACTCACACCGCATTTCTCAGCACAATACAGCAAAAGCACTCACTGCAACCATCATATAACAAAAAGATATTTATTTATTTGGAGAGCTGGAATACAAACCAGAGTAAACATATGTACAGTATAATACAATCCCATCTGGAAAGTGTGTGTTAAACATAGCAAATCTGATCTTTTCCTTGCAGATGAGCAAAATAGCGCTCCTGTGATGTCACATGACCTGTAAAAACCCCCAACCTTCCTGTCTGAAGACTCTCTGAAAAGTGAATGACATGGCTCAAGACAAGCATATCTGACAGGGTGAACAAGAGCTGTGGACATGTCTCAGGCTCGTTACTCACAGTCCATCCCAAGCTGTTTCAATAGTGCTCTGGCATACTCAGTCTTCTAATACGCAACAAAAGGTGATACCACTGATCGTTTAAGCCAAAAGGCTCAACACACAGAGGGCCTGACTAAACCATGAATCCAAAAATCAAGAGTAGCCTTGATGTCAACTTCTCTAGACCAGTAAATCTTGCATATAAACGCTCTGAAGTGAGGAAGAATCTCTTTCGAGGTGGCCTTGGATCTTTACAAGCAGTCCATGGAGTTGTCTGGCATTAGTCCGAGTGGAGGTGCTTTGCCTGGAGGGCATGATGGGGGAAGCATCGTGTTAGGAGCAGGGTCCACGTTCTCAGAATCCTCCATCTTCTCTGAACATCCCTCCCAGTTGATATGGAATCTGGTCACACGTGGGTTTGAAGCCAAAATGTTTCTCTGGAGCTGAAAAAAAGAAAAAAAAAAAAAAAAGGGTCAATAACTTCAGAGAGAAAATTAAAGACTGTTACCTGGCATTTAAACCACCACTGGTTTCTGAATTCTATATGTGAAAACATGACAATTAGTGCTACATCATGTTTCTAAGCTAGTTTGTTGAAGAGACCGGCTGGCCACATTACAGTGCAGTTTTTGACCAATGTGCTTCATAGCTGGCCTATATCAAAAGCTACTGGAGATGCCACTGGGAGTGATGTCAGGACGGTCATAGTGACAACCAGTGGAACTGACATTACATTGAACTTGCAACATTAAAATAATAGCTATTAGCCATTATTTTCCTGGAGTGCAAAAACTTTGTTCACATTTCTCACACACACAAACACACCACAACAAACATACTGGGCAATTAGTAAAGATGCCTCTAAAGATTCCTACTAAAAGGCCAAGGCTTTTAAAAATATTTTCCATTTACAGCTGAACCTGATGCTAATGAAAAACAAAGCAACTTAAAAAGAATCAGCTGTCCGTTCTTAAGAACAACCAATTTTCCTTGTTGCTGATATTCTCTCAGTTTCTACGAATGTTTCACCTTCATAAGAGACACAAGTCATAAGGGAAAGAGCTGTTCAGTTTACCTGCCCGTAGTCAGGTTTGAGTGGTGGGTTCTCCCTGAGCTCCGCGTCAGTGTACTCATTGTTGACATAATAACCAATGCGAATAAACTCTTGTCCTCTGTATGTGCAGGTGATCAGGACGACAGTAACACCCACGGCATCACTCTCAGGTATCAGGGCTGTGTTTGGGGCATCAGCCTGTCAAAGATACACAAGAGCGCCACAGTATGGTCAGGATAAAGGATCACATTTTTAAATCAAAATTTAAATCTACACGTTGAGACCCTACAGTTCACACAATGGGGAATATCAAAATTTAAACCAAATGCATCGTAATACACAAAACATCGGATGTTACAAGGGCCATTATCTTTTGTAAATCTATTTTTGTTTTAGCCATAGGCTCCTGCTTGGGTGGATCTATTGACTGCAAACTGAATTTAGTAAAAACAATTTTGGTAAAGAAATTTTGTTTAGGGAAACAGATTTGTTCAGGGTTTCGGGTTTCCTGGGTTGAACTGAACAGGACCATACTGGAAGATGCTGACCCGCCTTGCATAACCTGAAGTGTCTTCAGTCCTGACTAATTCCACTCAGTTTCTCTGCCATCGCTAGACATCTGAGCTGCCAGGCAGAGTGTGCAAATAAATTTACTTGAGTCATTTTTGCTCAAGTTGTTGTAGTCTAAGTCCTCACATTGCTTGAATGACATGTTGCCACCAAGCTGCAGTGCCACACTTCAGCAAATATTAACAGTGTTAACAGTTAAATTAACAGTTTTCTCCACGTTGTCTTAGATTTTTCCCTCCAATCTGACCAAGATTAATGGCCAGGTTACACAGCTCTTTAAATCCTTAGAGTCTTTGAAATATTCAGAGTGATTTGATGTGAAACGCACTTGAAGTGTCAGAACTGCTCACAGCAGCGGTAATAGGAACCAGACATCCAGAAAGTAATTACACAAAAGTTCCACAATATTAGTTTTTTTTTTTATTTAATTCTCCTTAATATTTGCAATCAAGTTGACAGTACTTGTAAAAGATACTGGGATATGCATGTCCATTTCATTACAAATTGCCAACTTTGCAAAAGAAAAAATGGAAGACCATATTACTGACAAAAATGATAAAAGACTTAAATATATTAAAATATTTTATATTCTTCAAACTTGCACCTAAAATTTGTGCACTTGCATCTCTTAGGTCACACTTCAGGATTACATTATTACTATGAAAGGTTTTTCCTAGAAGGACTTCCTGCAAAACTTTTATAAATTGATTCCGTACTGAAAAATAAAAAAAAGTTTATACCTTGGATTGTATATGATCCCCAACCAAATACTAAATGAGGACATTTTCAGACCCAAGTGTGGCGCAACTCCACGAATGAGCATAATGTTTTTAATTTAACTAGTCTTTGATTCTTTAGAAGTTTGGTACAATGAAGCAAAACATGGACCAATAAGCAGAGGCTTATTCAACCCTTAAGGATTAAAATTTAATTTCAGCAGGATACAGATAACAGATTCAAACCAATGCATATGTGCTTTAAGGTAAAGTAGACTTTTCGAATCTTCTTTGAGGTGTAAACAAAGAGCTTCAGAATGTTTCATGGTACCCTGACAAATAGATGAGTTGAATGGGATAGAAGCCAGTTTTCGCAAAACTATTATAAATCGATTTCATGGACACTAGGCAATGTGTTTATACTCTTTCTGTAATCACATTTAATGAAAGTTTAATGAAAGACATTCAACCTTTCAGATATCTGGTTCTCATCACCACCACTATGAACAATTCTCTAGAACTGAGCGTTTAACATCAAACCACTCTGAGTGACCATTTACATTTTAAAGCTTTACTTGCACATGTTGGGGATATGAATATTAAATGAATATTAAATATATTAAAATGAATAGAACTCCCTTTTATAGGGCACACATTAGCAACGCTCATAGAGGCTGGTTATGCAGCAGTCGTGGGCTGGAGGTTAGGGAACCAGCCTTGTGACCGGAGGGTTGCCGGTTCGATTCCCTGAACCGACAGTAACGACTGAGGTGCCCTTGAGCAAGGCACCTAACCCCCAACTGCTCCCCGGGCGCCATGGATAGGGCTGCCCACCGCTCCGGGCAAGTGTGCTCACTGCCCCCTAGTGTGTGTGTATTCACTAGTGTGTGTGTGTGTGTGTGTTTCACTTCACGGATGGGTTAAATGCGGAACACAAATTCCTCTGTGTGAAAATCACAAATGGCACAAAATGGCTCAAAAACTCTCTACTCAGAGAATGATTGGCCTCACCGATTTGATTTGATTTGATGAGATGATCCTAGCTTCAGACTAAACTGCCATGCCAATAGCAAACCACCGCTGAAAATCCTAATAAGGCTAAACTAAGCCTTAACTTAACTAAGCTAGGACATGTGTGCATGCTAAATTTGTCATCTCACCTGAAACACAAACATGTGTCTTCCTGCAGGGACTGGGCCTACCAGGACGGAGTCAAGAGTCTGATCATACTCCTCGCTCTCGGCTGAGCCCACGTATATGATCTTCCACTCGAGATCTGCAGCAGAAACAAAAACTCACAGACTCAAACACAGAGCGTTTAATAAAGCAGATATTCACTCAGTGATTTCTAGCAAAGGCTGTACTTGAAGCTTGAAGCTGTTCGCGCTTAACAAAAGGCGGACAATAAAAGATTTAATCTTCGTTCAATTAAATTACCTAAGAGTGACAGACAGAGGGCAGCTGAGATATCCTAACTACACACACCACCATAAGAAAATGAACAACAACAACACAACAACTAATGTGAACTTGACGTTCATTCAATGCTTCAACATCCCGCCAATCTCGTGACGTCAGCTCGAGTAAGCCGGGTAGGTTAGCTTGTTGGAGGGAGCCTACGATGTCAAGCTCTGTCAAGAAGACAACAGAGAAAGACTCACCTTCCGGAAGATCCTCCATACACTCGAACGTTATCTCGAACTGAAAAGGGTTTCCGAATGGGCTTGGGTTGTCCAGGACAGCCACATTTAGCACTTGTACTTTTGCCATGGTACTCTGCTAACGCTAGGCAATTTAGCAAGACAGAAGGAAATAGCTACAAAAGTTTTCCCGGGAAACAAACGAGGAAAAAACAGAATAACAAAAAAAGGTGAAAGGTGTGTGGAAGAAACGACAGTGTTGGGAGACTTTCCTAAAGAGACAAAGGCTTAGACGAGTCAGCAGGTGTTGTCCAGCGCGTTAGCTTCAACGTTAGCAGCAGTTCCTTTAGCCAGAACCCAAACAATGTCGCAGTTAGCCGAGTTTCTCTTCCAGGGATTTGGAATGCGGTTTATAAGGCATCCGAAATCTTTAAATGAAACGAGTAACGTTGTTTCTTGTACGCCACTCGCCGCCGAATCTTCACCGACAAGAAAGCCCGCAACCTTTCTCTCTCCCGCCAGTCTGTTCGGATGATTTTACTGCGACGTCAACGGGAGCGCGGGCTGCTCTGGACGCCGATTGGCTTTCTAGCAACAAGGCCCGAAATCCGTGATCGCTGATTGGACAATCCGCGACTGAAAGGCTCGTGGCGGCGAGCTTCCGAATGTGTCCTGAATCGCGTTAAGGACCTAGTGGACTACATAGTGCGTCCGCCATTTTGTAGTGGTGTTCGAATTCTCAACGTTGAACAAGACTCGCTGGCTGTGTCCTAAATCAATACAGCGCTGCCTGTTCAGGGAGTACTCGGAGGCAGGAAGGCTTCAGGTTCAAGTTCTTGCTGAAGCGCCTCCATTTGGCCCGTTTCTGAAGGCAGAGGAGCCGGAGTTGGCATAATACTGTTAATAAAGTTTAATAAAGTTTAATACAGAGCATAGCAATTAACATAGTACAGACACAACCCATGTGGAAATAAGTTACTTTGGTGTAAAAAAAACCAAACAAATTAATTAATTACTTAATTAATCAATCAATTAATTAATTAATTAATAAAAATGTTGTACATTTTACTTAATGTACAGTGTTTTTCACTGTTACTGGTTGACAGTATGTATTCTATGATCAAATGAAGCTCAGCACTCAGAAAGTCCCATCTAAGACTGGGAAAAATTAAAGCAAAAGCCCTTGTACCTGCAAAATCCTACCTGGAAAGTTGGAATGGTGTTCTTCCCTACTTTCAAATGAGATTTGCTTTAGATCAGTCAACATACAGACACAGCAGTTGATTAAATGATAACACTGACCATAACGTTTGATGTTTCTAGAGGATACATATATAAGATGATGTTTGATGTATATACACATATTACTCAGCTTGGTGCAGTACTTTCTTTCATGGAGGTGATGTGTTGTTGCACCCCGCTGACATTTTTTGTATTTGTTTTACTGTTTTACTGTGCTGTTTTGTGAAACCGCTACTGGCTGCTAAATTTCCTTCGGGATCAATAAAATATCTATCTATCTATCTATCTATCTATCTATCTATCTATCTATCTATCTATCTATTTTACCACGGTGGTTCACCATCGGACCACCCAGATTATTATCCTTTATACAAGCTCTAACTAGAGCGGAAACAGATTTTAAATGCACAGAGACTTTTATTTTAGAGAATAAACTAAGACAAATATTACAGACAGCTAATGATTAGGCCTGATTTAAAATGATTTAGATGAAATTGTTGTTGCTGACATGAAAATGATTTACTCATTTATAAAGAAAAGCTGAAGTATATGGGAAGAATATGTATGACTGTGAGGGGAAAGGAAGCGATGAAATGTTATTTTGTCTATTGCTTTCCTAAACCGTCAGCAGGCCGCCCACAAAACACTGAGAACAACGCCAGTGGGCCACCAGCTTTCCCGTTAGTGGGCCAACAGGGGTCCTCTTGCTATCAGGAAAAGGTGGACAACTATTCCTACTTGAAGATTCCCAGAGAGTGACCGTGCGTTTTAAGCTGTTTGGAACAGACTTCTGTGATTCTATTTATGCATACTATGCTGTTTGTGCATGGTTTAGGCTGGTCTACTCTGGTTTAAGCTGGTCTGTGCTGGTTTAAGATGGTCTACGCTTGTTTAAGATGGTCTGTGTTGATTTAAGCTGGTCTATGCTGGTTTAAGATGGTTTGTGATGATGTAAGCTGGTCTATGCTGGTTTAAGATGGTTTGGCTGGTTTAACATGGTCTGTGTTGATTTAAGATGGTCTATGCTGGTTTAAGATGGTTTGTGCTGGTTTAAGATGGTTTGTGCTGGTTTAAGACGGTCTATGCTGGTTTAAGATGGTCTGTGCTGGTTTAAGCTGGTCTATGCTGGTTTAAGATGGTCTATGCTGGTTTAAGATGGTCTATGCTGATTTAACATTGTCAACAAGCTTCGATTCATCAGCAACCTACTGCACATTGTACTGGACGTTACTGACCTCATGAAGACCTGTCGGAAAGAACAAATCTGTGTAAACGCTTTAATATCAAACATCATCAAGTAACCCACACATCTGAAAAAACCTTGAGAAACTAACCCAAACCCAAACACATAGGAGAACGTACAGTTGATCTTCTCCTGAAGATGCTTATAAAGCTAGAGAAGGCCTTTCTGTAGGAAGAGGTGTCATGAAATGAGTTATGTGGTGATAGAAGGAGGCTTATTTGAAAATAAATAATTCAGATTCACCTTCACTGCTTGGTCAAATCGAAACCAAACTCTGTCTAAGCACCCCTGGGTTATACTGTGTAAGTGAATCCGGCTGTGAACGTCACTGTGCTACAATATAAAATTGAAAACACACTATTTGATGCTTTACATTTATAAACTTGCTGAACTAGTTTTTGTGGGCACTGAAGAGCCCCGATTGTTCTTGTTTTGTTTTGTGCTTCACAATATTCCACATGTTTGCAAAGGGAGCCAGGTCTGGACTGCAGACAGGACAGTCTAGCACTCTTTGATTATATAAGCATGTTGTTGTAAGACATGCAGAATGTTCCGATTTAGTTTGAATGCAGGTCAACATGGAGTTAAAAATCACTGCATTCAGTTATTATGTGTATGTCACCTGCTGTTCCAGTTTTTTGGATGTTGCTTTACTGTATGGATGTATTTGTGCATATGTATGTAGCTATGATATTCTATGATATTCAGAGATGTATTGTTGAACAGTGGACTGACTGTTCCTAATTGGTTAATAATGCCCACAGGAGGGAGGAGGATTAATAATATTGTGGAATGTGAGGAATTCATGAGCTCCTGGTGGTTGGAGATTAAAGTGCCTGACCAACTGGACACCGCAGGAGGTCACAGCAACCACACTACAGCAATCTGGAATAGAAACTATGACTATGGCACTCATGTTAGTGTCTGTAAATCAGTTATATGTTTGGAGTCTCTTCAAGGTGAGACAAGCATGTCAATTACCAGATAATCAAGTGTTATAAACAAAAAGATTTTAATTATTCAAGATTGGGCAGATTACAGAGTGAGTGAGCTTCAGCTGGCAGAATTCACACACACACACACACACACACACACACACACACACCCATACACAATTGTATTTTTATGGTATGACTGTAGATAAATACTGTGCTGCACCAACCCTTTAACCTCGTCAACCAAACACTAGAAACAATGCGTAGAAAGAGAGACAGGAGTTCACAAGTAGTGAAGAAAGGTACATGAAAAAGTGTCTGAATAGCAGGGTGATACACCCTCCCTCCCTTCACAATAGACACAACAGCACACACTAAGCCCACAGCCCAACCCAGTAAAAGATATGCAACACTTTCGGCTAACAAGATCTCATTAGACAACAATAAACAATCCCTTCTTTGGAAGGTACATGCCTCCCAAGAGCCTCTGCTCATTGCCATTCTGTGTGAAGGCAGACATTATTTTTTCTAATAAAATTACTATTTTTGGTAAAACATGCACATGACATCCACGCAGACTGTTACGACGCCCTTAACACCATGTCAATGTCACCAAAGATTGCAATGGTGTTGTGCCAGTCTGTTATGGAGTGACTCAGAATGGCAACAGGTCATCTCCAGTCCTGCTTTTGTCTTGGTGGAGATGACCAACGAAAGGCCTGGTGGCACTCCACCTAAACTCCTACCACAAAATCTGCAGGAACTGTGTGAGAATATTCAAGCTGCATGGGATGGATTATCACAGGACACCATTAGGAGCCTCTACAACTCCATGCAGAGACTTATGCATGTTGCATTAGCAAACATGGCGGCCCGACGCCTGACTTCTGTATGTATAGCTCCATAAATATTGTCCATATCAGTCTAAATTTATATTTATTATCATTTACTGTTCCTGGTAACCTTTATCTTCATTCTGAACAGCATTGCAATTTGACATTTCCTTCCGTGTGCAACTATTTTTTTTGACAATGAGTAAATACCATATAATATCATAGCTATATAGATGAATAGTAGCAGAAATCAAAGACCACCTTTCATTTGTTTAACTTCCAGTAAAATAGCCATTAGAGAAGCATCATAGTGCAATATGAAGTAGCATTACTGAGTTCAGACAAAAAAAAAAAAAGAACACACTAAGATACAGGTGTGTGTGCACCACTACGAGCTGCCTGTGCAGCCTGAAGTAATCAAATTAAAAGCCCTGGGAGAGATTCGGTGAGAGTTTTTTAGACCACGTCATATGTCTGTACGTCACAAACAAAGGCTCAAAAAGGCCCAACTTGATGTTGAGGTCTCAATTGCAAAATCAACATTATACTGATGAAGATATGATGACAATAGTAGATGATTCACTCATATTCTCAGAGGACCTGTCCCTCACTTTTCACTTCTCTTCGAACACTGTTTTTCCACTTCTGGGGGTCCAAAGTATAACCAAAGTTACAAAATGTTGTTCCACATGTTGTGTGCAGACAGGTCTCCAAATCCCCCAAATTTACATTGAGTATATTTATACACAAGTTATTTATTTCTCAGGAGCAGTGGCATCATACAGGTGAGGAAAGATCTGAGGGCCCATGACTGAAAGGGGCCTTAAAGAATTATTATAACATTTTTCTTTTCTTGTTTTTGGCAAAATATGAATGCCCAATTAGCCTTAACCCTATCAAGATGGTGTGGTACAAGCTGTGGAGGGCTGTGCAAGCAAGGCACCCTGAGAATCTTGATGAACTGAAAGACATTTACAGGGAGGAATGGTCCAAAATTATTCCACAACATTGTGTTAGTCTTATTTGCCATTAAATGAAACATTTGTTGGATCTACAGGTTCCCTGCACAACTGCTTTGGTGTTATTAGTATAGTTAGATTGTATTTGTCTATAATTCCGACTTCACAATCAGACCACATTTTCTCAGTAATCAACGATATATTTTCAGGGTGGTGGGGCCCACAATGCCTGGTGGCACCCATGTCCAGCATGTGAAGAACAGATTAGATAAAAAAATAATCCACTTGCATAAAGAAGGAGAAACTCTAAAGAAAACACATGAAAAAAACAAACTAGCAATCAAATACAGAGACAAGTATTGCCAGATAAACACAGCTTTCATCTTTGAGGGAGAGGAGAGAATCAAGCTCCACTCTTGCTTCATATCTGAAAACATCCACAGGTGCTTCTGTCCATCCTTCCCCTGTGAAAAGAAACCTCAATGCTGTGAGTCTGAAAGGATGTGTAGCTATGAAGAAGCTCCTCACTGAGGAAAGGAGATATACAAAAAGACAAATCAAACAAAGAAGCAAAGAAGAAACAAAGAAGCTGCTGGTGCTGTTAAAACATAACAGCATATTTTAATAGCTGCTGCTATTAAAAAGGATGCCTTGCTTGTACAGCCCTCCACAGCTTATCCCACATCATCTTGATACTGTTTGTATATAATTTGTAAAATGTATATTATTTGTCCATATACAGTTTGTTTACTGCTTGTATATTGTGTATACTGTGTAGACTGTATATTGTAAATGTCAGTATGTATTGTGTACATGTGGAGTCACTGTGTATATTGTGGACTGTCAGTCAGTTACGTGTTTATTGGTATACACTGCCATATCCAAATTTCCTTGTGTGTGTCAACATACTTGGCCAATAAACCTGATTCTGATGTAATGTCCAGGCCAGAGTCCATACCTGAATTCATGACTGAATGTGACTAAAAGCAAAAAAAGTGTGACCAACTTCTAAGACTGAACTTTGGAGGTCTGGCAAAATATCCCTGCATAAGTGTCCTGAAAAAGAATGGAAGCTGTAATACAGGTAAAGAAGGGACACAATAAACACATATAGTGTTTAGGTAAACCAGACTTTATGTACAAGTACTTTAGACATGTTAATATTCCGGACTGTGGCTAACACCTGACCCAACCCTAACTCACCCTCAGCGATCAAACTGCAGCGTGGAGCAAAGCAGTCAAACGTCTCAAAATGCGGGTACTTTCTGTCATCTGAGGTATATCTGATCGCTGCAAAGAGTTAAACGCGCACAAACACGCACGCGTGCGCGCATACCTACGCGCGCGCACACAATGGCGTGTGTGTCTCGCGCTGCAGGTTCGTAGCTCAGGTGCTGTAACGTGACACTGGACCACGTGACCACCAGTGGGAATTTAGGAGGAGGAAGGAAAAAAAACCCGAAACGAAAAACGAAACACCAGCAGTCCTGGTGATGAATGGTTTCGGAGGGGTCGTCGGTGGGCGCGCGCGTGTGGATTTCGCCGGTGTTTCCCTGGAACGTTTGAGTTTTAGCCGTTTTTAACTGAGCCTCGTCGACGAGACACTTTTCAGGGCTTCTCAATCGCAGAGGTGAAGCGGAAGAGAGAGAGAACCTGTGGTCCGATAATAACGAGGCGTGGAGGAGCCTGGTATCTCTAAAGAGTGGCTACTGAGGTAACGCTGTATGTTCTACTTATTCAAACTTCTGAATTCTGAGTATCTATGGTTTTCGTCTTTATGTGAGTCCAGTGTGGACTTAGCCCAAAGGTGTGTTCGACATGAACCTGTACGGTACAGTTCACAGCTCGTTAGCCTTATTGTGCTGTTTTACTTTACCTGGATGCGTACATTGTTTAAAAAAGATAGTTCTTTATTTTATTTATTTATTTATTTTTTTTTAGTGAAGAGGTTCTATATATTTAGTAATGGTTCTATATAGTGTACTCGTACTTCTGTGAGTCAGAGAAACATTGTTCCACACCTCCAAAGTTCAGTTCTAGAAGCTGGTGGAAGTAATTCCCAACACATTCAGTGACTGCATAATTGAGCTGTTTGTCCTCCTGGCAGGTGCATCCCTCAGTCTACTTTTAGGCTACAGCTACTCAGAAAGACATGTTGTGTGGAGGACAAAAAGCAGCAGTATTTCAGCCTGAATCAGAGTGTACTGAGCGTCCTGCCCTCTTGAAATCAGTCATGCTAGAAGTTCTGAGTTATCATGAGGTGTCATGTAAACAAAACCTAACTGAGGTGTGTCCTCTTCCTCCTCCTCCACAGTTATTGAGAGATGAACCACCACTGCTACTGTGGTCTCGTCAAGCCATGACATGGTTTGCTGCGTCCAGCCCGAGACCCGGGGTGAATGAAGGAAGGATCAGCCCGCAGATGGACTCCAGTGTGGCCACAATGCTTCAGGCGGGGCTAGTGGCAGGGAGCGCTCTGCTGCTGGTTCTTGGAAAAGTGTCAGCCCAAGGTGAGTCACCACCTTTGTGCTTCGCCACTGAAACTGCTGGCAATGCAGGCCAGTCACATCAAGTGGTTTTAACATGTCATCATATTGTTAGAAGGACCCACATTTCCTCTTTAGCTATGCCATTTGTGTGTGAAAATACACAAATATACAAAAACAGTCATAACTCATTGTCCATGGCCATTTTCTAACCTCTCTCTATGCCTTAGGAATAAATAGGCTGTTTTTGTTACTGTGCCTGTATGACTGATGTATGCAAATTACCTGTGTGGCACCTTTTATTAAGCCTCATTCTATAAGCAACCGAGGATGACCAACACTCCTTATAAATGTATTACTTAAGCTTAAACAGGTGGATTTAAACTGCTGTACTGTAAATAGGAGGTATATGTAAATACATTGATTTCTATGACATCATAAAAACAGTAAATTCATATTGGGCTCTTATTTTAGCTTGTAAAGTGTACGGGTTAAGGGGTGAGCTGTATGGAAGACTTAAATAATATTTATACTCAACAGGAATGTTAAGGAATGTGAGGAAAATGCAGTTGTCAATGATATGGGGTCTCTAACAAATCACAGGATGTAGTAATTTTTTTGCAATATGGAATTTTATCCATGTTGTGTATTCCTACCTGGACATGCAACATAAAGGCTTGGTAACCTGCCTCTGACTGGGTTGGGACTAGTTATTGTCTAAAGCAGCTTGGACAAGTGCAAGCATGTTGGCTTGTCTCAGAAACGTTTGAGGTATTTTGAAGAAGGTTTTGACAGAGGCTGAGTTAAGAATGCCCTTAAAATGCACCCTTGAAGACCAACACAAGCCCTCTACTCTGTCAGGCTCGCCTTAGATACGTGTGCTCGTTCTCCTGTGACAGTCCAGTCAAGACTCCTGTGTTGAGAAAGCACAAGGAATGCAGTGTCTGTAGTCACCACAATAACCCATTGTGCAGTATTTTGTCTCTCTATATACCATTATGTCCCTCTTACTAGGAAACATAAAATATTCATAGCTGACCCCCCCAATATATCAAGACCCCCCCCCCCCCCCCCCCAAAACCATGACAGGGAAGTGTTACAACTGCAGTATGGTTCTGTGATAAAGAAAGTCTCCATAAAGAAAAGCGNGGTTCTGTGACAAAGAAAGTCACCATAAAGAAAAGCGAGACAGCAGGAAGGCAGACTGTTAATCATTTACATGAGTAAATAATCAACCCCTCAAGGATGAAAGTGCACTGAGTTAACAGAGGAGGGAACACTCGTGAGAAGGGATCCCTTTATAAAAGTCATTTGGACGGAAGTGTTATGTTTGGGTGTCTACACCTATAAAACCCATAACAACACACGTGTGTAGCAGCATGTGTGTTCAGGATTTTTATCTGCAGGGCAATACTACTGCCCTGTAGGGGTGCACAGGAATGTGTATTGAGTTGGAAGTGATGAAATATGTGTAAAGCTGTGTGATATCTAAAACCTTTGTGGTGTCTCGCTTAGAATCTATGCTGTGTGTGATAGTGAATTAAATAGCTAAAAATTCTAGACCCATTCAGACATAAATTACTAAAAACATCTTTATTTATTTATTACTGTTTTGCTTATGTAATATACACACACACACTTGCATTCTTGCAGACACCATGCACATGTGGACCATTCTACAGAATAGGTTTAAACTGTGGTACAGTAATAAACAGTAATAAACAGCAATAAAACTATTACAAAATAATTAAGTACTCACAATTGAGATTGTAATAAGCTAAATATACACAAAAAAGACTAGTACTTTTAATTGGGAGGTTCCATTTTTTTTTAGCAATCTGTATTTCTTTTGAAGTGAAGCTGAAAGAACATTATTCAAAAAATGTCATCCTACATTTTCAGGTCACTGCCAAAACACCAATGCTGTGTTAGATATGGCCTCCTAATCTGTATACCCTACAATTAAAAAAGTGATTTATTATTAAAATATTGTGGCTCTGACTGGATGTGACGTGAGTACAGACAGTTTTTGGATGTGTAAACAGAAATCTAACCTTTTAAGCAAACAGCAAAATACAGGAAATGAAATATTAACAGCTACTTGCATCAGAACTGCATTTTGCACATTGAAAGTCTGAGAAACAGCTTTACCTCAACATCTTTTTCTGTGCAGAATCCAATAAATATCCATTTTTACACACACACACACACACACACACACACAAAGGTTGGGTTGATTTTTTCCTTCCGGTATTAAATGTTTGGTGTGACAGTAGCCATTACTGACTCACACACGTAAAACACAAACCAGGATGTGAGAACAGTCCTAATCCTAATGTTTAATTGATTGAGCAGTCTTTGAGCTGTGCAGGTGTGTTTTGTAATTGGTTGTTAAGCCCAGTGGCTAAGTTACTTGTTCCTCATTTGGGAGAGCAGGTTTCAACTCTAGCACAGAGAAACAACTCGTTAGATTTCTAAAAGGTTTGTGCTGTCCATGATATGAAGTCTGTGGCGCTGGGTGTATGAGGAGAATTTGATCTGTTAGTCACTGTAGCTTCTAACGATGTGTTTATCACAGAAACACGTATCATGATAACAATAAAAAATACAATTCCTTATGTAGCCCTAATTGTCACTACCATAATACTCACTACTGAAGCTTTTAGTGAAGTGCAGCAGTTAATGTTGAGTCTCATGTTTGAATGGTTTGAAAGTCTCTAACACACAGGAAATGTCCCCAGGTCTACTGTACACTCCATGTAGGAAAGGCTTAATATGACAAGTCGTTCCTAATTTTTGAATGGTAGAACTTGTCATGCTCAGTATTTTTTTTTCATCACATGTGTGTTTTTTACACAGACACCAGCACAGTGACTGCCACAACTAATGCAACTACTACCCCCAGACCTGTGAGTATACAATCTTGAGTGACATTTATTTTACTCTCTGTGAAATCTCCATTCCATGTAGCATCATTCAGATTAATGTGTGGTGTGTTTGTGTGGTACAGTGGCTTTTAGGATTCAAAGTCTGATAACCGCATTTCATCTGTGTTCAGGGACCTGACATTGTGGCAATCGTGGTGCCAATCGTGGTGGTTTTCGTTGTGCTGGTGGTGGCGGGCGTGTTGGTCTTCCTCTTCTGTGTGGTGAAGAAGAAGAGGCAGACGGAGGGAACCTACAGGCCGAGCGCTGAGGAGCAGACAGGAGCACGAAGTGTGGAGGCACCCAACACTCTTAAATTGCCCAAGGAGGAGAGACTTATCTGACACTGAGCAGGACTTACAGTGTTGCATGATGTTGTCGGAACCCAGCGCATCGCCAGGCTGGTGTAAGTTTTTCTCTTAACACGGCAGTTCAGTAAAAAATCAAATGTACACTGTTTTCACCTTACTCCAAACGTAGTCGATCAGCCAAGACAGGTTTGGTGTCTGAAATTATGAGGTTAATGTAGAGCTTGAAATATTTGTGGGGACCTAGTGGGCCCAACTGCTTACATCAGACAGCATTTTTAGAATATGTGTGGGGTTAAAATTTCATGTTCAGATTCTCACAAGCCTTTTTTGCAGATATTATCTTTTCATTCCTCCTTATTTTATTCTTCTTACCTACTGTCATTATCTTAAAACAGTTTCTAATCTGAAATGCTGGAGTCGTTCACTTGTAGGTGGAAAGTAGCTTGTGAGCAAATTGATGCTCAAGAAATAAAGCAAATCAGTTCAGGAGAGAACACTATAGTGTGGCCAAAATGAGTTTTAATGTATGTTCAGCATTGTATATGTAATATGTTCTGTATTTAGAAATAGAGTTTTAGCACAAAGGATGCAGGTTATGCATGATAACAGCACAATATGGAATATTTATGCAGGAGAAAAAGAAAACAAAATGTTGTTAAGTATGGATTAATTTTGGACGGGAAACTCAATGATGGTTCTAGTTGGGTTAGGGTAAATTTTGTTTGGTTGGGGTGGGGCTCTGACTCTTTTGATAATGCAGACAGAAAAATCTTATGCTGTATTTGGGAATGGACCAACATTTCAGGTGCTGCAGGCCAGGGGCTCCCAGCCTTTTGCAACTCGTGGCCCACGTAACCAACCACAAAAGCTTCGTTGTCTCGCAAAATAGATTTAACTGGTCTGATCATTTCAAATGCAAGCACATATAACACTATCAAATTTCACTTGACTGTGTAACCTAAATAATTATCACTAATAATGGAAAAATTATCACAAGAATAATATTTTTCATAATAATATCATGCTTCATCAAATGTCTATGTATTTTAGCAAAGTTTTGCGGGTAAGAAAAAAACTGACTGCCAACCACCTCCCTATGCAGGACCTCCATTTGCCCACTGTGTTGAAAATGGGATAAGGTAGCTAACAAGTGATGGATGCTTATACTGCTGTGTTAGCTCTGTGCAGTCAACATGGCAAAATCACATACTTGCCTCAAACTGTGTCAAGTTGTAATCTCAAATACTTGCCTATGATGTTTCTGGCACACTTTTATCTTTAAAAATGACCAAAAAGTACATGGTGTACCTAAAAACAGCTACAATCTTGAGTTCTGCATCTTGTACAGTATGTAACAGTATGTAATTGCTTAGCTACATTAGCCTTGTGGCTCTGCTGCAAAACTAAAGAGGTTAACCTGAGACACCAAACATGTTTTGCCTGATCGACTACATGTGAAATGAGGGCTGAATTGTGTAATTACTTTCGAATGAATTGTATAACAAAATGGCTGTGGCTGAAAGCCGCTGCGGTACATTTGTTGGCTGGATTTGACACTACACTGAAGTACATGGCTCCACTACGGACGAACTCAACTCAACCATAACGCTCTCCCTGGCTTTACTCTGAAAACACTATAAAACACTAGAGACCCCTGCTGCAGAAAGGCATGGTTCTGCCTAGCTGGTTAGCAGTCCTGCTCTGAACAGAAAAGACCAAATCTACCCATGGGGGTAGAGGCCGGGTGACTTTTATGAGAGCATTGGTCAGTTTGTAGACTGACCCATTCAAGCATTCTGTTTTTAAGGTACGTTGTCAATACATTGTCTTTGCATTTCTGTGCTGGTCCTGATTGAAATTGCTTTGTTTTGCCTGCTGCTGTAAGAGTTGTAATTCAAAGACTATTTTTATATATAGTGTTAAACTGTTTTATGATTTTAGTCATGTTTATCAAAATTGCTCTTACACTATGGGCGAGTTTTTATAGCTAAGTTACTGTTGTTGATGCTGGAACCACTATCGTCAAAGATGATTTTAACAGCTTTATATTTACCAGGAGTGATTATTTACCTCAGTTTTACTGTCCGAGTGCAGCACTGATCGTGCAGGAACTTCTGCAGCCCATTAATGAAATGTGGCCAGGACTCACACCTGTTTAATCAAACACTTCATGAATATACTTGAATTATTTTCTTAGCACTAACTTCTGTTTCCAAATATGTAATGATTTTATTACTTAGTCCCCATCAGTGACCTCAGTCTGCAGCCATGATCAATATATGTATACTGTGCAATCAGCATTTTAACAAGCAGTCAGGTCAGACATTTCCTTCATCTCCTCTTATTTCCTTGTGGACTTTAACCAGAGTTGTGTACAGATGCCAGAGGCGTTTCAAGAAGATTGCCTGATTGCTTATCTAAACAAATGAATCTGATCTGACAAATAGGAAAAATAAATATGAATCCCACTGTTTAAACATGGCAAAATACATATGTTGAACAGCTCTGCAGTTCTACACCTTTGTACACTGTCACTATAACTGGTATTAAATTAATAATTCTGCAAGTTGTATTGTTTGTGCATTTCAAACCAAAATTAGCACCGAATTTATTGTTATTATACTTTAGTTTTTGTCACTTCTGGAGTAAAACGGTATGTTTCAGATATCTTATTGTACATCAGTGACCCAAGATTCTATTTAAATTCAGACTTAAATGCAATTTCTGTTGTTAAATTCATTTAAAATTTTTCACACAATGTAGAGGGCAAGGTTTTTTTGTCCTGACACTGGTTTCATACGTACATCCTATACATTAAAATTAAAACCACTATGTGGTGGTTGTGTTGTGTTAGTGTATGCTGTGCTGGTATATATGGATCAGATACAGCAGTGCTGCTGGAGTTGTTGAACACCTCAGTGTCACTGCTGGACTGAGAATAGTCCACCAACCAACACTATCCTGTGACCACTGATGAAGAACTAGAGAACACAAACTATGCAGGAACAGACGAGCCGTCGTCTCTGACTTTAATATATGTACAGTATATTATTAATGGTGGTGGTGTGTTAGCGTGTGTTGCACTGGTACGTGTGGATCAGTGAAGGCAGCGCTGGTGGAGTATTCACTGTCCACTCACTGTCCACCCTGTTAAAACAGGATGATGGCACACAATGTACTGATTACAACTTATAGAATATTGTATGTCCATAGTCTTCATAGTTCATATAATTACAGATAATAGCAAGATGTATATTATATTTATTCATAATATATTTATGAAAATCTATAAAATTAATAAATATTAAATGTGTCCCAACTGCTGAACACAGCTGCAGAAGATTTGAAACAGATGCATGAAGTTAGAAATAAATATCTATACTGCCTTATATTCTTTATGCTTCACTTTTGAAGAAGAACTTCTGTAAGTGAATGTGTTTAAATTAACTAAAATTATTCAGAGGAGAAGGGTTTCCACACTTTGGATCAGTAGCATATGTAACATATTTTATTTGATACTTTTATAAAAATATGAACTTGGTCTTGTATTTAGACTGATCTCTACAAAGCCAGATCCCCATCGCACAGATTATTATTATTTTTTTTTTTTTTACTTGCTGATCAAGACCTTACACAGATAGGAAGGAGGGGTTAAAGTCATTCAGGGCAGATCTATAAAAGTTATATGTTCTATGCTGACAAAATCTGTTACTACTAGCTCAGTAAGTAAAGTTATTAGGACAGTGGGTGCCTTTCAAGATACCATTTAGCATTTGGGCTGGGAAATGTTTCAATACATGTTTCCAGGTTGAAAGTAGCTTTACAGCTTTGAGAATGTAAAACGTGTCATTTTGGGAAATGGCACTCCCTGGTGGAAATTGCTGATACGAACACTCGGGCACAAAATGTTATTGCAGTGTAATTTTGTATAGTGATTTGGTAGAAAAAAGGTGTACTGAAATTTTACAATGTACCAGGACCAGTATCCTACTTTATTACTGTATTTGTTTTTTTTCTGAGCTCCAGTTTTATGGTTTATATATTTTTGTTCCTAAAAAAAGTAATTAATGTTTACCTTATTTTCCAAATTCTCTTTGAGGTAAACAGACTGTTTTATCAATCATTAAGAGTGACGGATGTAAAAGAGCTATGTACTGAATGACCTCCTGCTTTATAATGGCAGTGTGAATGGGTGGAAACAGGCTGAAAAAGCTGATATATGTAAAATTGGTGGTTTGTATGACATTTCTAAAACAGTGAATTCTGGGAAGTCTATTTTTACAGCTTAGTTTCCTGATATGGAATGGGGAGTGACCTGTATACATGTATGTTCTGAAACATGTCTACATACCCCATGATATGGACCCTTGAAGTGCAGATTATTTGAATTGCTTTGCTGACAAAAGAAAAAGCCAAAACAACACCTGGGTGTAGAATTAGCCTTTATTCATATTAAACCGGACAGCAGTTAAATTACTCTCAAATCTGAAGGCTTCACAGTTAAAACCACTTGCTTTTCTTTTCTGCAAGGCAATGGGGGGGAGATGATGCAGTACATTCACAATGTACAAAAAACACAAAGTCAAACATAAAAAAAAAGGTTGCACAATTGATTTCAAATGTCACTTTCCCAGTGCGGAACAACCATGATCATGAGAAGGGATTTCCAAAGATGTGGAAAACCCCTTGTTTCGTTTTCGCGGACACCTGTTTCATGATGGAGAGGGATGAGTCAGGAGTGGGCATGGTGTGGTGGATCAACGCTGGGAGGCTGGTTGAGATTTAGGCGACCTCCTCTTCGCCCTCCTCCTCAAACTCGCCCTCTTCAGCTGTAGCGTCCTGGTACTGCTGATACTCGGATACCAGGTCGTTCATGTTGCTCTCAGCTTCTGTGAACTCCATCTCGTCCATGCCCTCTCCGGTGTACCAGTGCAAGAAGGCCTTGCGCCGGAACATGGCAGTGAACTGCTCGGAGATGCGCTTGAACAGCTCCTGGATGGCCGTGCTGTTGCCGATGAAGGTGGCTGCCATCTTGAGCCCGCGGGGTGGGATGTCGCACACGGCTGTCTTGACATTGTTGGGGATCCATTCCACGAAGTAGCTGCTGTTCTTGTTCTGTACATTGAGCATCTGCTCGTCCACCTCCTTCATGGACATGCGCCCACGGAAGACGGCAGCCACGGTCAGGTAGCGGCCGTGACGCGGGTCACAGGCGGCCATCATGTTCTTGGCGTCAAACATCTGCTGTGTGAGCTCTGGCACGGACAGGGAGCGGTACTGCTGGCTCCCCCTGCTGGTGAGTGGTGCAAAGCCAGGCATGAAGAAGTGCAGACGGGGGAAGGGCACCATGTTGACGGCCAATTTGCGCAGGTCAGCGTTGAGCTGGCCAGGGAAGCGCAGACAGGTGGTCACACCACTCATGGTGGCCGAGACTAGGTGGTTGAGGTCGCCGTAAGTGGGCGTGGTCAGTTTGAGAGTGCGGAAGCAGATGTCGTAGAGGGCCTCGTTGTCGATGCAGTATGTTTCATCAGTGTTCTCCACCAGCTGGTGAACGGACAGGGTAGCGTTGTAGGGCTCCACCACAGTGTCGGACACTTTGGGCGAGGGCACCACACTAAAGGTGTTCATGATTCGGTCGGGGTATTCTTCACGGATCTTGCTGATGAGGAGGGTGCCCATGCCGGAGCCCGTGCCTCCACCAAGAGAGTGGGTAAGCTGGAAGCCCTGTAGGCAGTCACAGCTCTCAGCTTCTTTACGCACCACATCCAGCACTGAATCTACCAGCTCTGCTCCCTCCGTGTAGTGGCCCTTGGCCCAGTTGTTTCCAGCACCACTTTGGCCTATAAATGGGAACAGTATTTATATGTGTGCATGTAAACAGGAACAATACTTACAATCATAGTATCTGTTAAAAAGCCCAAAAGCAGTCATAGTCAATTTCTCAATGGCCGTTTTACAACTTTTCTTTATCTCTTAGTATTAAACTGGCTGTTTTGTGTTGTTGGCCCAAGAAGAGCGAGCATCTCAAAACAGGCAAAGAAATGACTTTGACTGTAAGATAAAGAGATTACTTTTTAAGCAATTTTTAGCATTTGTTTGTTCATTCATTATACAATTCTGACACAATGTAAAGGGCAGTTGCTGTGCCTAAATGAAATAGAAAAAGAGATAAATGGCCTCTCTTTTAGGTGGTCATGTACCGTGCCTTATTAAAAAAGTAGTAAGCAATCCAGGCTGAATCACTCGTTATAATTTCAGCATAAATAGCTGGGGCTAACCTAACCCTGAGGCTGAGTACTGTGATAAACTGAATGTCAAAATGTGTTGCTTTTTGTGATACCGCAAAAGGAGTGAATTTAAAACGGTTAATAAAATGATCTTAGATAGGCACATCCACAACAGTGAAAACAAGATATTGGACTTGAATTACTGTAGAAAGGATAGGATAGGATAGGATAGGATAGGATATTTTAAAGGTGATGAATGAATGGTCTCCTCACCGAACACAAAGTTGTCTGGTCTGAAGATCTGTCCAAAGGGGCCAGAACGGACCGAGTCCATGGTGCCGGGCTCCAGGTCCACAAGGATGGCACGCGGAACATACTTACCACCTGGACAGAGCAAAAATGCACATTTACCACTGACTACTGTTCTAAACTAAATCCCCAGTCAGAAACTGGCAAGGTATGCTTATTGTGTAAAAGCATCTGTGTTCACTTCTTACAGGCATTTCCTGTACAATAATGCATTCTTAATTCATTTGATAAAACAGTTTCTGTCTCAGTGATTTACTGTCACGTTGCTGTGGAGAGTAACTGGTTATCATTAAGGATCAACAGTGCTACCTGTAGCCTCATTGTAGTAAACGCTGATCCTGTCTAGCTGCAGATCACTGTCTCCATGGTATGTTCCGGTTGGGTCGATGCCATGCTCATCACTGATCACCTCCCAGAACTGAGAGAGGAAGAATGTAGGAGAAGGAGTAGGGCGGAGGCCGGAGAGATGGAGAGAGATGGCGTGGGGGTGAGGGTCGGGGGAGGAGGGAGAATAAACGAATAAAATGCAGGATTCTAACCCATTCAGAAACAGAACAGACGATAATCTGGTTTGCACTGTTTTACGGTTCTATGTATGTATGCCATTCATTTAAGGCACATCACCCTTATCCAGGAGATTCAGTCAAACAATGCAAATGGAGAATCACTGAAATTAACACTCCTCGTTTTTACTGATGCGTATATGCAACTTTATGCAAGATGCGTTATCCTTTTATGAATTAGAGCAATATTGGGGAAGCTGATCCGTATTTGCTGTATCATCACGCAAAGCCATTTTGATGCCATTCAAGGAATGTAGGAGGAATGTAGGTCAAGTCCAAATGTCATTGTGTGTGTGTGTGTGTGTGTATATATATATGGAGGTTGAGGTAACAAATTTGACAGTAGCAAAACTGTAAGCACGATCTCATGCAAAGCTGGTCATTCTAGTGGAAGAGGAGGCATAACAGACTGCAACACTGAAATCTATACGTTGACCTCGATGGGACAAGACATCCAAAATAAGAGCTGTTTCAGACATAATTCAGAATAAAACATGAAACCCTTTCCCCCCCCAACAATACATTTACTACACAGCGTCGAACGATGGCTGAAAGCACCCCACACCCAGTGCATGGGCATTTAACAGCACGCAATCAGACTGAACTCTTGCAAAATGCATGAAAAACATGCACACAGTCAAATCTCAGCTCATCATTAAAAATCCAGGGCACGAATGAGACCAGATCCCCCATTTTGTCCTCCCCCCCGCCCCCCGCAGCCTTCATTCTGCAGAATTCTCTGGGGCGGATTAAGCACGAAGCTGAAGTTAAAATTCTTCTTCGAATTTTCCCATTCCACCTTAAATGATGCAGCAGAATGTAACCAGCGCGCAGTTTTTTTTAAGGTGGAACGGGACAATCTGAAGAAGAAGCTGGCGAAAAGGAAGCTGACTTCAGGCTCGCGGATTAGCCAGACACCCAGCTGGGCTCTTCTCCTCTAAAGATTCGCATGCATGTCCTGTCTGTCCTGTCGTGGGTTTACCTTGGCTCCGATCTGGTTGCCACACTGACCGGCCTGCAGGTGCACAATCTCGCGCATCGTGTCTGAGCTGCTGGGTGAAGTAGCGTTAACTGCGCAGGAGCTCGACGGTCACCGCCGCTGCCGCTGAAGCGCTGAAGAATCTCGGGTTCGGCTGGATATAGGCGGTTTGGGTCTCTCTCTCTCTCTCTCTCTCTCTGTATCTCTCACTCTCTCTCCCCACCCCTCTTCGCTCGCGCTTACTGGGCTGAAGCCCGTGGTGCAACGTGACGTCATCGCCATGGCAACCATGGAGCGCGGAGGAGAGCAAGGAGGGGCCGCGCCTGGAGGTCAACATGCAAACTTCGTCATGCCAGGCCAGCACAGGGACACGATTCACTCCAGACACCGGTTATTGACCGAAGAGGTTCCCGGTGTTCAGTTATCGCTTGCCCCCCCCCCCCCCA
>CM067475.1:37583636-37607199 GCA_034552555.1 Semaprochilodus insignis | reverse complement strand
CACACACACACCTCTCCTCCTCAGGCCTCTGCTCTCCAGTAAACACGGGAATCTATATCATTTGTATGGAAGCCCGCCTGGACTAAACTAACCCTTTAGTAATGTATCTCATAATAATGAAAACATTTTCTCATAGTTATGAGATGTTAAGTCATTATTATACCACGCTGTAATAATGAGATGCTATGTCATTATTATGATATATTAAATAATGACTATGGAAAGCTTTCTCATAATTATGATGGCATTTCTTGTAATTATGATTTATGATGTCACAATTATGACCTTCTCAGAATTATTAGACATACTTTCTCACACGAGATGCTGTCATAATTAAGAGATGCTAAGTCATCCTTGTAAGAGACGATGTCATAATTATGAGATACTACTTCATAATTTTGAGAAATTATGAGATAATACGTTTTAATTATGATATTTTGACTTATTTTGTCATAATAATGAGATGCTATGTCAATATTTTTGTTTTCTGATAATTATGACATAGTTGCTCATAATAATAATTTATGATTTCACAGTTATGAATTTCTTATAATTATGAACTTTCTTGTCATTTTGAGATACTATGTCATAATTAAGACATGCTAAGTTATACTTACACGTGACTAGCTCATAATTATGAGATACTACTTCATAATTTTAGGAAATTATGAGATAATAAGTGTGTGAGAAAGAAGAGAACTTTTAGCTGGCACTTTTTTATAGCACTTTGGTGAAGGCTTTATTTATAATGTAAGCAAGTAGTAACAATTAAAAAAGCTATTAATCTATCGCCCATGAAAAAACAAAATAACGATTTTTGTTTATTTATTTTTATTCAAGGAACCTGGATGAAGTCTAATCCAGTCAGCAAGAGAGCTAGAAACTTGAAACTGCAATTTAATAACTGCACATCCCCAATTTATAGCAGTTATTCTATAGACACAATGTAAAGTATTTTTTAATGAAATCAGCCAGCCTAGCCGCTAAGGAAGCTATATAGATGTGCTTTTAGACCTACAATACCTTGACTCTGCTGATCTTGGTCTGTTGTAGATTTTTCAGACTCTGCTCAGTGAAATGAGGTCAGTGGAGGCTGTCCTTCTACAGTCAGTAGAAGATTTAGATTCCTTTGTGCCCCACCCAGAGCTTCACCCTCTCTAAACACTAGAGTTAGAAACGCAAAACCAGAATTTGTGCTTGTTTACATTGCCCCACTATGATGTGAACATACAGGTGATTCCTATTGTAATTTCAGATGAAATAAAGTTTATTTGTCACACATGTAGTCATACACAGTGGTATTAGCAGTGAAATGCTTGGTTAACTGCCTGGTCACATGCAGTAATAAGGTATAAAAAGATATGAAATATAAATATATAAACAATAATTGCAAATAAACATAGAATAAGATTTTATATATATATATTCCTATTTCCTATTATATATATAATCAGTATACACAATATATACATATAGTAATGATGAACTAGACAGTAGGGTGTAATGTATACATGAGCACTGTAATAGTGTTCATAATGGAAGAGCATAATTTGTTTTACAATGGAATTAAAGCAGATGTGTGCTGATATTCAATAATAAGGTATACACTGATATATTTAGTCAATATTGTAATTGTGCATATCTTTTAAATGCTGACAGTGATTTTCTAGGGTAGTTTTGTTTTCACAAGGTCCCACTGTGCTGGCACGCTTTATTTGACATTTGTTCAGCTGTTAGTCTGAGCATGCTCACGGTAAAGGTCACAATGCTGTCTTTCTATATACAGTGTGCTAGCTATGCATCAAGCCTGACCGAAAGAAAAACAAATCTACGAGAAGCCAAAGACATGAAGCTCATTATGAAGGTCAAAAGACAAGATTCCAGAAATGAATGAAGACTACTGTACCATTACACAAAAAGCCATCAGGAATTTTTTTTAGATTTTGGGGATTAAATGTCATGTAAACACTTTTTAGAGAGTTAAAATGCCCTAAAATTAATAGAATGTGGACATTTTAGCGCAGAAGCCCAGCATTACATATAAATTCTGATATTCTAGAACTAGAAAAATCACCATAAACCAGCAACGCCAGATATCAGCAATAACAGCATATGTATATGTTTTGGATGCTGTTATGCTGATTTGCAGTAGTTGAAGCTAGTACGCTGATCATCACCACAGCCGACATAATGGTGGCGGAAGAAACAAAACCTTGTATCTCCATTTTTGTTATTTATCAGTTTTTGACATCATTGCAAAGTGCCTGTTGAAAATTTCATGTTGGATGGATCAAATGAGATGGACCTAAAACGACAATTTCACATGATTTTAAAACCCCAGTTTGCTTTTCATTGTATCAAAATGTCAGAATGTATGAGCCAACAGAAATCATCCAAAATTTTGTTTCTTTAACATACATTAAAAGTAGTCCTCATCTAAGCCACTCATCCTCCTGGGTTGCGGAGGGAGCTGGAGCCTATCCCAGCGCTTATTGGGCAGAAGGCAGAAAATAGCCTGGACAGGTTTCCAGTTCATTGCAGGGCAGATACACAGACATACACATTCACTCACACGCTCACACCTAGGGGCAATTTAGTATCTTAAACTTGCCTGACCGCATGTCCACACAGAAAAGACCACACTGAAAGTTCAACGTGTTTTTCTCTTTTTCTATTCTCATATGAAGTTACCTTTTCAGAGATACAAAGTCTTGTTCTCACAGTTGGTCTGCTGGTCAACCAAAATGACCAGCTAAATCATCACCAGACCAGCAAAAATGGAATGCATGCAGCTCTGCAAATTGACATTTACTGGGGACGTTCAGTGTTTTTAAAGGGATATTGGCCCCAATATGGTGTCCATATCCAATAGCATTCAAATATTTTATATAAACCAAATAAATACTTTATTTATCATTAAAACTTAAAACTTCTTTTATTACTAGGCTGCCATTTGTATTTTTAGCATAAAATTATTCAGCCTTTCCAGCTTTAGCAAGAGCATGATGTTACTCAAGATGAAATAATTTGTAATACTTAACAACTGAAATAAAAGTATTTATTTGGTTTATATAAAATATTGTATTGCAAAATATTGTAAATATTGTATAAATATGGTATTGGACATGTACATCATATTTGGGCCTATATCCCTTTAAAAAGACTAAATGTCCCCAGTTAATTCAGCCTTTCCAGCTTTAGCTAGAATGTGATTTCACTCAAGAGAGAACCTTTTCTAATAGTCTTTTTTTCCATGGGACTGACTCCATTGCATGTGACATCATCACAGTGTGACAATGGTGACCTACTAGTAGATGAATTTAGCCTGTTTGTCATGTTGTTTGTAATAAACATGTACACTGTTTTAAGGCCTACAAGTCTTAACAGTCAGGGACCCCTTCAATTTCCTAATACTAAATTATTGTAAATCACATGAAAAGGTGATGTAATTGTTGTGGCATTGATTACTGTGACTGGATAGACATGAACATGCTTGCTAATGAAAATGACAGTTCTTAAAGAGACTTCCTGACATGAAAACCCATAGATGCATTGCACATGAATGATTAATGACTCTATGTGACATCCAGAAATTGTAAGCAGCACAAAAATGTTGGTGGCTTTAAGATCGAAACCAGTTTACCTCGAGATTTGACATCATCAGGAGGGTTTTACTTCCTGTCTCCAGCCTTTAGTGTGCCACTCCTCCCTGTCTGCTGTTAATGCACTTCCAGAGAGAGAGAGCCAACTGCAGCGGTGGAGCTCAGAGCGCTGTGAAACCAGCAGAGCAAGCTCAGCCTGCAGAAAAAAAAACAACTTATAAAGGTGGACTGTTGCAGGAAGGATGTGGAGAGGGCATGCTTTCACATACAGAACACACTCTTTGTATGTGAAAATGTACTTGTCTAATAAACAGCTCTGATTCTGAGAGGAGCTCGCGTACTTGTTACTCTTCGCCATGTCGTCCAGGCTGTTAGAAGATGACCTGTCTTGTCCTGTGTGCTGCGACATCTTCAAGGATCCAGTCCTGCTGCCCTGCAGTCACAGCTTCTGCAGAGCCTGCCTGCAGCGCTTCTGGGGCGGTGTTAGCTCCCGTGCCTGTCCTGTCTGCAGAAGGAGGGCCTCCAAGAAGAGCCCCCCATCCAACCTGGCCCTGAGGAACCTCTGCGAGGCCTTCCTTCAAGGACAAAGCCGTCAAGAGACAAGCGAAGGGAACATCTCTTGTGATCAGCATGGAGAGAAGCTGAAACTCTTCTGTGTGGACGATCAGCAGCCCATCTGCGTGGTGTGCCAGGCTTCGAGAACTCATAGGGGCCATGACTGCTCGCCCACGGAGGAGGCAGCTCTGGACTGTAAGGTACAGTTTTCACAGTGATGGCATTGTCTCACCAGCTCTGTGCTGCTTTGTGCATCTGTAAATGCTCGCCGCTGTTCTCCAGCCTTGAAAGAATTTCAGAGCGGCCTGTTGAGGGAATGCAGTTAATCAAGTCTATTCTGACACTATCTCAGCGCGTCCTGCCAGAGGAATATGGCCGAGGCATTCCGGCAGCACCTACTAGGCCCACATCTACATTCCTGTGGCACGAAAAAGGGAAAAAAGAGTCTTGCTCCTTTCAAGCTCTCCTGAACAATATTCCATAAATCTGCACGTTCCAATGTTTGATTTAAGAGAAGAACACTTCCAATTCAAACATGTGCTAGAAAGACAGAACCCTGAGTAATGTTTCTTCAAGGTTGCGCCCAGAAGAATGCACTCTGTGTCTTTCTCTAGGATAAGTTGGTACAATGTATTACAGGTTTTATATAAGATCATATTGACTTAATAGGAGACTATGTGTCATCTCTGGTGTTCTGACATCAAGTAAAGATTTGTGTCATTTGCATACAAGCATTTGGTTTCCCATTAAGTCTGGAAGTCCATTCCTGACAGTAGGAGGCCAAAGAAATATTGACTTGGCATGTTGAAATAATGATTTTTTTTTAAATAGTGACTTAGTAGTGTCATAACAGAGACTTATTTACTCAAATTGCTAAACTTGAATCTCAAAATAGTGATTTATTGTTTTGAAATTACTCAAAAAAATGCTTTTTTTCTCAAAATATTGGCTTAGTATCTTGAAATACACGTTCTGGCCAAACAAATTGCCATTTGATTTGAATAAGCACACATTTAAGACCGTTGATTGGATAATTACTGCAGTGATTAATATGTTTCACCTGGCAGCATTTCTTTTAGCCCAAACCGATGCAATACATAGCTTCTTAAATACTTCTTAAACAACCATGTGGGAAGATGTATCTTATTACTAAGTCACATTATTGGCATCAAGCCAAGTAATAAAGCAGAAAATGTCTGGAATTGGGTTAAGAACTGTCTAACTACTAAACCAACATGCTAAAATCAGAAAGGATAGCGGAGAACCGTCAGCTAGGGATGGGCGAAGCCACTGATTTTCCATTTGATCCAATACCAAGTGATGGCATAAGATACTACTCCCTCAATTACAGCAGCATTTTCTTGTTATTTATTTTTCATTGAGAGATAAGATACACAAATATATGAACAAATGATACTGATGTTTATGTGCCAGAATCGATTCTGTAAGGATAGGATAGGCAGTATCGATATTTAGGTATCAATCCAACCATCCCCACCGTCAACTTCACAGAGGAAAAGTGGTCGAAAAAAATCCTGAATGACTGTGATCAGAGATCACTTAAATACTTGGTGATGTCAAATTGTTAAAAATCTACTGTAAAACTCATGGCTGCAGTTATTAGTGGAAAAAAGCCTTTTCCCACACGTACAATGTAACAAGAACTCATAAAACTAGCCTGTGACTATAACAAAACTACTTGTTCGTGTAGCTTATTGGAAAGTCAGGCTTCAGTTTGTTATGAAGCATAAAGATTGGACCCGGAAACAATGGATAAAGGTCATGTGAGTCCAGACTGATCCTATTCCAGAGTAATGAATACATCAGGGTAGGAAGGGACACGCATGAGTTGATGCACTTATCATACATTGTGCCCAAAGCACAAGGCTCTGGAGGCAGTGTTATGATCTGGAGTTGCTCCACTTGGTCAGGTTGAGGCTCAGTAACGTTATATGTGGAGGACCTAAATGTGCTGAATGACCAGTTTATCCTATCAGTGGATGTTTTACTTCTCTAATGTCACAGGTTTAGGGTGTTCAGAGAAGCATAAGCAATGATTTTCGTACATGAATTGGCCACCACAGAGTCCTGACCTGAACTGAGCCTAATTGAGTCTTTTGGATGTGCTAGAGAAGACTTAATGGAGTGATTTGGCTCTCCCGTCATCACAACAGGAGCTCGGCCAAAAATGAAGGCGACTCTGGATGGAAATGAGTGTTGTGACATTGCATAAAGTTGTCATGATATCATACTGCTGCCAGAAACCAAGAAAAAAGATGATTCCACATTTAAGTCATCATGAGTCTGCATACAATACCTGCATATTCATTTTGGATGTTTAAAGTGATTTAAGAATCTCATTTAAACCATTCTTACAGGATAAACTCAGTGCTGCACTGAAGACACTGAAGGACAAGCTAGACACAATCAACAAGCTCAGGATGACTTCAGCTATGACCCTGGAGCATATCAAGGTAGTGCTGGTATTTATAATTCAATTCAATTCAATTCAATTCAACTTTATTGTCATTATACCAATACAGGGTTGTACAGTATAATGAAACACAGTCAAGCTCGTTCTCCAGTGCAGTTACAAGAATATATGTGTAAATATATATAAATAGTGTAGTGCAAGGACAAATAGACCAAGACAATGTGTGCAAACAATACAGTACAATAGTGTACAAGACATGTGCAAAGTGTGGTTGTAAACAATATAGATATATAAAGTGTACAGTGCAGGTAGGAGAAGCAGCTTAATGTTCCTTGGTACAGATGTTCAGTATAGAAAAATAAATATAGATAAGTAGGTACACAGCTGAGATGTTCAAGTATAAAGTAAAAGTGCGGTGCAAACAGTCCTGTGAGGTAGTAGAGCCTAGTGTGTTCTGTGGGATCTGGCTAGAAATCAGTAACAGTCTTTACTGGTGTGGTCATGTTCTGGTAGGCACTTCCGGTGTGACCAGTTTGACAGCTCTAGGGTAAAAGCTGTTCCTGAACCTGGAGGTTCTGGCTCGGATGTTCCGGTACCTCTTTCCGGATGGCAGAGGTTGGAACAGGGGATGACTGGGGTGTGTGGGGTGTGAGGATATGTTGACTGCTTTCCTCAGACATCTCTTGTCGTAGATGTCCTGTATGGGTGGGAGGGCAGTTGCGGTGATGTGCTGTGCAGTCTTTACCACCATCTGCAGGGCCACAAAGTCTGATTTTATATAGAGTGAAACAGAGAGACCCCTAAAGACTGATACATATCTGTGTTCCAGAGTCAAGCCCAGCACATAGAGAAGCGAATAAGAGATCAGTTCCTTGAGCTTCATCGGTTTCTGCATGAAGAAGAGGAAGCCAGGGTATCTGCACTGAAGGAGGAAGAGGAGCAAAGGGTGCTGGCTGTGAAAGACAGAGATGAGTTTCTTCTAGGCAGGATGTCTTCACTCTCAGACATTATCAGAAGCACAGAGGAGGAGATGGCTGCTGACGACCTGACAATGCTGCAGGTGAGAAAATGATGACCACTTGCTATGGCATGTTCCTCAGCAGGTTTCTGTGTTTTGTATGCTCAGCAGTATTGTTTCAGAGGCCTAAGAAAGGAATGCTTTCTTATTTTGCTCAACTGGTTGCCAGTCTGTGTTGCGGGTATAATCACAGTTTGTTGTGTTTTGCTTATTTTTACAGAAATTCAAATCCACCATAGAGAGGTATGTAGATATTCCATGTTTCCCTTTGTTTTAGGAATTTTATCTCTGATGGAAAGCTGGTCATAAAGCTCAGGAAATTGATGGAACCATCAGCTTACACTTATAATGTTTTGTTCAAGACAATTTGAGCACATATGTAGTCCCACATCTCAATTTCTCTCTCCTATAACCACATAACTTTCAGATATGATCTATAGTAGTCACTGAATAATTTGTAAGTCTTAAGATTAACAGCTGAACAAAAAACACTCAGAAGCCTGACCGTTTCTTCAGAACCCAGAATTCAGTGCAGGATCCAGAAGGGTTTTGTGGAGCCTTAATGGACGAGGCCAAACACCTGAGTAATCTCAAATTCAGAGTCTGGGAGAAGATGCAGCAAATTGCTCCATACTGTAAGTACCTTCCAGAAACACAGGGGGGCAGTGATGCACTGCTGTAAGATGACCTTCCGTTTGCAGGAACATAATACAGGATTTTTGTTTTTTAATAATAAAAAAATAGCCTTTAATTAAATCAAAATCATAATATTTTAATTTCACTTTAAAGGTTAAAAAATCCTAAAAAAAACATATAAGTATTATTTTGACATGTTTTGGGGGGTTAGGTTACAGTCACAGACGTTTCCCCATTAAAAGTACCCTATAAATTATTGTATCTATATTTAGCTTAATATTTTCAATTCTCTTGAGTTTAAAGAACATAATACATGACTAGTTTATTTTAAACTGTGGATCTGCAGTTTGAACTAATTCAGTAGAATGGTCCATATGCTATAGCAAATCATGGGCAGCATAAGGCTGAACATGTAATAAATATAATTTGTGAATCATCATTACAGTGTTGCAAAACTGACATCACAATTTGCAAATGTGTTTTTCATTGTATGCAGTGAGTATTCTGATCAATCACATACTACCAGATATATACGCTCATCATCAAAAGAGTAGTTGCACCCAGAAGGAAGTGTCAGATAGCAATGCTGTGCAGAAGGAAGAGAAAAGTTACTAGGAACAATAAATTATGACTTTAAATTATAAATTTAGACTGATATGGGCAATATTTATTGAGCTACACATACAGAAGTAATGTCTCTCAGTATGGCATTGGACTGCCATGCTTGCTAATGCAAGTCTCGGCATGGAGTTGTAGAAGTCCCTAATGGTGTCCTGTGATAATCCATCCCATGCAGCACAGTCTCCTATCTAGTTGTGTGGGTCAGTCAGGTACAGCGATAAGGCCCATCCCTGCTTACGTCACACATGTGATCGAGTGTGAAACTTGAATCATTTGCATGTCTCACAATGTCAAACCTACCTGCCAAGTTTCATTCCTGTTGGCTGATTCCTTCTGGGTGCAACTATTTGTTCAACTATTCTTTTGATGATGAGTGTATGTGGCAATATTAATATTTTGTCCATATCATGCAGCCCAACAGTAGCATATTGCTTTTCGTATGCGGACACCTTTATTTGTATGAACTTTTTTTATCTGGTTCTTCATTCCCTGCGCAGCCCCTGTAACCCTGGATCCAAACACAGCCCATCCCTGTCTGTACCTGTCCGATGACCTTACCTCTGTCCATTACAGCAGCTCATGTCGTCCCCTCCCAAGCAACCCTGAGCGATTCCACATCAGTGCTGAGGTTCTGGGCCGCACTGCTCTTTGTTCTGGCACCCACAGCTGGGATGTGGAGGTGGGAGCCAGTGACGATTGGATCCTGGGGATAGCTAGCTCCTCCATTAAGAGGGACAAGGAGGTTCCAGCACGTCCGGAGAACGGCTTCTGGACCCTATGCCTGAGGGATGGGGAATACAGGGCCATGACATCACCCCCAAAGCCACTGGCTGTGAAGCGAAGGCTGCAGAGGGTCCGAGTGCAGTTGGATTGGGATGCAGGGGAGGTGTCTTTCTCTTGTCCCATGGAGGGATGCAAACTACATACGTTTACACACACGCTTACAGAAAAGGTGTGGCCGTACATTTATACACAGAGTAAACATCCTCTGAGGGTCGTACCAAAGCCTGTGCTTATTTCAGTGATGGAGGACTGACCTCTACTGAAGACACTAGGTTATAAATAAATCAGCTGCTGGCACTAACTCTGTGCTCAGAGGAACAGACTGAGACAAAAACAAGTATACACGTACATCTCTAGTTGAACATGTTTGGGTCTAAAGTTTTGCACTGGAGCTACAGTTGTATGGGCACTCTTAATAAGTCAAATGAAAAAGTTTATTTTATGAATGACAATTATATGACATGAAAGATAAACATATAAGTAATAATAATAACAAACCTAGCTAGAACTTAGTAACTTTGAGCTTAGAATCTAGAGCTCTCTTCCAGGCCTCAGTGGTTCTTGATGGAGCACCTACTTTATATAAGGAACCAAAAGCTCCAATGAAATAGTATCAAGTGTAGATAGAATCCATTGACGTCTCGAGACGGAGTGAGGTGGGTTCCATCTGTTGACCAATAGTATTTTTGCAGCTGTCAAAGACTGTTGAGTTTAATTCACAATTACTGTTAATTTGCTGAATTGGACATATTAGGGGAGATTAAACAATCATTTAACCTTTTTCTTGTCAAATATGTTGAAATGAATAGAAAGTAGGCTTCCAGGTAGAGGATGTGTAATTACTGTCAATCAGAAAATCAACAAAACATGAAATAGGACCTGCACGAACTGCACGTGCAAAATCATCATGTCAGCCTTTTTGTTAAGAATTTTGCAGATGGTTTCTTACACTGTATCACATACTGTTGTCTATAAAAATAGACAGACAAAAAAATGATTCAAGATGTCAGTATTTTAGGTAGAGGAACAGATTCTTTCACTGGCACAAAATTAGGTGTGAGTGGTGGGGACGTCATGTCCCTCGCAGTTTTCTTATAAATTTGGGAGGATCTCAGAATGATTGTTAACAAAAAGGAACATAGCCTGAATTACTGATTACATAATTCTGAGAGTAACACTTCCATAAAACTTTCAACACCAGTGATATCACGCTCTTACTGTAGGCTAAAACAGAGAGGCTCTGTGAATGAAGAATCACTGTGTACGCAACACACTGTCAGGAAAAACGCACTGTCTGAACAAATGACTTTCTATCAACTTTACGTCATTACTGTCCATCTACAGAAACACAGAGCATTCACATTTGGAGCGCTGGTTTGTCAGAAAAGGTCTGCCACTTGAAGTAGAATATGAAAATGTATTTATGCATATTAGTCTCTTATATCAAACTGTAAAGAAGGAAGTGTTAATCACTAATCCCAATAGAACTCTAATTAAAGGCAAATGCAGGTAATTGTTGTTTAGTTGTGGTTTGCACAGGTCATTGTGTTATTCTATGAATTTGGAGTCTGTCATGTGGCATGAGTCGCAAACCACAAGCTACATGCCTTTAAAGGTTTGTGATCTGTGTAGCATGACTGTCCACTGTTTGGATATTTAGCTGAACTGTTCACTCTGAGCTCTTCTTTTGAGCAAATGAAGTCGAGTTTGAATCTTGCATGTCAGGTCTGATTGTCTACTGATGCTCCTGTGTATATTCAGTATACACTGCACCAATATATACTGAATACTGCACACTGTACCAGTATATACTGTATACTGCACACTGCCCCAGTATATACTAAATACTGCACACTGCACCAGTATATACTGTATACTGCATGCTGGCACAGAATATACTGTATATTGCACACTGCACCGGTATATACTGAATACTGCACACTGGCATAAAATATACCGTATACTGCACATTGCACCAGTATATACCGAATACTGCACATTGCACCAGTATATACTGTATACTGCACACTGCCCCAGTATGTACTGAATACTGCACACTGCATCAGTATATACTGTATACTGCACACTGTATCAGTATATACTGAATAGTGCACACTGCACCAGTATATACTGTATGCACAGCTGTGAGTGGTCGTCTGGCATCACAGCTGGATGGTGGCCGTGGAGGTGAAAGCACTAGAGGGTGCCAAAGGATCTATCAATGGAACAATATGACAACCTAGCAGTGATCATCATAGCCATCCAGCAAGACTTCTGGCAGGTGCCAGAGGCTTGGTCAGTAAGGCAGGCGCTCCCGAAGAGGCAGAGGCTAAAGGAGGAGAGGATAAGTTGGTTGACCTGCTGAGCTGAGTACAACAGTTTGACAGCCTGCGCAGCCTGACACTGGAACACTTCCTGAATGTACTGCTGTCAGAAGAGCTAATATGGTATGCCATTAATGGCACAAACTTGTGCAAAGAAATAGTAGTGAGCTTAACATATTTTCTTTACTATGGGAATTTGGTAGGTCTGCACTGAAACCATGCAAAAGGAAATATGCATACTGATTTTTGTATAATGTATGATTTTTCATCTGTTGCCAAAATAATGTTTGGTTTGGTGAGAACAGCTGCCCAAAAGCTGACTATCATGCGGAAGTGAGTGCATATAACCATGCAGTAGATTTATTTTGAGACTTTTTCCACTATAAATCCTATAAATCCTGAACCAGGCTGATTGTTTACACATGCTACAGAGACTCCTTTCCTAGCAGAGAAAATGTAACACAACTCCAGTCTTACATCAGGCTTGCTTTTTGTATCTTTACAAAGCATCAAAGGACTTCATCAAAACTTCACCAAGATTTTCATCTAAAAGTCCCAAAAGTCCTAAAAGTCCTAAAAGATAAGGTGCCTAATTAAACAAATGGCACAACACTATTAGACTTGGTCATTCATTTATTGAAGAAAATGATTCAATATTACATATGTGTGAGTGGCAACGCAGTGTCAACACGGTTGTATATGTAATCCAGGCCTGTTCTAAGTGACTGTCCTGTGTTCTACATCACCTCATCAAAAGAATAGTTGCACCCAGAAGGAAGTGTCAGATTACAAGGCTATTCGGAAGGACAGGGTTCCACTGCACAATTAATAACACAAACAAACAAACAAACAAACAAGAACAAAAACAAATAGGAACCTGCAGAACTATTGGTTAAATTTTGAGATACAGCTGGTACAGTCATACATGTTAGTAACAGTAGTGCTAGCTTCCTAACTACCTTAATGTAGTGTAGCATCTGAGTGAAGAGATACTCCGTTTAAACAAACAATTATACTAAACAAAAAGGAGCAAGACGCAAAGCTTACATAAATGACTTTTAACATTGTGTTTTCCTGTGTCTCCTCACTCACCGATGCACATACCCAAACAATCGCTTGCGGAACACAGGAACATCGCTGAGAACCAGTAGGTCCTGTTGGTACCAATCATTTACATATTTACATATTTATTTACATATGTCCGCCCATGTCTGGTCACTCTGGGCCAGTGATCACCAACCACTCTTTCCAGAGATCTTTTCTACTGCTACGAAGTAACCAGGCTCAACAAGTCTACATGTCTGCTAACTCTTAAATAATAACTACTAATAAATACTACTGTTTTTTCTTCTTTGTCCATCAGAACAGCCTTCAGCAGGAACAGCTGTGCTGTAGCCATGTGAGAGCGATACAGCATCTACTCCAGCACAAACTACACTCTCGACTGTGCTCCTTCCCCATATAACATCACCCTGGAGCAGGCCAACACTACTCATAAGCCCTTCAGTGTGTTTGATGGCTGTGATGACGTGGTGTAGGGCATCCTCTTTGATGTGGTGGTGCAAAGTCCTAACATAGCTGTATTTAAAAAAAGTAACCAGGCCTCTCTCTGCAGGGGATGCTGCAAATTAACCATTTCCAAACCCAAGCGTAATAATTTGCACCATGTCCCACATTACTAAAGCTACCGAGGATTTCTCTTCTTTCTTCTTAATTGCACATTTATGTTCACAAATTATTTTTTTTTAACTGCCAGTTCGTTATTCCTACATAGCTGAGTCCACAAGGACATATAGACAAGTCAACCACAAAAGCAAGTCAGTAGTATCAGTAGTATCTCCTTTAGAAAGGAAAGTAACTGATAAACCAATTCCTTAATATCATGATTAGCAAACTGAGAGAGAGGCTGCATAAGCGACTGATTTCCCAAAACTATTGGACGTCCAGGTGGATTATTAAATTCTTATACGTTTTAGACAATGTGTAGATCACTGGTCTCATTGGATGAGGTAACAAAAGCTCTTCCTGAATCACTGCATCTTTAAAGGCTTTTCTTCCAAACTTCACTATCCGACATCACTAATTTCTGACATTCATGTCACTATGTTGTCCCTCTGTTTCTTATAGATATGAAGTTTTAACAACAGAATCTTTATCTGCAGGTTTAATTACAATAGTTTTATCTGACATCAGCTGTTTCAGAGACTCCCTTTCAGAAACCAGCAAATTAGAATGAAATTATAATGAAATACATCCTGTGCTACTAATCTGTAAAAGGTTTCCACAGAGGCATTCTCTGAAGGATGAACAAATGAACTCTTTGGTTTAAATCTGGACTCTTTGGTTTAAAAGTGAATGAGGTTCACCCTGAAAGTTGTCCTAGTCTTTAGACACATCTTTAACTTAAAATGCTTTCAGTCGTACAGATCTAAAGAACTTAAACAATTAAGAACTGAAACAAATGAATCAGTCCATTTAACCAGGACTAACAAAAGTCCCTTGGATACAGATAAATGGTTGTTAAACAAGATAAATCCTTGTTTTTGGTTTTCCAGTCGCACACACGCTTTTTTCGTTGTTGTCTTCTTACACCACACATTCCTATTCCTCCTCTTTACTCTTGAACTCCGTCTGTATATACCTGAAAGTTTAGGTGTGAGATGCACCTCTGAGCATTTTTAGAGAAGTGGTTTATCATTGGTTGATCTAAAGTTTTACACACTTCCCTTCTTGAGTGAAAGCCATGATTTACCTAAGAGTCGATCATCAGTTCAGGAGAAATTCACTAAAAAAGTCTATCAGAAATGTATAAAATATGCTTCACAGATAAAGACATTGGGTTCAACACTTGTGTGTGTAATGTGAGTGTAATGGCAGTGTAACGCAGTAAACTAATGCCTAGATGTTGTATTTTTTTGGGGGGATAGCTAGATAGCTAGATAGCTATCCAGTGTTTGCCCAGCTTATAACAGTGCATTAAATGTATTTCCTGTAGTCATTAATTGGTGTAAACCTTAAGATTTTCAGTCCACTCATTGCATGGGTTTCACCATCTAAGGGGCACCAGCCAAAATCTTGCCCAGGGCATCACATAGGTCAGGGTTGGCTCTGTTGGTCACCCAAGGCTCATGGATACACAAAGATAAACTAAGGCTATCCTGTCTGGACCAAACTGACAGGAAGGTGACTGGGCAGTATGCAGATGTTGCAAATAGTATGAAAATAAGCCTATTAAATATTCACTTTAATAATTACAGAGAAATATATTGAGGCTGATGAGGTAAAACCAAATCAATGTGGAATGCAAATGTCATTTATTTGCATGAAACACATGATGGTGCCACATTCTCACTCATATCTGCAGAAGTGAAGCAACTCTAAACCTGTGCTTTAATCCCAAGCAGTCATAGTGACCAGAGGGTATAAATACTGCCTTATGCCAGAAAACAGGTTTCTTCATAGACCTCCATCCAAATGTATGCATATTTTCTGCATATCTTTCCACACAATGTTTCTCTTCCTAATTATTTTTTCATAATCTTTTTTTCCAGTGACATAAAGCATATTTCTAGAAGAACAACTGTGTCCTCAATTATTCTGACATACCCAGATGACCCTGCTGGCTGCCATGGATGCAGCATAGACACCTGCAGAGGTCGGATAAGACATTCCAAAAGATTCCTTCCACACTATATTGCACAGGAAAATATCAATTGTGTTGTGGATAAGAGTCTGTGGCCTGGCAGACAGGACTGACGTTAAAATGACTGGGCTGTAATTCTTCATGTAATGTGGCTTGTACAGTTCTGCCTAAGGGGTGTTTTCTATGTTTACAGTTCTGATTTTGTATTTTTTCCTTTGTGCTCAACAATCTTTCTTTTCAGTTCCATAATGTCTACATAAAGTGTGCATATACAGGCATATTACTTAATAGAGAAATACTAGCAACACTTGGCATGGTAATGTAATAACTAACATAACTACATTATGGATGTGCACATTATCCAGTAAAAGCTTCCATATTATTTACAGATTCCTGCCACTGATCTGAAAGCTGAAAGTTATTCAGGACGAGCAGACAGCAATCATTTTATACATTTACTGAAATCATTGATTCAAACTTTAGAATGATGAAAAAACATAATTTCTCAACATCATAATCAATATTCACTCACTCACTAACCCACTTAATCCTTCTGGGTCGCAGGAGGTGCTGGAGCCTATTCCAGCTCTCAAAGGGTAGAAGGCAGGATACACCATAGACAGGCCGCCCGTCCATCACAGGGCAGACACAGACAGACACACACACACACACACACACCTAGGGGTAATTTAGCATCTCCAATTCACCTGACTGCATGTCTTTTGGCTGTGGGAGGAAACTGGGGCACCCAGAGGAAACCAACATGGACACGGGGAGTACATGCAAACTCCACACAGAAAAGTCCCTGGACGCCCAACCTGGAAATCAAACCCAGGCGACAGCACTTCCCACTATGCCACCATGCCATGCCACTTATAATCAATTTATCTAAATTACATTATGTAAATAGATAAGCATTTCCTAAACTGAAGACCCGGGCTTGCAAAGCAGAAATTAAAAATGTAAAATACAAAAAAACTAAAAGTTTAAGATAAGAAAACCATTTAATACAGTTGGACAGGTGTTTGTGATTAGACAGTCTGGCACGACACCATTGCAGTCTTTGGCGACGTTGATGTGGTGTTAGGGGCAGTCGTTGTAATGGTCTGCGTGTACGTGGTCCTGCATCATTCAGCCGTCAGCCAAGAAGAAAGTGTCCTATTGCAAAGGACCGTACAACAAGACAATTAAGTTCCTTTATTGACCTGTACTTAAGCTACATTACACTGTCATTTTATATGTTGGAAATAATGTCTGTACAGTAAATAACCATATTAAAATCAATATCAATATCTATATTATCTCTGTTTATTTATTTTAGTTAGAGTTACAGAGACACTGCATATTAATAAACATTTCAGTGGAAGTTTATTGCTAATTAAATGACATGTATACAAATATAACACAGCTGCAGTTTCCTGTTTGATTTGCCTTAATTTGTTTATTTGTGCTGTTTAGTGTAAATAAAGAGAATAAACTAGTGCAGTTGCTGTTTGAATGGTTTATTCCTATTGAACTTAATTACTTGCCACTGCTGACTCTAGTCCTCCTGCACCTGCGTGCTACTCCACCTCTTTCCCCCTACTTGAATCATTCATGTGTCTCATGATGTCAAACCTACCCACCAAGTTTCATTCATGTCAGTTAATCTCTTCTGGTTGCATCTATTCTTTTATGAGTGTATAAACCCTAATATTTTCTGTGACATCTCTGGGACATCAAACCCCTCTTCTCATGCACTTGATAGACTCACCTAGGTGGGCGTGGGGTGAGGGTTGGGGAGTGAGTGTGTGAAAATGTGATTAAAGGTAAATGCAAAGATCAGCTAAAAACACAGCAGCTGCCATCCGATATGTCAAAAAGGCTGAAGCCCTCTGGAGTCCAGCGGAGGAAAAAAAAGAAGAGGACGAAAGATGACAAAAAGACAGAGCTAAGGTAATTTAATAAATGAGTACTTTAACTGTTGAATTGTAGTAGTTGCCGTCAGATGCTCAGAGGAAAGTTAACTAGCTTCATAATGTTTGCTAATTTCATAAATAGCTAGCTAGCTAGCAAGAGTTAGCGCCATTTACTCCCACCCTAAATCTGTTAGGAGAAGCTGGAAAGACTATGAAGGTGTGTGATGCAAGAAGCCTTGGTGTGATTCTGGATGACCAGTTATTGTTCTCAGCTCATATTGCAAACCTGACTCAGTCAAGCAGATTTCTCCTGTACAACGTACAGAGGATTCGACCCTTCCTCTCTCAGAATGCCACCCAGGTGCTAGTCCCGTCTCTTGTCATTTCAAGGCTTGGCTACTGCAACTCGCTGCTGGCTGGTGTTCCTCTGTGGGCCATCAGGCCCTTGCAACTGATCCAGAATGCAGGAACTCGGCCCATCTTCAATCTCCCCAGGTTCACTCAAGTCACTCCACTGCTGTTCTCCCTTCACTGGCTTCCTATAGCTGCCCACATCAAATTGAAAACTTTCAGACTCTAAAAAAGTTTTAGACTAGCTGGGAAACATTCTCCGACGGAACACTGAGCGCGGCTGTAAGTCAGTGTGTAAGAGTGTCTGCTAAATGCTTTAAATGTAAATGTAAATGTTTGGGAAAAGACCTTCACAGTTTAGAGAAGTACACTTGTTCTTTTAAGTGTGCTGCATGAACCATCCACTGTCTGTCTGAGGGAAACCTCTACTGACATCTTAGTTACTTAGCTAGCCAGTGTTAGCCCTGCTTAATAACAGTGAATTAAATGTTTTTCCTTTAGTCATTAACTGATGCAAGGCTTCTGATTTTCATTTTCAGTTCATTCATAAGTACAGCAAACAGCATGCATCATGTGAGAGAGGTGCTGATTGAATACATGTTCTGTGCATGAATTCTAGGTGTAATATACACTTGTTTGGGTTTAGAATGTTGTAGGCTATAATGCGGCTTAGGTGCTGTTATTACATGGGTTTTACTATCCAAAGGGCACCAGCAAAAATTTGCCTAGGTCAGGCCATGTGATAGATAGATACTATATATCTCTCTGTAACAGATGGATATGGTTGTAGATAGATAGGTAGATAGTAATACAGTTATACTAAAAGAGAATGGGAGCCTTCTATAATTGGCACACGTGACAGTGAAGAACCTGTTCAAGCCAGTTGAAACCTGATGATGATACAAGATGGCGGCGCGAGCTCTAGCTCGCAGCGGCCGCTCCGGATAAAAAGGTGCTTTTGTTTATCTAAGAGTGTCTTTTTTTCTCCTGTATTTATTGTTTGCTCTTTTGTATATTGTAAATTGTCTTGTAAATCTATTGTATTTATTGTTCTATGTAGCACCTTGGTCCTGGAGGAAAGTTGTTTCGTTTCACTGTGTACTGTATAACCACTGTATATGGTTGAAATGACAATAAAAAACTACTTGACTTGACTTGACTTGATGACATCACAATGGCTCATTATACACTGACATACCAAAAGTCTTGGGATGGTAGTATATAAATTCATTATTGAGTGGTGTTACTTCAGGTGTATATGTCATGAGGTACTATCTTGTGTGAGTGAGGTATGGAACCATAACTATTCTGCACAGTGCCCTGTCGACAACTGTGGTTTATGGCATCATAGGGTACCACACACAAACCCTACCATCAGCCCCAGACAAATGGTTCTGTGACTCATTAGACCATGCCACATGTTGCCTGTCCTCTAGGTTCCAGTTAGCAACCTCATGAGCCTAACTTCAGAAATGGAATGCCCCTCCGTCTGGCACCCACTATCATGCCTTGTTTGCACTCACCAGACAACACTTCACAACTTATACAGGTGTGGGTGTTTCCAAGCCATCCCCTGAGAAAACACCACTTCATAATCAAGTCTATGGGAAAATAGTCTTATTTTTCTGTAATATCTTAAACAATATGAAAGGTAGGAAAAACATAAGTCATAGCCAGCATCCCATATATAGAAGAAAGTGTTTGATTGAAACATAAAGATAAAGGTTACCAGAAACAATAAATGATGACAAATTTAGACTGATATTGACAATATTTATTGAACTACACATGTAGAAGTAGTGTCTCTCAATATGGTGTAGAACCGCCGTGTTTGTCAACGCATTATGCAGACATCTCGACATGGAGCTGTAGAGGTTCCTAATGGTGTCCTGTGATAATCCATCCCATGCAGCTTGAATATTCTCACGCAGTTCCTGCAGATTTTGATGTAGGGGTGGTGGCGGAATGACACCAGGTCTGTGACGCGTGACAACAAACTATTCATTTTGGTGCTGACCACAGTGGCTCCACACACAGATAGGTAGATAAGACCATCTCGCTTCCTGGAGCCCTGCACACACACACACACACACACACACACACACACACACACACACACACACGTGTATATTTGTGGTGTTTAGTGTAAATAAAGACAACAGACTCAATGGTTTATTCCTACTGAATCTCTGCGCCTGCTGACTCTAGTCCGCCTGCGCCTGCCCACCTCATTTTCCCCCGCGAACGGGGCGAGAGGCTCTGCGCACGTTTTTGCAAGGCATGGGGACTAGTTATAACGCCAGCGGCAATGAAGCAGGCGACGACACCTATACTTATAACCTCGGTTTGATGACGTCATCGCGCGTACCATCAAAAATACCGTCTTGGAAAAAAACCCGTTTGCTCCCCGCTACAGCTGGCTGTGGCACAGTGACTCACAGTGACATGCTGCCACCTCGTGGTCACTGTTCAGCATAGCAGGAGAGCTCGGAAAGCACATTCAGATAAAACAGCTCAGCTCAGAGACATAGGGAGTCGCATCCACGGAAGTTCAAAATGCTTCAATGGTCACGTGATACACGTATGCTACATTTTGAGCTTCCGTTGATGCGAATCTCTCTCTACATGGCTCTGAGCTGTTTTACCTGAATGTGATTTCCGAGCACTCCTGCTATGCCGCACGGTGACCGCGAGGTGGCAGCATGACACTGTGAGTTCGCCCCCTTTCCCGTTTTCAATTGCTAGAGAGGAGAACACATACGAGAGGGAAAAGGAAGAGAAAAGAAGAAGAAAAGGGGTGGAGTTTATCCGAATATAGACTCAGTGACATGCTGCCACTACCGGATGTAGCGGTGAGCAAACGGTGGTTTTGATGGCACGCGCGATGACGTCATCAAACCGAGGTTATAAGTATAGGTGCCGTCACCTGCTTCGTTGCCGCTGGCGCTATAACCAACTAGTCACCATGCCTCGCAAAAACGTCCGCAAAGCCTCTCGCCCCGTTCGCGGGCGAAAAAGAGGTGGAGTGGCGCGCAGGCGCAGGAGGACTAGAGTCAGCAGGCGCAAGTAATTCAATATCAATAAACCATTCAATTCAAACAGCAACTGAGTTTATTGTCTTTGTTTACATTAAACACCACAAATATACCCATTGTGACAAATCAAAATCAGTCATACACATTACAACAGTAATTGAGAACCCAGCTACAAGACATGGGAGGAGCGTTTTTTTTGTGTGTTTTTTTGTTTTTTTTGCGCTCTATGTCACCCAAGCGCCATCTGGTGACTTTGTTGTGTACAGCACTTGTGCTAAAGCCAAGCTGCACGGTTAAGAGTAGCTGAAATGATTATCTCCAACACTTTAAGGATTGTGAATTGAAATTCATCTTAGACTGCGTTTAAATTGTAATTGAATTCACCTCCTTTTGTTTCATATATTGTATTTTATTAAAATTTCCAAGATGGCAATTTTGATGGGACACGCAATGATAGATAGATAGATAGATAGATAGATAGATAGATAGATAGATACTTTATTGATCCCAGAGGGAAATTCAGACATCCAGTAGCAGATATACAAAGTTCACAGAAGTAACAAGAGAAGCACAAGATTAATACAGATGAAGACAAAGATACAATATAGAATATGAAAGTATGAAAATAGGTCATCAAACCAAGGTTTTAAGTATAGGTGCTGTCACCTGCTTCATTGCCACTGACGTCATAACCAACTATCACAAATTATGGCAAATTGTTGCACACACACGCTGTGAGAATGCACGCACAGTAACCACACATACCAGATGTGTGGATACTACCATAGCACACTTTTGGTGGCAGTGGATAGAAGAAGGCATGCACCAGCGACATGAAGGGTCTGAGAGACCTATATGAACCATGGAGAGAGAGAACCGCCAAATCAGCCGACATGCACAAAGTGACCCAATAGCCACGATTGTGGATCAACAAGCAGTGATGCCCTTCATGAGTCATCCTGTTAGTTCCAGCACCATTGGCAGATGAAGCATAATTACATGCACGCAGACCGTTACGATGATTGCCTTTAACACCATGTCAGCATCGCCAAAGACTGCAGTGGTGTAGTGCCAGACTGTCATGGAGTGAATCAGAACAGCAGCAGATCATCTTCAGTGACGAGTCCTGCTTTTGTCTTGTTGAAAACGACCAACGTTTCTTTGTGTTTAGGCACCGTGGGCAGCGCCAAGATGAACAGTTTGTTGTCACGCGTCACACACCTCTTGCTAGCTATTTATTACATTAGCCAACAAGCTACAGTTTAGCATGGAGATAACATACAAAACATTGTTTTCTTTAAGGAGATGAAAAATAAAACAGTTAAGAGAAAATTATTAAGAGAAACTAAACCTCAAAGAATTCTGTGTTGCCAGAGCAATCAAAGCTCAGGAAAAGGTAAAGCTGCCTAGCTAACATGAAGTAAAGTGTATGTTACTGTATATTATTGTTGCACCCACACACGCTGTAAGAATGCACATACAGTAACCACAATCAATGTAATCATATTACACTCAATATCGATATTATTTCTATTTAGTTTCATTTATTAACATTTACAGAAACAGTGCAGAGACAGAGACAGTACAGAGATAGAGACAGAGACGGTACAGAGACAGAGACAGTGCAGAGACAGAGACAGTGCAGAGATAGAGACAGCACAGATCATACAGAGACAGAGACAGAGTGCAGTTCTGTTAATGTTTACCGCCGGTTAAACATGCTTTGTTGAAGTTCTAAGTAAAAATAAGTCTGAGAACACGCTTAAATATGACATGGAAATGTGCAGAAATCCTCTGTAGAGGATGTTTTACCTTAAATATTAAACACTCATATTTAAATATACTGTTAATAATATATCAGTGTTCACTGTGTGTGAGTCTATATATTTCCAATTTTATATGTATTTTTATTGTTTATAGTTTATATATTTCCTGTTTGTCATAATACGTATATTTGTGCTGTTGAGTGTAAATAAAGAGAATAAACTCCTGCACTGTAAAAGGTAACACTACTCCTTACTTAAATAACATTAGTGAACTTTACTTATTTCATACTATCCCAGTGATTCAACTCATGTAATTTAAGTAATGTGCTCATTTTAAATGAAAGACTTCTAAAACTAAACACATTTGAGTAAGTTAAACTACACTCGACACTTTCGAGCTCTGCAGTGCGCATGTCAAGAGGAGCGATGCAGGAGAACCTTCCAGACATTGGACTTACAAGTGGGAAGCAGAACAAGTTCTGGAAAGTGTAATTTTAACATTGTCTTCAGCTAGCACAATGTCTTCAAGTACACTGTCTTCAGCCAGTTCATCTGACACAGAGATACTGCCTCGCAGTGAGCTGACCTTACGTGAACAGTGGCCTTCTACATTTGAGGTGCCTTCTTTCTCTGTGGATATTGAATATAGACTGAGACAGGGAAACCAAATTTACATGAGAGATGGCAAACTCATGTCAGTTTCACGAGACATGAAACATGACATCCTGAAGAAACTTGCTGAGGAGATGTACAAGTACTCTGCTTATCCACAAGATGAACACTTTACTGAAGTTGCTAAGGCACTCATTTCTAAGCACCCTTGCCTTGCTGAGCCAGGGTCAAGCACAGGATGCCACGGATGGAAGAATAGTTTAAAATTCAAAATGGGTAATCTTC
>CM067475.1:37500937-37554182 GCA_034552555.1 Semaprochilodus insignis | reverse complement strand
AACTGCTACAAGGTAAATCATATTCTACACTGTCAGACATAATGACAATAAAATAATGATAACAATAATATTTAAAGTGATTTACAGACAGTTGTCATCAGTAATAGAAAACGCTAATAACTTTAATAATTCAATGACACATATTTATAAGTACCAAGAAGATGTGAGAGCTTTACTTAAACAGCAAGTTAAAGAAAAACGTTGTAATTGTTTCTTGAAAATGTGCCCTGAGCTCAACTGTCTAATAAAGGTTGGAGTGGAGGTGTTGTGCCAGCACATTTTTCTTACATGTACAAAAACATATACACACTTGCAGATTTGTAGGCCTTCAGGTTCAGCCTGGAATTTCTGCAAGTAAGAATAAACCAAGAAAGCTTTCTGAAGTCTCACTATGTTCCAGCATTAAGGCAGTAGGCAAAGGGTGCTTCATGTTAAGTTTATTTATGTTTTTCAGATATATCAGATGAATCATACAAGCATCAAAGTATATCCAGTAACTTGTAGCAATATGCAAGTGTTGTGTTTGAAATCGATGTGGAATGCATAATGTGTTTTATGTGCATGAAACAAAGATGCCACAAAGATGTCGTAGTTTGTTTATGGTGAGCGACTTTTCACAGTATTGAACTTTGTTTTCTTTACCATGGTCAAATACTACTGCTTGCTAAGTAATCAGCTCAGGTATGTTTTCACAGTATATAGCAACAGTGATGCAGTCTAATGTTATATTTACAAGCTGATTAAAACATAAATTACAAAATAATTGGTTTATCAAATATGATCAAGGCACATAACCAGAAAATAGACTAAAGTGTTTACATAATAGTCAAGCACAGAATAAACCTTTTCCTTCCTACAAACATCTCACCTGCAAAATATTGCCACATTCAAAACATCACATGACTAATCTGGAGATCAGATCACCTTGTTAACCTTACAGTTCTCTCTCCTGAACTAACACCCAAGTTCTGTTTAAATCCTCTTATCCTCTAAGATGGTGAGTTCTCTTTTTCTCTTTGCAGGACAGCATCTTCAGGAAACACTGAGGCAGGAAGGGCACCTTCTTCAGGCGGGACAAGTAGACAAGTGGCTGGGTGCTGCTGCTGATGTTCAGGAAGGCAAAACACACTGGCTGAATGTAGCAGTTGAAGACAATCAGAGGATAGTGATCCTGGAAGGGGAATAGAGCCACTGGAGGCAAGTAATTGCACACAAGGATGGCGAGAAGTGACAGCACCATTTTGAAGGCCTTCTTCTTCATGGGGTGCATCTTGTCTTTGCCAGCACCCTTTGAGTGCTTCAGTGCCCAAAGAATGGACAGGTTGCACACCACCATCCATATAAACGTGACTAGAATCTCACCTGTAAAAACCTTATCAAGGTTGGGGATGCTTCCAACAGATTTGGCTGAGGCATAAGCAAATGTGAGGCACAAGACAAACACGGAGAGGCCGATCCTGTATTTGCTGGCCTTCAGCTGGCCGAAGGTTATGGGGAAAAGCACGGCCACAAAACGGTCCAAGCAAATGCACGAAAGGAAGAGCGGGCCGCTGGTGTCCTTCACACCGTAGGAGAATCTGAGCGCCATTCTGACGTTTATGCTTTTCCAATAGTAGAGGTTGAGGAAGTTCACGGGGACCATGAGTCCAAAATAAGCATCCATGAAGGCCAGGCAGCCCAGGAAGATGTCAGAGGTGGTGGGCTCATGCCGGTTGTGGATCAGGATAGCAATGACCAGGATGTTGGCTGGAAGTCCTACAATTATGTTAAAGCATTGACCTATCAGGTCAAAGAGGGTGCCCTCCAACATGTCCTCACAGCCATTAAAAATACTAGCGGGCTTGTTAGTGGCGTTGGCCTGCTCCAGGGTGATGTTATATGGTGAAGGAGTAGGGTTGAGAGTGTAGTTTGTTCTGGAGTAGATGCCGTATTGCTCCCACATGGTTTCAGTACAGTTATTACTGCTGAAGGATGTTCTGATGGACAAAGAAGATGAAATGGTAGTATTTATTAGTAATAAGTATTTAAAAGAGATTTGGTAGACATACTCATAGACTTATTGAGCCTGGTTACTTTGCAGAAGTAGTAAAGTAGCGTCTACTACCCAACTTGAGCCTGAGACAGTCTAATTTTCCATGTACAGTGTCACAGTGATCACAGTATTGCAGTTCGGGTCATGTTTGAGCTTCGGTTTCATGCCTGTACATATCTCAGCTGGGAAGTAGAAGAGTCTTACATAAACAACCTGATCACAACCTTATCACAGTCAATGGTGCTGTATTAACACGTCAAGAAGAAATTTAAAATCTTTGTAGTTAAATGTCTCTTTTTTTATACATTTCTATGTACCAGAACATTACAATTTATTTTTGCATGAGAATTTCACAGCTTCTCTTTATACTTCTATCTTGGTTTAGAATAACACAGCCTATTTTTTTACTATGACTTTAAGACTAATATGTAAACAGTCCCTATCCTGGCTGGTTCCTCTGTATTGTGCTTTCTTCAAAATACATGCCTGGAACAGCACATTTAATCTGGTTCCACTTCTTTAACCCTGAAACAGATGGCCAGCATCAGTGATCATCTACAGACCTGGTAATCTACATACCTACCTCTGATAAACCTCTTGAGAAGTCCTCAGCTGGCTGGATTATGCATTAGTTTTAAGTAAGGCAAGGCAGCAGGAACACAACTGGAAAAGTGATGTTCTGAAAGAGGGTTGATGGCCACTGGTCCAGAGTATCAAAACTTTTGGGCGGTCACATGTAAATAAATAAATAAATATGTAAATGATTGGTACCAACAGGACACCAATCATGACCTGCACCTGATGCAAACTCTTCACGCTATCAGGTGATGATGAATTCATCAAGCAGAATTACATGACCAGTAGAAATCACACCATTTGAGCTTGAATGGTATGTTGACGTGCCAGTTTATAGACCTGCTTTTATAGAATTATTATTCGCTTGTAAACAGATAACTTTTATCTTATTAGCATTATAGCATTATAGCATTCTTCAGAGAAGGCCTATGATTTCTGGAAATTAAAACATACATATCTGTTCTTTTTAATTCATTGTCAGACTTCTGGGTTCTCCTTCTGCCTCAGACTCTGCAAACTACACTTCCCATAATGCACCCCGCATGACATCACGTGCCACTCCTAAGTCAATTACGAATGACCTTCTTGTTCCTTATCTCCAGAATACTAATTATCACTACCTGTTCGTCTTTAAACTCCTTTGTATAAATACACGTTTGTTTGATTTGTTGCTTTGTGAGACTTTGCCAACACTGTTGCATACTGAGTTACTCTGTATTCTGGTTTCTATCTCTGATTTGTATCTTGTTTTTCATGCTTTAGAATACAGCTACTCTGGTAGGTTCCCTACTCTGTTTATCATTTTGCCTTCTGCGAGCGCAGGTGAAGTCAGTCAGCCGTTACAGAATATCTTGTCTGTCCCAAGATGGCGGATCTGAAGGAGTTACATCAGGCTGTGAGTTGTCAGGGAAGACTCATTGGGCAGCACAGTCACTTATGAGCTCTGTAGTAATTCTTACCTAGAAACAATCAGCAGCATTCACAATAGCCCACATTTCTTCTAATCTTAGGGAAATTTCTTCCTAGCTTTCTCAGTTAACTGCTAACATGTCTTCTCTTGATCCTGGCTTGGCTTCTCTCTCTTCTCTAAAGGGGACTGGTACATTTTCTGTTAGCCAGCCAATACGATCGTTCTCCTAATTAGTGTAGGGGTCTTTTGCTTCAGTGCTCAATCTACTTTGCCAATTCACCTCCTAGCTCTGATAAGGCATTGATTTTGTTTGGTATATCACAAGAGCTTTGGATTGGGCTACTGCTGTATGGTCTGTTATAGTAGATTATAGTAGACTTACAGTAGATACACTGAGGAATTTAATGCTGTTTTTGGTCATCCTGATGAGGTTAGATCTTAGGGAGAGCTTTTGGTTGGTCTCTGTCAAGGTCATAGCTCAGTGATGGACTATGCTTTAGAGCTTCATACTCTGCCTGCTTTAATAACTTTGTTCCAGAATTGACTCGATTCAGATTTTCTTACTGAACTGGCCTGTAAGGGTGATGGTTTAACCTTAGATGAATTAATTGCTCTGGCTATTCATTTGGATCAACTACAACACGGGCCCTGCTCTGCATCTCATTGCACTTTCCTGTCATGTACTTCACTGTCTGCTCAAGGCACTCTAATCTCCGTAACCAGACCTATCCAGTGCCCAGATGCAGTGTGATTCATAGTGTCTGACACAGGAGGAGAGGCTTTGCAGGTTACATTGGGGTCTTCACTCATACTGTGGTGTTGCCGGTCACTTTCTTATGTTACTGTCGAGCTGGCCTGCAAAGACTTAGGGTGACATCCCCAGGAAACCGTGTGGAGGCTACTTGATATGCTGAAGTGGTGAGTAGTCCCACTCCAGGTATGATTACCAGGTCTCTGCTTTTGTCTGTTACCCTGTACTGCCAAGAATCTACTTTTGTGATTCCAACAAAGGGTGGAACTGCTATGGAGTATTTTGCTATGCTGTGGAGTAGTATGTACAGGAGGCTCTTTTTCAGGGTTTCATTTGCCCCTCCACATCACCTGCAGCAGCAGGCTTCTTCTTTATAATAAAGAAGGATGGTGGTCTTAGAACGTATATGGATTAGCGTAGCTTAAATCAGATCACAAAAACCTTACCCCAACCCTCTACCATTAGTGCTATCAGTAGTATGGCCTTCAGGTTCAGGCTGGAATTTCTGCAAGTAAAAATAAATCAAAAAAGCTTTCTAAAGTCTCAGTATGTTTCAACATTAAGGCAGCAGGCAAAGGGTGCTTCATGTTAAGTTTATTTATGCTTTGAATATATCAGATGAATCATACATGCATCACAACATGTCCAGTAACATGTAGCAGTTTGCAAATGTTGTTTTTGTGTTCTGCAGCATTTTTAGGAATTGTGTATTGGAAAGTACGAAAGAGGTTGAGGTTGTGAGAAACAGTGATGCAGGCTAATGATATGTTTACATGTTGATTAAAACATGAATTACAAAATTAATTTGTTTGTCAAATATGATCAAGACAAAAAACATTGAATACATTAGAATATTTACATGATAAACAAGGACAGTATAAACATTTTCCCCATAAAAAACATCTCACCTGCAAAATATTGCCACATTCAAAACATCACATGAACAATCTGGAGCTCAGATCAACTTGTTAACCTTACAGTTCTCTCTCCTGAACCAACACCCAAGTTCGATTTAGATCCTCTAGTCGTCTAAGCTGGTGAGTTCTCTTTTTTCTCTTTGCAGGACAGCATCTTTACGAAAGACTGAGGCAGAAAGGGCACCTTCTCTAGACGGGACAAGTAGACCAGTGGTTGGATGCTGCTGCTGATGTTCAGGAATGCAAAACCCACTGGCTGAACATAGCAGGTGAAAGCCATGGCAGAATAGTGGTCCTGGAAGGGGAATAGAGCCACTGGAGGAAGGTAATTGCACACAATGATGGCTAGAAGTGACAGAACCATCTTGAAGGCCTTCTTCTTCATGGGGTGCATCTCGTCTTTGCCAGCACCTCGTGAGCGCTTCAGTGCCCAAAGAATAGACAGGTTACACACCACCATCCAGGCAAACGTGGCCAGAATCTCACCTGTGAAAACCTTCTCAAAGTTGGGGAGGCCTCCGATGGTTTTGGCTGAGGCATAAGCAAATGTGAGGCACAGGACGAACACAGAGAGGCCGATCCTGTACTTGCTGGCCTTCAGCTGGCTGAAGGCTATGGGGAAGAGCACGGCCACAAAACGGTCCAGGCAAATGCAGGAAAGGAAGAGAGGGCCGCTGGTGTCCTTCACACCGTAGGAGAACTTCAGGGCCATCCAGCCTTTCATGCTTCTCCAGTAGTAAAGGTTGAGGAATGCTATGGGTACCATGAGTCCAAAGTAGGCATCCATGAAGGCCAGGCAGCCCAGGAAGATATCGGAGGTGGTGGGCTCGTGCCGGTTGCGGATTAGGATAGAAATGACCAGGATGTTGGCTGGCAGTCCTACAATTATGTTGAAACATTGCACTACTAGATCAAAGAGGATGCCCTCCACCATGTGTTCACAGCCTTCAAACACACTGAAGGGCTTATCAGTAGTGTTGACCTGCTCCAGGGTGATGTTATATGGTGAAGGAGTAGGGTCGAGAGTGTAGTTTGTTCTGGAGTAGATGTTGTATCGCTCCCACATGGCTTCAGTACTGCTGATGGATGTTCTGATGAATGAAAAAGAAAGAAAGGATAGTATTTATTAGTAATATGCAAGAGCTGCCAGACATTTAGAGACTTATTGAGCTTGGTTACTTTGCACCAATGGAAAAGTAGAGTCTGGTACCCAACCTGAGCCTGAGGGAGCTTGATTTTCCATGTACAATGTCAGGCTTGGTTTACTCAGTATCACAGTTTAGGTCAGATTTAGACTTCAATTTCATGTCAGTGAATATCTGTAGTGTAGCAGAGGACTCTTGAATAGATAAATTTCTTATGTGGGTGATCGTTTTTATCTAGTTGGTACTGTTGAGATGCAGAGCTGTATTATCACATGAAAAACAAATGAAAAATCCATGTAGTTAAATAGCCCATTTTCTAGCATTCTGTGTACTAAAACATTATACTTTATGTTTGCACGAGCATTTACACCTTCTCTTTATCCTAGTTTAAAACGAAACAGCTTTTTTGTTACTGTGCCTTTAAGACTAATATGTAAACAATCTCTATTCTGCTTTGGGATGATTTGTTAGGCGGCAACGGCCTATTTACTTCCCAACAGCCTGGAACAGCACAACATTTAGTAGTTTCTGCTTCATTAACACTGAAACAAATGACCGACCGGAGTGGCCACCAACCCATCCTGGTGATCTCCATTCCTACCTCTTATTAACCTCAGTAGACTTGGTTATGCTTTTGTGTTAGGTAAGGCAAGGCAGTAGGAACTGAACACTGCTGGAAAAAAAGATCTCCTGGAAGAAGGTTGGTGGCTGCCGACATCTGATTATGGTCAGATTATTATGTGAATGTACACATTCAGTAGGTTGTTAGAAATGGAAAACAGCTCTATGTAGGGACACAGTGAAGGTGGTACAAGGTAAACTAGAAATGTGTGATTGAATAAGCAGTTTAAGCTTGTTGCTGGTTGGTTTCTGTAGTATAGTGTTTGGAAGCTGTGGTATTGCTAGGAGGTTTCCATGGTGTACAGGGTATTTACTGAGTGGTTGTTAGGGGGATGGCAAATAGTTGCTAATGTTGAAAATGAATGAGAGTCTATAGAGGGAATGATGACTGAATAAACAACATATAGAGGACTGTGGGTCAGTATGACTGGATAAGACACATAGAGGAGTGCGGGTCAGTATGACTGGATAAGACACATAGAGGAGTGCGGGCCAATATGACTGTGGATTACACACATAGAGGAGTGCAGGTCAGTATGGCAGTAGAATAGACACAGAGGAGTGAGAGTCAGTATGACTGTGAATTAGACACAGAGGAGTGAGGATCAGTATGACTGTGAATTAGACACATAGAGGAGTGCAGGTCAGTATGGCAGTAGAATAGACACATAAAGGAGTGCAGATCTATATGACTGTGGATTAGACACATAGATGAGTGCAGGTCAGTATGGCAGTAGAATAGACACATAAAGGAGTGCAGATCTATATGACTGTGGATTAGACACACAGAGGAGTGAGGGTCAGTATGACTGAATTAGACACAGAGGAGTGAGGGTCAGTATGACTGTGAATTAGACACAGAGGAGTGAGGGTCAGTATGACTGTGGATTAGACACAGAGGAGTGAGGGTCAGTATGACTGTGGATTAGATAAATAGAGGAGTGAGGGTCAGTATGGCTGTGGATTAGATAAATAGAGGAGTGAGGGTCAGTATGACTGTGGATTAGATAAATAGAGGAGTGAGGGTCTGTATGGCAGTAGAATAGACACATAGAGGAGTGCAGATCTGTATGACTGTGGATTAGACACATAGAGGAATGAGAGTCAGTATAGATGTGCATTAGACACATTGAGGAGTGAGGGTCAGTAACTGTGGATCTGGGGATCTGCCATGCAGAACATGCAGTACATGTAGTTTGGTGGCTGTTGAACAATAATAATTAGGTTGGGCCCAAAATGAAACTAATGAATGCAAGTCAAAACATAATTTTTCTCCCATTGAATTCATCATCAAGAATTTACTTGTATTCAAGTTTTTACAAATACTGTACGTTGGATCACAAAACTGTATACATTCACACCATAACAAAAATGACAAAAATGTGTACAGAGAAGAAGAAAAGGAAGAATAAATTAGATAACAAAATTAAATTGGCTTTACCTTGAGCAGCCACTACTTTGTCACATTCTGCAAGTAAAACATGGAATGTCTTTTAGAAGCTTCAAAAGTCTGTGTTTAGTCTAGAACTGTAATACTGTTCTAATAACTGCAATAAATGTTAATGAATTGGCGCTCGCTTAATGCTAACAAAGTACTAGAATCCGATAAGGATGCTAGCAAAAGTTAGCATTATCCTACATGCCTGTTGTTGCCAAGTCTTGACATTTTTGGGGGTAAAGTCTATTAGGCTAACTTATTCCTTTCAATTAGTGATAAGTGCCATTTTGTCCTGAACGAGGGATGTCCGATAACACAGCTGAGAAGCACTTTGTCTATCACATTGTCATGTTTCGCTGCCGGAAAAATAAATCAGAGACTACAAACAGCTCAGAGTGTCAGGAGACTGGAGCGTCTGCCCCTCAGGGATGTTATTCTGTTATCCTGCAAGCTTGTGCCAAATCCCACAGGAGAACAGAGAAACAGTCCCTGCACAAACAGAGTGAGAACACACACGCATACATGTTTGGACAGGGACGACCACAGACCATCAAATCAGCTGACCTCCTTAAAAACTAATATACTCTAATCTTCAGTGCCTCCATGCTGTAGCAGAGTAGCATTTGTGATTTGTTTGCTTGAAAAGCACCAAGAGGACAGAATCACTAGTTTCTCACTGAATTTGACCCTGCTTCTCAGCGAAGATTTAGGGTTAATGTCATCTGGTATTTAGTAATATTCATTATGCCTTTGATTTTAACTATAACCCCTGGACCAGTGGAAGCAAAACAACCCCAAGGCATCATTAAGTGTGTATACATGCACTTAATAGTCAGATAAATCAGATAATCAGATAATGGGATAACTCCGGGTCTATGTGAGTCCGACAGTAATCGGAAACCAGCCTATAAACTGACGGAAGAAAACCTAAATGTAACACAGTGTAAACAGTCACATTTATACACATACATATACACATACATCATACAGAAGAATATTTCTACTCCCCTAACTGTTGCCAGTTAACAGTTTAACTTTAAAAAGTTTAAGTTGCTTTAAATGTTCTTTTTGGCACAGGCACAAACTGAGAAACACAAAAGAAACAATGCTGTTTACATGGCCATTTGAAAAATAAGATAACTGCAGAAATCTGATTATGCTCAGATTGTTAAGTTCATGTAAATGATCTACCGCTATATTTGACAGAGGCTATCAAGTACTTTTCATTTCTTGCAGTTTTTTGCCAAACGTGACAACAGTGTGCGTGACCAACAACAAAACATGCTTTGTCTCATCTGACCACATCACACTGTTCTATTTGCAGTTCTAGTGACATTTTGCAAAGCTCAGACACTGCATTTTGTGGCCTGCTTTTAGAAAAGTCTTTAGGTCATGTAGGTGCCATCTGACAATAGAAAATCTCAAGATTCAGGTCTGCAGTTTTCCAGTTTTTCCTCGGGTTCATCTTTGCCTCTCCTACCGTCAGTAGGGGACAGTATGCTCATGCTTTTTAATTATCATGTCGATTTTGCTAAAGGAAATTTCAATAACAGTGTCCTAATCTGTGCAGGTCCAGAACCTTCTGTCTCATTTGAGTTGACAGCTCTTTGGTTTTACTCATGTTGATGAAGGACAGGGGGATCATCTTTACCCCAGGGATGCAGGAAACGGTCATATAGACAAGTTCCTGAGACAGGAAAGCTAAAGCTCCGTATCTTTTTGACAGAATACACTATTTTTCGTCCTGTTTTTGTGGGGTATTAGTAATTGACTTGATAACATTACTTACTCTACTGCACAATGTGATATGATGTGAAACTACAGAGACATGTAAGCAAAGTTCATCTTCTGTGTCGGGACTTATTGAGAAGATTAATCTAGTCATCTCCTCCTCAACCAGAAAGATGGTGGCTTGCACCTTTTGTTTTTGCTACATATCTGACTGTGTCCTTGTGTCCAACAATAGTGATGGCAGGAGACAGTACAACTTCAATTCCTCAGCCATTTATCCAGTCGTGTATTCATTGTGATGTGTCGGAGCAGAGAACACAGTAACAGTGATGGAAAAACAGTCTTTTATAGACAGGTGAGCGCTTAGCCCGACCCCAGAGGTCTATAGGGATGAGAATTGCCCTTCAGCTATGAGCCTGCTTAGGCTGGCTGGGGCACTGCAGGTCCCTCACGGTTCCTAAACAGGCCTCAAACCCTTCCCTCCTGCTCCAGCCTCGGGCTAACACAGTCACTGTTTGCTAAACAGCCTCTCTGGAGATGGCCCCTGTAATGAAGTGTGTTTTTATTCCTCTGGCTCTGGGAATTGCGACCAGTTACGGACAGCTGATTTAATAAGACAAGTCAGCGGAGGGATTATGCCGTGAACTATTAATTTACCTAGGAAAGTACAGCTGGCGAATAGAGAATTATGGTTTAAATGAAGGCTCTTGTTGAACATGGGCTACATCATCATGTATAAATTAAAGGGCAGTCTTGCAACGTTTAGAGATAAAGTGTTGAGCAAGGAAACACTTAAACCTTAGAATCCTAAGTTTATCATATGCCTAATAAGTCACTAAAGGGTTAATTTACAAACACAATACATGGGTGTATCGTGTCTGTAAGTCAACCCTTTCCTGACTTATGAAGCTTAGGATAGAGCCATGCTAACTGCCTACAAAGTGCAGACCTAGGGTTAAAAAATTCAGCAAGCCTTGCCTGGGTAATGAATCAGCAGAACTTTTTAAAGTGTCTCTTAGACGTCACTGTTAATGACACTAAGTGCATGATGATGGAGATGGTATTGGTTCATGTTACAAAAATGTAGAGCACATGCTTAAACCGCTACTTTAATCCCTAAAACCATGTATTACTATTACTGTATTACTTTATTAACTTCTATCTACATTAACATTAACATTTGCAAACATTTTTTTTTTTTACATTTTTGCAATTTTTATTCAGTTTTACATTTACATATACAACTAAACACAAAAAGCTCTGAGTAACCAGCATGAGAATCTGAAACCAACCACGTCAAGCCTAGTGCAACATGGACAGACAATCAGAATGAACTTACAGGAATTCAGTAAAACTGCCACAACAAACTAAGCATACCTACAGAAAAACTGACATTACGTACCTTCTCTGTCCTGTGGATATCTCAGCTCGTCCACCACAATGTAGAAGCTAGAAGACTCTGAGGGAAGGGTTTGTATGTTTAGAGACAACTCTTTATAAACTTTGTTAAACCCTGAGGAATTCGACATATTGAGGAGAGGGAGGGTTAAAGCGTCCTTAAAGCTTTTTCGACCAAGTCCCTGGAGAAATTGCTGATAGGCTGTTTTGATCTGTGCTCTCCAGTGAGAACTTTCGTCCAGGTGAGAGCAAGAGACCAGAGGTGTTTATTCAGGTCACATAGAAAAAGCATGGTAATATGAAATCGTAATACATACAAACTAATTCCCTGAAATGGTGGAAGTCTAAAAAAGTCTGGAAAGTCTGATGATGAATCAGGCATGAGGAATTTAAAGTGTACAAACCAAACTAATATTTACCCAATGCAAGTTCTTCACTTCAGACCAAAAGGCAATGTCTACATGAAGACATGAAGGTAGAAACAAATAGACATATAGTTGATAGATGTATTAAATATTTTAAATAGCCAGAGCTGTCTTATAAAAATGAAAGGCTGATGAACTTTTCATAATCTTCTAAACAAGTGATTTCTCTACACTCCCTGTCAGTTGATTTATTGCGTTTAGAGAGCTTTACATTTACAAAGCACATGACTGGAAACCTCACACCTTCTACATGCTCTGCACTCTCAGCACTTCTTTATCAAGAGACTCCAGTACTTATCTGAGGCATCAAGTATTTTCTAATCTCAGCTGCCTTTTATTCATATGAGACAGTGAGTCTCACTCTATGAAGAGACCAATGAGGCTGTTTTATGGTACACCTAAAGTCATGATTTAAACCATAAATATCAGTCCATGCTGAGTAATAAATCCTTAAACAGCTTTTTAGATATATGATCTTGTTCTGCACATGGGCATCTATAACTATTACACTTAATAAGAAAGCACAAACTTATGAATATGCACAGCTATGTGAATTTTAAGCTCTTCTTTGCCTCCTGGTTTCCAAACCCCGCCCCCTCCCTCCACAACCCTACATACTGTGAACTAGAGTGCTGCAACAGGCAAAGTTCTATCAGGGTCCTGCATGATTTGCGATGTAAGTTTGGAGGCTGTGTATTAACTATTTCCTATTTGTAACCCAATAAATGTCAACCATAAATTTAAACAACAAAACTGAGCTATTTCTGTTAGGCTAATAATGTAGCTCCTCCTATACAAAAACCAGCATAGCTATTTGCCAGAAAAAAAAACAGCATATGTTGTGTTATGGATTCTGGTATGCTGGTCAATCAGTGTGTCCATGTCAGGTGACCAGCTAAACCAGAAATAACCATGGAATTCATACTGGTCTTTCAGCATGCATACACCAAACAGCAGGTTCAGTTCTGACTTTCTGTCACTCTGGTACCAGTCACTTGTCTTAGCTCCCTCAGATCAGAGTCTCTAAATAACATCACAAACAAGTTACATATCATGTTCTAAGTTTTGTGCTGCCTCAGTGTAGCATGTTTTATTATACTGGGCTATAAGGTTCAAGCTTATTTGTGACATACAATACTATTACCAAAACGTACTTTCTTTGCTGGTTTAGCTGGTCACACAGGATAGACAAAACACAACATATGCTGATTTTGCTAATGACCAGCACATTTGCATTCATTCCGCAAACCAGTGTCCTAAAAACAACTTGTTGTCACTGTCACGACAAACCCCACAACTCTTTTGTTTTGTCTTTTTGACATAATTTGAAATTGCCAGCTGCTCTTTACTTTGTGTTAATACTTCACCATGAATGAATTAAGTACACCACAGTGACTTGGAAACCATTCATGTTCATTAAGAGTTGTTAAAAGAATGTTTTTCTCAACTTCTGTAAAATGACTTTTTTGAAGAAATGGAATTTTGTTTTCTAGCCAGTTTGAGAGAAGCTAAAATAAACAAACAGGTAAACATGTGCACATGTGCTGGGTTAGAAGTGACATAATAAATATTGTTTATTTGCTTGCTGGATTTTCTAGAAGGGTTTTTACAGATATGCTGAGAAAGCCTGTTTTTTCAATTGTAAAATGTGAACTCCACACTATGGTAACACATATGACTTAATGCCAATCTATTTAATCATCATAAACCATCCAAGACAAGTTAACCATTAAGTAAACAGCAGTGAGTGCTTCTCTGTAAGGAACATCAGTAGTCCCTATGAATCTGTGATGTATAAACAAAAGCAAGACTGATGAGGCGTGAAACCCACAACAAGTGTATTTTAGCTCTCGGTAACACCAGCGCTCCCCTGACTCTCCTCAGAGCTCTCTTAAGCCCAGCACGGGAGCTGATCTGTGTTCTGAGACACATCAGGGTCTCGTCCCCTCAGCCCAGAGGCCCTGGAGTCACTCCAGGCCCCCCCAAACACGTCACCGCTGATCCTCTATTAAAGCTGCGGTTCCTCAGACACACTTGGATTAGATAAAGGAATGAGCGTTCAGCCTGCATCTGACTCTGAACCCGGCCAGACAGCAAGATCATGATGAAGATATGGTGGGCAATCAAAAACTAGAATGAAGGGAACTCTTTCACATCATGTACAATGTTCACTGCGTCCTAAAAAGCTCCATCAATGTATATTTAAAAAGCGAAAAAGTGAAACGTTGTACACATTCTTAAACAGCTCTGCCTGTTGACTTGATTATGATGCCACGTATGAGAGGTTTTCTTTGTCTAATAGTAAAAGATTTAAAGATGGATCCATTTGCACTGTAAGATGGAAGTCTAAAAACCTTTAGTACATTTAACTGTGCATGTGTCTGTTTTCTAGTGGATATGCACTGTTTGTTTTCTGTGTGTTTCAGATCCACTCCGGTCTTGTTCCAGTGCTCCTGACAGTGTTTTCCCATGTGACCTACTCTCACCTGCACATCATCAGCCATAAGCCTTTAAAAATCCCTGCTCACTCACTTGATTTTTCCCTCTGAGCTGTTTAACTGGGTGTCTTTCTGCATGTTTGAGACCTGAAGTTTTTCCTTATTCTGTTTAATTTATTTTAATATACATGCAAAGGTCATTTTATTTCCATGCAAAATGGCCATTAAATACAGGTTTTTCTTTTTTCAGTGTCGGAAAAAAAGAAAATATGTACTGTACAGAAAATTACACAGAATCCTCAACAACTAAATGTAATATCAATGTTAGTTTTTATTGACCTTTTGGATTTATTACAGGTTTCTTTCTATGCTGGAGATTACATTCATTTTTTCAGGGAAATCTGCAGAGTTCAGTGCAGTATTACCGTTTACATATGTTTTGTATGTTCACAGATGTCTAGATTTGGCGCTCTAGCACAGACTGCCTTCTTTTTTTGTCTATGTGCTTTTCTTACTGAGGACTTCTTGACAGCTACACATGCTTTCAGACCACTGAGTGGTCTTCTCACGGTGGAAGGATGGACAGAAAAACCTGTGGATGTTTTCAGATGTAAAGGAAGAGTGGAGATTGATTTTCTCCTCTCTCCCAAAGATGAAAGCTTTAAGTACTGTTTACCTGATGGAGACAGTTTTGTTCCATTTTCTCTACAGATTTTAGTGATTTTTAAATTCCAGTTTAGGAACTGCCTGTTTTTTTCACTTGCTTTCCCTTAAAATGTCTCCTTCCTTATCTAAGTGGATTATATTGTATCTGATCTCCTCAGAAATGTCTCCTTTATTCAGGGCAGATAAGGTGTGCCACCTTGAGTCGTCGCTTGTGTGAATGTTAGTGCCTCTTTGAAGGGGAACAAGGTCTGTGACTCCTTTGGGAACAGCTTTCATTGGGAAGACTCCTGTCAACTGTAATTAATGGGTTTTAAGACTGGAAGGATGGAAGTGGCAGTAATTATGTGAACAATAATGAATGAAGTGACTTCCTGAAATGTTTTTACATGTTTTTTCCTGTTACACTGTACAAGCATTTATGCAGCCACAAACACTGTAAACGTACTCACAAATTTACACTAATGGAAAGGGGACATTTGTACATTTAACTTTTTTACATTTAAGTTTTTAAACACAAGAAAAGCCTGGAGTGAAGACTGAGTGTGTACAGAGTCAATGCAACTTAAAAAATATAACTGCAATGGGACATGCTACAGTTATGTTCTCTAATTAGCTATAGAGAAGACGTACCCTTGAGAATGGCACCTCAGTGACTTTAGAGATGACACAAGGGTGATTTTATTTATAGTGATGTTTTATGTTTTTATCTACAGTAGCAGCAGAAGGTCTAGACCAAACTCACTAATGAACAGTAACAGCATGTTTTTTCAATGGCAATACAAATCTGGAACATGACAGTCATTTCTTAGTGATACTGCTCCTTACTGTATTTCAATAGTTCACTAGTTACACACACGTTATTATTACCATACCATCATGTGTATGTTGTTTTGTATGTTTGTATGTTTGTTGTTTGGTTTAATTTCAGTTGACTTCAGATGGTGAATAAGTTTCAGAATAAGTTTAATGGAACAAGGAACAGAGAAGAACCGCACCATCATTTACTACTTTAGTTAATGATGTATTTTACACAATATGTTCTAATATAACTATGTATTCATATATATGAAAGATAATGAATGACAACAATGGTACAATGAACTACAAAAAAATTCCACCCTCCCTTTTTTCCTTTCTTTCTTTTCAGACAATGCTACTACAAAGTCTCAGTCTTGACTCTGACTCATCTCTGGTTGTCTTGACCACAACACTAGAGAGGACATTGTAAATAGAAATGTGTGAATTCTGTAGTATCTATCAGACATAGGGGGGATGAGTTCTGTGCTAAAGACAATTCAATAGCAAGACAAATTGCTTGTTGATAAATGCTAGTTTTAGGCCAGAATCCTCCTTTAATGATCAGCTGTACTCTATGAAAACCAACACTGACAGTGCTGGAATCACTGTGAGAAGCTGCTTTAGAGACACTGAAACCTAAAGAGGGCAGTAGTGATCCATGTTGTTGTGCATGGCATTTGGTGGGAGCACAGCCATCCACAGTCTTTTCAGCTGTCCAGACTTGCAGTGCCCAAAAACATGTCCAGATTACACTGTTGGAGTGTTTTTGAGACTATTCACACAGTAAGCTGCTTGGCATAATGAATGAAATTAATCTTACCTACTAATCACTCAATTTGTGGACTCAGTGTATCTGTGTCTGTCCTTTTCTGCGTTTCCCAAAGACAAAAGCGGTGTTACATATTAGTTTCCCTCACTCTCTGGATCCATATAATGGCATGTAATGGACGAACTCTAGTTGGTTATGTCATATGAAAGCTGAGAGGAGCGGATGGATGTCATTTTAGCTTAAATGACACTTTAGCGCCTGTTCCACTCAAAGCTGTTTAAGTCTGAAAGTCAGAAATGGATGAGGTGTTGGTGGGGTAATGCATGGCAGAGCTCTGAAACCTCTTCAGGTTTTATAGAACCTGAGAGGATCTGGACAGAGTCCATTATATCGAAGCGAAATGGGGTTTACTTGGAAAAACAAGTGCTACCTACCTCATGCTCATCTCACCAATTTGTGTCTTTTCCATTCTCCGTCATTCTCACCTCTGTCTATCCATTTCTCTCGCTTTCACGCTTTTTGGCAGTTTCTTATCTTCTCTTTCCCTCTACAGTGCACCCATGTAAATCAAAGTGTCCCCTTGGACTAAAAGGAGTTCCTAAGGTGACACCAGAATCACATTTGAACCTTTCAATGGAATTTTAAATAATTATTATTGGTTGGTGCCACAAAGAACCACATTTTGGCTAAAATAAACAAGCACATTACCATTGAAATCAAAACTGAGATTTTTACTTCGTTAAGTCATGTACTCGGCTGGCATGGTGGCGTGGTGGGTGGCCAGGTGACCAGGGTCTTTCTGTGTGGAGTGTGCATACTCTCTCTGTGTCTGCATGTGTTTCCTGCCACAGTCCAAAGACAGTCAGGTGCGCTGGAGATACTAAATTGCACCTAGGTGTGAACGTGTATGTCTGTATGTCTGCTCTGTGATGGACTGGCGACCTGTCCCGGATGTTTCTTGCCTCTGCCCAGGGAGTGCTGGGATGGGCTCCAGCACTCGCCCCACCATGACCCAGGAGGACCATGGGTTTAGATGATGAACGGTTCATACGCCTAGTAATATTAAGGACGATACAATATATAATTTAAATGGCTTTTTTATTTTCAGTTCATATCTTCTGATTTTTAATCATGTCACACTTAGCCAGCAGACAGGGATAAATAATAATAACCAGTAATATCATGACTGTGTAATAGGGGGTAATAAAAATAGTTCCTCATCATTAGAAGTCCGGTCTTTAGAACAGCTGGAAGTAACATACAGAAGAAATAAACACTGAATTGGAGGAGAAAATGACTTAGCACCAGTGAAACTATCTGTGTAGGCAGCAGGATCATTTTACTTCACAAGAAATCTTAAACAAGGTCATTCTGGTCTAGAAATAAGGTTGAAAATAAGTAGAAAATCCTGGGTTTCCATATTACTTGAGATCAGACTTGCTACAGCACATTAATAAGTGAAATACACAAAACACTAGTAATCATTAGTAATCATTTTCATTCATTTTTGCACTCAGAAATGCACCACAGTATGGAATGAAATGTGTTATGGTTTCCTTTACACATTGACTTCAGTAGATGATCTGGTGGTTGTACAGCTGTGAGTTTAACAGCTAGTTTTAATTGTAAAACTGATACAAAGCGATATTTTAATGTGATGATTAAAAGCTTTATTTTGGTGAAAAAAATAAAGCTAAAAAATAAAAACAAACAAAACAAAAACTTCCATATAATGGTAAGGTCCTATACTAGTTATGTTTTTTCCCAAGAATCATACACCCAAGCCGAGAGCTGTTTAGGAAGCTGTATGTGAGAGTGTGTGTCTGTCTCATATCCTGTCCCTCACTCATTATCTTTCTGTCTGTCTCTATTTTCTGGTGTGTGCCCTTTATCTCTTTTGCTCCCTTCTCTTTTCTCATCTCCAGTCCTCCGCTGTAAGTCCTCTCAACCTTCTGAAGCTGACCAAAGGTTAGTGTGTAAGTGGTCCGCTGTTTGATTTGGCTCCATGCTGGATTTCACCACACGTCACAGCAGTGGTGTAGTTAGAATTTCAGTGAGGACCTGTTTACACCTTTGGGGAGAGGGGGTTGGATGGGGTGGCAGATAGGAAATTATGTCCCAGAGATGTTGCTACAGTGAATGGAAAAGTATTCAGACACTTTTGTTTTTTAATATACTTCCAGCATATTGTCACTGTTCAATGAAAAATCTCCAACATGGCAACTTCACAGGAGAGGGCAAAAACCTCATTTAATATTAATATAAGTCAATGGAACCAGACTTTTTCCCAAGCCCTTTTGGGTAATTTCTGTTGGTTCATTCATCATGAAATTGTCACACAATGTAAACGGCAGCTGCTGTGTTCGAATGATGAATAAAAAAAAAAATCGCTAAAAATTGAGATACATGTTTTTCCTTGGACAGCGATGATATATGGGTCAGAGTGCAAGTCAGAGTTCAAACCACATTGTGTTAAACTTTCTTTTAATTGTCCTGGATTTAGGAACTTAATTTTAAATAGACTAAAACTCCTTGTGTTTAGCTAGTGATATGAAACTGAGGGACAGCTTTTTTTAAATTAAATTAATGAAAAAAAAAATAATTTAACATTAAAATAAATAAAAAATATATCTGAAATATTTAAAAAATATATACAAAAAAAACTTCACAAGTTTTTACATTTAGGGGTTAGGCTGTGGGACAGTTACCTCCTAATAGAAAGTACCCTATAAATGCTGATTTTGTATATATTTAGCTTATTACTCACCTTTTATTTAGCTTAATATCTCAGTTAATGTCTTGGGTTTGAATGGATCATACTATAACACATGCTGTAATTTGGTATATATGACTTCTAACTGAAGTTAGAAGTACATATCGCCAAGAGAAAGAATATTCACAATTAGAGCTGCAATAATTAAAACATTTATATTCTATTTGAGACGTTGTTTAGATCAGTTTTATACTGTTTTATACTTCGCATCAACATTTCACACACCTACTCACAATACTATTCATACTAAAGTCAGAGTTGATGACAAAATTGTCTCTCATTTTGCTGCATCTAAAGCAATTTAGGAACACAAAGGAAAGAAGCTGTCAGACTGATTTCAGTGAACCCTTTATACACCTTTGCAAATATGGTCTACAGTTACACCTAGTGGAACTCTTCAGGGTCTCCAGGTGTGATGCCATGTCTGACTCCCTCCGATTAGCAGCAAGATGAGAGTGCTCACGGCAGGGGAAAGCATCTAATCTCACAAGAGCGGCTGCATGAAGAACAGTAATTATAATCACTTCTCTTTAGGTTCCACCAGCAGGGGGTCTCCACAAACCACCTCTCTTAAAGGATGCAGTGGAAGACCATTTACTCTATACACTTAGAAAGAGGATGAAGAAGAAAAGAGATCACATAGAACTTAACAAGGCATGTCTGATGAAAAAGTTCCCATGGGTTCTTCTTTATATGTACTGTAGATTCTACTGTCAGGAATTCTGAAGATTTCACGGAAAGTTGAGCAATAATTCAACCCGATAGTCTTCTAGCCTTCATGACTCAATAATAGTTTAACTTACAAGACATGATCCACATAACACAGGAGTGGAAAATGTACAGAGTAATAACACCTAAGTACTTCCTCAGTCAACCTCTGCCAGACCACAGGATTCCCCTCAAGAAATATCTGGCTCTTTCAAGCTCAATCCCCTGTACACACACCATGGTCAAGCTTTCCCTCTAACAGATCCCTTTGGCCACTACCACAGCAACACACTAGAAGCACACACTGCAGCATCTCCTTAATCAGTAACTTCTATTCACTACGAAGCTCTGGACAGCACAGATCTGGTTCTCATCCGTATTAAGACAGGGAGAATATACAGATCTGACATTCCGGAAATCATGCTACATGTGAGCGAAACATTTCAGTTTTATGCAGGAGCCAGTGGCCAGTGGCCTGGTCGAAAGAAACTAAAAAGTGGCTCTAAATATTTCTTTTTAGCTTAATCCAGTAGAGACAGCAAATCCTGTGAACAAAAAAGAGCATCTATTGTTTCAAATAACTCCGTACTCGCTGCGAGATCACTGAGCAATAGCCATAACCTTTCTTCTCTCCAGGTATGAGCGCTGGACTGGGGTTGCTAGGTAGTGCACTTATGCTTATATATGTCTGTGTATTGTTCTCTCTAGGTATCAGCACTGGCCCTTGTTCGGGCAGCATCTGAGCTCATGGCGAGTTTTAGACTCTAACCTTCCTATACTAGCTGGGAAACATTATCCAACGGAACACTAAGCGCGGTTGTAAGTCGCTCTGGATAAGAGCGTCTGCTAAATGCCTTAAATGTAAATGTAATGTAAATGAACAATAATGCCTTTATAGTTGGTGAGTTAACTGAAAATCCATGAACTTAATATCATTACAAAAGTCTGTCTCAGTATCAAAGATAATGCTACTTTTAAAGAGACATGAAAAAACTGCTGAGATGTAAAGAAACTCAATCAGAGTGGTTTCATGTGAAAAGATGAAATTTACGGGCTGATTTCTTTACAGTTGGTGGTGATGTTGGGAACCGGGCATCACATTGTTGACAACACAAATATAGCCATTTAATTTACAATCCAAAACCCCCAGTGAACCTGCATGTGTTATCCATACGTGAAATGCTGATCTTGGTACAATAGTGATGAATCTGAAATAGTAATTTTCTTTGTGTATTTTTTTGGTCTAGCACCTCCTGCATGTTCCTTTATATCATAAGTGGATTTAAGGGCCCATATGCTCCATTTATGTATTTTTTATTTTACTTCCCTCAGGTCCACTTATGATGTTTATGTGGTTTTATGCACCAAGAATAATTTAAATGTAGTCTTGCATGGGCGGCATGCTGAAGTAGTGGGTAGCACTGTTGACTTACAGCAAGAAGGGCATGGGTTCAATTCCCAGCTGGGGTGTCCATGGGCCTTTCTGTGGGGAGTTTGCATTTTCTCCCCATGACTGTGTGGGTCTCCTCCCACAGTCCAAAGACATGCAGCCATGTGATTTGGAGGTGTTAAAATAACCGTGAGTGTGTTTGTGTGTCTGCCCTGTGATGGCCTGGGGAGTGAATAGTATGTTTTTGAAACATAAGTAACGATATGTGTACATATTACTTTATATTCACTTTTGTTTCAACAAAGCAAGGGGAATCAAAAAGCAGCCCCGCCTTAATCCCGCCAGTATCATCAAAAACCAAAATTGATTTGGTAGATATGTGTAAATGCTTTTTTAGTGACATCACAAAAGAAACTTTATTTCTTAATGTTTCTATTAGCATGAGCTTTGCAAAGGTTGTTGAGCTGCAAATTCCCTTTAAGTAAATGTTGATGTATAATTCCGAAGTGCTCAATGTACTGAAGTGTTCTAAAGTATACATAATCACACTGATCTATGCACATCATACACAATATATATAGCCAGCGATAAATAGAATCAGCAATGACTAGGGCTACTATGAGCTAATTAATTATTAATTTAAACAATTTATTAATAATGCAAATCCCCTGGAACACGTCTTAAAATACATGTAGGTATTGCTGCACATAAATCAAGCTTCAGCATCTGTTCAAGATTAATTCCAGCATCTTGTTTGAATGCGAAATAAGTCGAAGATGAACCCAGCTATGGCCAGACACGATTTATTAGAATGTAACTGGAATCCAAAGCAAGACTATGAAATGATGGTGTGAAATGGCAAAGAACAGACATATTAATCACTCTGTTTCCCCGAATAGTATTAATGACAATTCCTAGAAATTCACATAAGTAGAGGGAAAGAAAGAATGAGAGGGTGAGAGAGAGCAAGCGAGAGCAGTAGGGGCTTAGCACCATATGACATATGCCAGGAATACTTGAGTACTTTTAAACCTTGTAAGTATGAGAATGGACATGCTTCACAATTATATAATTTATATTATTTCCTGCAGGTATTTCTTAGAAACACTCCAGTAGAGTGGTGCAATGCAATAACATGACAAATAGCTGTATTTAAAGCTGCATGATGTACATTTTTCTCTTCAAATTGAAAGGACAGGGAAAAAACACCCCTGAATATACAAACACTGAAATATAGTGTGTGTGTAGAGCTTTGAGTCAAACTGCAATGGTTGTAAAATAATCTTTTTAAAGTCTAATGCAGATTTTGAACCAGAAGTGTTTTAAACCACAACTTATGTCTTTGTGCATTATAGTCACACAATGCAGCTTAAAAAACAAAGTCCAGCGCAAGATGTAGGTCTGAAACACAAAATCATTTTGCTCTTCTCAAGGACGTGTTCCCAAAGACAGCCCATCTTTCAAAATGCTCTTCCACACATTTCCACAAGTCATGGCTGTTGGGTCAGTCAGGGACAGTGAGGCCCATTCTTCAGAAATCACATAGGCGCCCAAATGTGACACTTGAATCATTCACATGTATTACAATGTCAGTTGATTCCTTCTGGGTGCAACTATTTGTGCAACAATTTCTTTGTGGATGAGTGTATTTTTTACTTACTAGAAATGTACTTTAATATCAGCAAATCCATTATAAGCACATTATTGTTCTGTCTGCTAAATACAAGTGAAAGATATATTACAAATGCAATAATCTCAGTAGGGTTTCAGTATACTTAATATAAATATGCTAATTTGCACTCCCAGGTAAAAATTAAGTATATTTGAATGTTCTAAAATGTACTTAATATGTACTTAAGTGTATCTAAGTGAATCTTAGTGATGTCTCAAAATAGTACAGTTGAGTACAATTAGTTCCACTTATTTTTGATTTTTGATTAGAACTGAGCTAAAAGCCAAAGGAGGTTTATTTGACACGCCGATAGTCAAACACAACAGCAAAAGCAAGGCAATCATAACAAAAGGGGTAATGCAGGGTCGAAGACAGTGAGACAGGTGGAGGTCAATAAGCAGGAAGACAAAACAATCAAGCAAACAGATCAAAAGGGGAAGAGCAAAAGAGAGTAAGTCGAAGACAAAGGAGGTCAAAACCAGAGATACAAGCAAAATGCAAGAGAGAAACGCTTAGAATTGCAAACAGAGGTTCGGCAAAACTTCGCAGTGAGTGTGTGTGTGTGCGTGTGTGGGGAGGGGCTTAAATGCAGACTGGTGATTGATGACAGCTGTGCTAAAACTCTGGAGACCTAGAGCGGGAATGATTGGGAGACTGGGGACATGTGGGTGTGACGTCATCGGGTAGTGCACTCTGGGAAATGGAGTCCGGGAGATCGGTGGTGTCAGGGAGACCCGAGGGCGTGACAACACTAATGATATTTTAATAGTATTTATCACTACTAATTCAATACTACGTACATAGTTATTATATCGAAAATAGCACACTTCCAAGCAAATTAATCATGAATGCAAAGACGTGTACTAAGTATACTTAAATTAAGTATACTTCAGTGTTCTGTCTCTTCTCCTGGTATTACGACAGCTAGAATAGCTACTATTTAAACCATGTCAGTTCACCGTTTCAAGCTCTGCTTACACTCCATTACTGTATATGGTGCTTTGTTCTGTAAAGGTCTATGTAAAAGGGCTTATTATGTGAGTGTATTGCTATTCAGTTTGTGCTGGGTAAAGTGCTTTTATTTTATTTTAATATTTGTTTGGCTATTGTACTTCTGATTCTGCAGTCTTCTGTTGTAATGATAAGGCTAAATACTCAACAATTGGGTGTTGATAGTTATTACATACAGAGAAGCCAATTGCATATGGCTGATTGGGTAAGGGAAGTCGTGCCCCCGCAGTCATTTCTTTCACCCCCTTTCCTAATTAATTTTGCTCCCAGGCCTCCCTCAGCCACAACAAACACTGCACTTTGCACTGGTGCTCCCTGATCTAGTGAAAAGCCATTCTGGATGAGTAGAGGCTGTTACTGTGCTTTCATTCTCTCAGTCTGACACATCTGGTTTTAATAAGCTGCTGTGCTGACGGCACTGCTGTTGGTCTGAATTATTTAAGCTGTACTACAGGGCCTGTGGTGAAGCACGCAGAGCTGCAGTGCAGATGAGGTCCAGAAGAGCAGATATGACAGACAGAGTTCATTGCTCATTGAAATATTTAAAATATCAGTCAGTAGAAACATTTCAGCTGAATGGGCTGAGTATACATACTGTCCGTGCTGGGCAGTCATGGACGATAGGTCCACTTTGACGGAGGCCAAGGAATAATCCAGATCAGAAAACACAATGACAGTTTAGCACCAAACTTGATATTCCATCCATACCCAGCTAATGCAATTAAAGCTTGTGCACACATATGCAGTGGAAATCAAAACGACAAAAAAGTCTAAGCCCTGCAGCTCAGCTGGCCTATATTGAAAAGGTCACGCAAAAGGCACTTTGGGGCGTTAATTACAATTCTGAAGCAGAAACAAAGGAACAGCAGCTCCCTCCACCCCCATTTTTTAATGACCGCAATTCTAATGGTTAATTTTCGTAGCCGCCGGAGGTTGGAATGATTCACACAAACTGACACCTAACAAAGGATTAATTACATTTTAGCTTCAAACTCACTTCCTCCACAGACCATCATAGCCCAAGGAGAATCAAGAAGAACTGAATTGTGTGTGTCTGGCTTTGAGCTGACAGGATGGATGTCAGTAATGACGCATGCACACTATCCAATTTCTTAGTAAATATGGGCAGTACGAGAGAGAACAACTAAAGACATTACGTATTGAATGTGGTCATTGAATAAATGAAAGAAAGTCTTTCTGTGAATTCGATTTCCATGCGTATTTCAAAATCTAAGGTAGTTATTATAGACCTTTGTGCCTCATGGTCAAAGCTCACTGAAATGCAGTGTGAAAAGCCTACAAATACAGGTCACAAATTACCATGATATACAACATAATAGCAGGGTCCTTCCATGAATTCCATCACCCCATCACACATGTTCAATATATGTAACACACTGAGTATATAATATGCTACAACTGACTCTATGAGAATGCATATGTTAAAGCATTTTCTTTCACTTTACCAGCCGCTTCATTGGGAACATGATTCTAACACTGAAAAATTGTCCCGTGTCAGAATTACATGTGCATGAAGTAAAAGGCGCAAAACCAGACTTAACCATGCTTAAGAACCTGGTTTTGTTTAGCAAGCAGTTCAGCAGACCGCTAAGGGGCTAAATTGGTAATATCCACAATTAAACTTTAAATAAGCTAAAATATTTACTAAATGACTAAGTGAGCATGATTACATGATCTGATGATAATTGAAATTCTGCAGTTATCTGATATTCAAGTGGTTACATAAACAGGAAACTCAGATTGCTTAGATCAGATTACAGCCAAGAAATCCAATAAAGAATTCTTAGATTTTAGCTTAGTAATCAAATGTCTCTGTGCATGTGTTCGCATACTCCGATTTCTGCAATCCGCACATGGGTGAACACAGACAGCAGAGACACCAGAACCGTAAATAAGCAAACAGCATTTAACACAGCAACAATGAGATGCCAACAAAAGATTGCTGAAACCAATTACATGCTTGATGAAATGAAGGTCTTAAATATTCTTACATATTATTCTTCTAGACGATGTATGATGACATTTTTAGGAAAAGTAACTCTGTTACAAGCTTTGTTCAGAAACCTTGTGTAGATGTTAATCTGTGTAGTATTGAGCCCAATGTGAAAAAATACAACTCTGTTTATGTTGGAGTGTCAATGCTATGTGACATGGTTCTCAACATGGTTCTCAACTGTTAGTGATACCAATATTAAGTATCTTTATTTGCAAGCAGCATAATGCATATGATAATACATTTGTTTCAGGATATGGATAGACTTGGATATGCTAGTGAAAGTAGATAAAACATCAGAATAGTGAATGTGAAAATAACAGAGCCCTAGCCTCTCTAATTTCTGACCAATCAAAGAATGCAAGGAACCACCAGTTGCATGATTTTGTGCAGCCACTATAACCAATGAAACCAAATAAAAAGGACACAATGTGACACTCCCTCAAATTACATTTTTTCCAGATGTTGAAGTTTGATTTGACACAAGCTCTTGATCCACAATTTTATTGTACTTCTGCCACATGATTGGCGGAATGGACAATTGCTTGACTGTTCCTAATATAGTGCACAGTAAGCGTTTATTTATTCCAAATAAATTTTGATGACTAGCTTAACCTGCAACATCCTAACCCCATGGGTTTACATACAACCAAATATGAAACACATGCACATGCTTTTATTAGGCTTGATTAGGAGTGCAGAAAATTTGGCTAGCCATGCAAACCAGCTCAGACCCATTAGTCATGACTGTAGAAAACAGATTTGATCTGTGCTCCGGGGCATGGCACTGCTCATACATGGTGGCAGATTTTGTTACCATTAAAGGATACAGGCTGAGATACAGGAACTCTTACTGATTCTGGACTTCACTAGTGCCCTGAGGGTTTGTGCAGAGGGTAAGGGTGGACAGACTTGGCCCTTGTTTACCCCCTTAAACTTTTAGGTTGTCTGTGTGGGCATTTTAACTCTTCACTCCAATAACTGCAGAACTTGTTTCATTTAAGATTAAGACAAATTACTGAATTTAAGTGTCTATCTAGAAACTAATACCTTACATTACATACGCGGCCAAGTATGAAACTCTAATCATTCGCCTGTCTCACAATCTCAAACCTATCCACCAAGTTTCATTCCTGTAGGTTGATTCCTTCTGGGTGCAGCTATTTGTGCAACTATTCTTATGATGATGAGTGTATTATCTGATGATTATGATATATCTTAGACACGGTTTGAAGCAGCTTCATGAGAATGAGTGATTTTCTTTGTTCTACTGCACTTCACCTATAGTGGCATGTGACATTTTGAAAAGTCTCGTCATTCTGTACAGTATCCTTCAGTTCATTTGTACACTGCATTTGAACTTTGAAGCACTATATATTTTTACGAGCTGACATTTCCATGCAGGCCCTCTACATACAATGAGCTATCCTCCAAAAGCCTATTCTAAGAGTTCCAATTTCTATTTTTTTTCCACAGCAGGTCATAAAAATTTATAGGCATAGACCCCTGACTTACAGCACATTGCAGAATAGTACATTTCTCTCACGCACCAGGTAACTGATTCTGTTATCAACCCCATGTTTTATGAAATGTTAATGTATCTTGTCTGTTATGCTGTACAAGTCATATTGCTACTGTAGGTCAGTGCTATAAGCTCCAAAAGAGTCCTGTGCCATAAAGTGTAGAAGTGTAGAAGTGCTGATCAGATTCTTCTGTAATCTGTGATTATCTGACAGGAACAGGTCTTAGATTGGCACGCCTAAGCTCAGACGCTTTATAAATATAGGCCCTGGTCCAAGTGTGCAAATCACAAAGTAACAGAGACATTAAATGCATCTCTTTGCTCAGAGAATGCCTAATAATTTATGTCTGAATGAACATTGAACATTGAACATTTGGTTCATTTTTATGTAAAATAATTGTCACACTATATAAACTCTTTACTCTGTGGTATCTGGGTAGCCCAGCGAGCTCTCCCATTGATTAGGATTTAAGGAGCTGAACTGGAGGCCTGGTTTGTCAGATTAACCAACAATTGAACTAGTAGTGGAATCAACCAATCACTTTTTGATTTGCAATGCATGAGGTTCTTTCTAGAGGTTCTAGTCATATTATTGCACTAGATGCTGGATACTGCATGCTACTCTTCATCAGTAGTACACGATACCGTCTCCAGTGTACGACAAAAGACATGTGCCGTACCAACACCTGACACAGAGCCTATCCATCTCAAGATCTGCCCCATTTTCCTCAGCCTTCCAGTCATCACTCAGTAAACAATGCTGGCCACTTTTTCAGTTGTGTGCTTGTATTTTAGTCAAGGTATGTCCCTGTGTGACAGTTAAAATACACCCCTTACAATGACCAAGGACATGATCGTGATTTCTACCTTCAAAGCTTCAAATAAAGTTGTCAGCTCAATATTGTCAGTTTTGGATTGGTCAATGAACCTGTGTGTTTTCTAAAATGCACCTGTTCTCCTCTGTTTACGAGCAATTTCATTTCCATTACATTGTTTTTGGTAACATGGTAACATGAGCTACAGGGGTTGGACAATGAAACTGAAACACCTGTCATTTTAGTGTGGGAGGTTTCATGGCTAAATTGGACCAGCCTGGTGGCCAATCTTCATTAATTGCACATTGCACCAGTAAGAGCAGAGTGTGAAGGTTCAATTAGCAGGTAAGAGCACAGTTTTACAGTTTTGCTCAAAATATTGCAATGCACACAACATTATGGGTGACATACCAGAGTTCAAAAGAGGACAAATTGTTGGTGCACGTCTTGCTGGCGCATCTGTGACCAAGACAGCAAGTCTTTGTGATGTATCAAGAGCCACGGTATCCAGGGTAATGTCAGCATACCACCAAGAAGGACGTTTTCCTCCACCAGCATCACGTAGTGACCTGGCCACTATCCTGCAAGAAGAATGGCTTAAAATCCCTCTGACCACTGTGCAGGACTTGTATATGTCATTCCCAAGACGAACTGACGCTGTATGGCCGCAAAAGGAGGAGGAGGCCCTACACCATACTAATAAATGATTGTGGTCTAAAACCAGGTGTTTCAGTTTCATTGTCCAACCCCTGTAGTTTGACTGAATAATATATGATGTGGTATGTATAGTATGATGGCCTATGGTAACCCAAAGTACTTTAGCCCGGTGTGTGTTAATCTGTATGTTCTAAGCTTCAGATAATATATTGAATGTCTTTTTACATGCTTCAGATATTTGTAGTTAATCTAAAACTGTGTTTAAATCTAAAAAGTGAATTGCTATTAGCTTAACGCTAACATACTACTATCCAATGAAGACTGAAATATGCATTATTATAGAAGTATATTATTATTATAGAAGCTCAAACTGTCGCGCTTTGCCACCACTAAAATGCATGGGAAGGTTAACTGGGAAGAATGTATTACCCTCGTTTCTACCTGTTGTTGTGAAGCAGCTGCAGTTCATTCGTGGTATAGAGACTGTCTGTCTCCCTGGCATAGGGGAGAAGGAAGGATACAGGTTTCGCACTGACATCTAGGAAAACAGATTGTCAAAGAGTTTAAAAGGACTAAGTTAATTAAGATTACTGATAGGTGTTGCAATTTATGTCAATTGAATGTGTAAATAAAGGAGGTTTGTTAACTCGTGCTGGTGTCTGTGTGTGTGCCTCTGAGCCCTCGATGGGATTCCCAGTCAGTGTGTGCCTGCCCTTCCCCAGGATGGCGCCATGGTGCACTTACTTGGCTACAGGAAATGACACAACTTCTGGTCTCTCTCACACATGTACACTGAAGTGTTGATTTAATCTCATTTTGTATAAATGGACTGTTCACCTCACAATTCCCAGAGCACTATACTCAATTCTCCCAAAGCTCCTAATCCAAGTCCCTCCTCTAGCTTTTTCCATAGTTCGAAAGCAACATAGTGGCTTGGAAGCTGCGCTCAACCACAGTCTGGAGTCTTTAAGCTGTCAGGGCTGTGGAAAGGTCTGATGCGTAGTTTGTGTGCTGCCAGGTATAATGTGGGACAGGGAAATCCCTGTCTGAGTGTGAGAGCATAGCACTTCCAGCAGCATTTGGCTCCTCACAGATTCATCATAGAAGAAGTTTCATGATGAGATACAAGCTCGTTTTTACAAGTATCAGTCTCATATGTTTCTCTTTGGCAAGCTGCAAAACTGCTAAACTGGACCTTCCATTTACACTGTCTGACCATCTGGCTAAAAGCAGACTTGGTGCCATTATTTTTATTCATTGTTAAGTTGGTTAATCTCTTATGGCTCTTCAAACGTCACTGTGACCGTAAACTCACAGCAGGACTCTGCTAAGCCAAGAACACACTGACCCAAAAAACTGACCCGACATTGCCCAACAAATCTCAATGTTGAGTTGTTGTGCCACACTTGAGTAATTGTTCTGCCCTTTTCAGACTGACCCGGAAGGTCTCACCATTCACACTGTTCTAGAATGTTCTCTTCTTCATCACACTGTTTTAAAATGGTCTCCTTATTCACAATGTCTCTACTTTTACACCATTCTGCAGTGTTCTACCTATTATTTAAATGATAGAATGTACCCCTCTATTCACACTGTTCTAGAACGTTCCCTCCCATTCACACCGGTCTCGAATGTTCTCCAACTACTCATGCTATTCTATAATGTTCTCCCCCATCCATACTGTTCTAGAATGGTTTCCTCATGTACACCATTCTAGAACATTCCTCCCCATCGTTCTCACTCTTCAGAAATGTTCTCCCCTTCACATTGTCCTTGAAAGCCAAAATGCCACCCCAACCACACGGTTCTAGAACATTTTCTCCTCATTTACAGCATTTCCCCCATCACACGGTTCTACATTGTTCACTCCCTGTATGTATGCTGCTCATACAAAATTGGAAGTCTGGAAGAATATAAAGCTCACATAAGAAGCGTGTTGGGTGCTGTTAAGTCAGTGTACCATGACTTTTACACTGCAGAAAATTTTTCATGTGATGCCAGGTTTTCTTCAAAGTACAGTTCTTTTACTTCATGTGACAAGTTCCCAGACAGACTGTAACAGGGTTTCTGTTTACTGCTTGGTCTTGATGTCTATGTGGCCTTCTAATGTTCCAAAAATGAAAGACATTTGCAAGAGATTTATGAGATGAAAACAGAGGCTATGAAACCATCAGCATCATCCCATGACAAGCCTCATCCTAAGGCTAGATGAAGTCAGAAGACTAATGTGCTGTTGGGCGGCTCAGAGCAATCCTTGCTGTCCACAGTGTTAATGAGAACACTCACTTGTGTTTCACTGGTCTGTTGCTCATTGAAATCTCTTTTTCCATGTTTTTTTTTTTTTTGCTTTTGCCTTGGGATGACTGAGCATCTGTGAACCTTCGAGTACTGATGTAGTCATCACATAATCTGTGCTGTAACTGCAAAAAGCCTATATCGTCTTCAGTTAAGAAGCAGCAGGTGAATATCTGCTAGCAAACAATCAAACAAACAGAAGAACAGCTTGGGAGGGATTACAAAAGTAATCCTCTAATCAATTCTCAGCCTCCCCCCACTGAGCTACACAGTCACCCCTTCAAGGGTTAACTGATCCCTGGTGACTCACCAGCTCGAATCAAGTCCCTGGGTGCACACGTTGTCCTGGTCACTGACCTGAAGCAGATTATGGTCACCTTCCAGTCATTTGATGCGCCTCTCATGATATATAAATGCCATTCCTCACCAGAGCACATTATCCATAATGTTGAATGTTTGAATGCGTGCTAACCTGGTTGCTATTTCACTATATGAGGGATATTTTTTTAAGTATATATAAGGTACTGTTTTAAATGTTGCGCTAGCCAAAGATGAACTAAATTACTTGAACATAACACGATAATAGGCTTAATATTACTTCATACTGATTTCATACAAGTTTTATATCAAGTCAAGGTTTATTTATATTTTTGTATATATTTATATTTATATATCAAGTCAAGGTTTATTTATATTTTTGTATATATTTATATTTATATATCAAGTGAAGGTTTTTATATTTTTGTATATATTTATATTTATATATCAAGTCAAGGTTTATTATATATTCTTTTACAACAGATATTGTCACAAAGCAGCTTTACAGAGAATCCAGGTCCAAGGTCCCAGTGAGCAAGCCAAGGGCAACAGTGGCAACAAAACTTCATCAGAGCAAGAGGAAGAAATCTCGAGAGGAATTAAGACTCAGAAGGGGATCCCATCCTCCTTTGGTTGACACCGGAAAGCATGACAACCTAGTGCTAACCTAGGCAGTCTTTAACATAATGAGAGCTACAACTCAACGATCAATTGCATGAAATACAGTTCTGGATCTCTTTAACAATCTTCTGCTCATTTCCCATTAACACTACTACAACAATGGCCGTTAGGCTTTCAGAGTAAACAAGTTAATACTTAATATTATGAATTTGTTCCTTAATGTCCCACTAGGCTCATTTAAATAAACCGTGTTCGCGCTGTTTGTTCATTAAGACAATCAGCACTTTTTTAAAGAAGTCATTTAAGTTACATTAAAACACAGGATGTAGTCTGCTGCAAATGAGCTCTTTGCTGGATTTCTTTTTACATAATTAAACAGGCATGTCAACAAATCCTGAGCATTAGCGATGGTTACTATGGATTTAATTTTTACATAGATGACAAATCCTTCATCATCTCCATTAGAATGCAATGCTATGTAATGATGGGGAAGACTGAGAACAGATAACCTGAACAAGACCAAAAACAAGCCTAGATAACAAGCTTGATACAATATGGGGATTACAGAGATTAACAGTAGTCCAGGACTACACATCATATTGATTAGGGAGTCTTCAATGAAGGAAAACATAATCCAGTACTAGGCTTAATCCCTGATTAGGAAACCGACTTTATATGTCCACAGGTTTGTGAGGGTTTGATTGAATTCAGCTACAACAACAATGGTGAGGTCAGTTACTGATGTTGAACAATTAGTTCTGGATCACAAACGCCGCTCCAACTCACCCCTACGGTACTGGATGGAGCTTCATCCTGTGACATACAATGAGTGGTTGCACCTTAAATGCCTGCTCATCTAGGCTAGACTGGGACAAAAATATGGCCCAGATGACTCATTATAATCAGTCACCACCCACCAATACTCCATCTCCACAAAGCTGAGTAGTAAGTGCCAAATGTGTACCAATGCTAGACCACATCAATAATAAGCATACAATATGTGTAGTATAATATGCTCTGTTAGACAGATCTCACAATAACTGGATGGAGTGGAGTATTTTGCTTGAACAGCAGTGTTATGAACACAACACAAAACGACTGCAGTTGTATCCTTTCAAACTCCTTATTGCTCCTTTATTCTTCTCCTATGTCACATTGTTCATTTTGTTTTTTGCTGTTAATTTGAAATAGTAAAACTGGTTATAAAGTAGTTAATAGTAGCTGACTGGAGGTTCTAACACAAAGGTGGAATAAACAAGCTCTTGAAAGTGGGCATGGTGAAATAAGGTGAATACAATAGGTGGTGCGTCAGTGGCTGGGACTGCTGTTTGTCAGACTGAACTTCACTGGATCAACAAAACTTTGATTCACATCAGACCAGCGCAAAATGATATGCGGACGTGCAGGTAGCCCATCAGAATGTAGCTGACAGAATCCTGTGCCCTGGTTAATGCTCTGAAGACCTTAGAGCTTTACGTGTAGGTGGAGCATTTATGGCTTCCCAGTCCAGTGTCAGTCTAGAAAATGAACCAATAGACTGCTGCTTCAGCTTTATGTGTTGGTGGAAATTTTTAAATTCAGAATTAAATGATATTGGCCCAGACGTGTTGAGGGACACATAATACATGTATGGAAGTGTGCTATTTTGGATATACTAACTTTGTACTTAGTATGCTAAACAATATATCATTCGTGCTATTACAAATATAGTTTTATATATATGAATGTACTATTTTGAGACACCACTAAAATTCACTTAAAGTACATGTTAAAGTACATTTCTAGTACATTAATATGTACCTCACTGCTACCTGGAAATAAGTTCACCGAAGCACCACTGATGTGTGTGTATGTGTTATTGCACTTGTTTTTAGCACACAAGACAATGATGTGCTTGAAATGTAAAGGTACTTGTTAATACTAAACTATATTAAAATATACTACATTTCTACCTGGGCGTTTATTGTTCAATATAAAGAACTTAACACATCCGCTACAGAGAACACACTTCACACCTCTGGAAAAAAAGTATTACATAAATGTGGCCTGTGCAGAAGTTATGACACATTGTATATTTTATGTTTTATTTTTCCTCAATATGTTAAACTAAAAGATGCACATGTGAGAAAATTGATGTCTGCTCCTTGTAGAGGCTGTGTTCATTTAGAGCACTTAGAAAATCAACAAAAATTTGACTGGGGTTATATTGTATAACTACGCATGCAAAAGGCTGTCGGTCATGGATCATCTCTCATCTTCAACAATGGGTCCCATCCTGAGAGATGGTTGGAGAGATGTAAACAAGTGGCTGTGATTTGTTAACAGAAGCTATTATGTCTTTAGTAAAGAGTGCTTGTGAAGGGAATGCTGAATCAGAGGTGATTAACATGGATTTGGACATTTGATTTGATGTTTGCATGTGGGAATGTTTGCATACATTTGTTTTGGGCTGGTGTTTACTGACACAAACCATTACTGGATATTTGTAGCTTCATCTTGCAGGTGTACTGTTAGATTTTGAAGGCTGTCCTGTTGATGCACTTTCATAAGTGGTCAGATTCTGACCAGAGAGTTGCTCTTGACTGGTTGGTTTTAGGCATTCTAGAACCACACACTGATGTGTGTAAAAACCACAGCAATACAGCTGTGTCTGATATACCCGTACCAACATCACACACTACCAAGTCAGTGTTACTGCTGTTCTGAGAATGATGATCTAAATAATGTCTGATAAACAGAAACTGACAAGTGATGAACTGAGTAGAAAGGGCTGATAAACTGTGTAACAACAGATGTGACTGCACACCTACTGTCATATGCTAAAGGCTGAAGAGCCCAGATTGATAATAAGCTAGCACATCCCATACAGAGAATGCACTTAAATGTGGCATTTTAATGCAAATTTTAGCACGCAATTTAAATTTTTTGCTAAGTTTAACATATTTGGAAAAATAAATCATAAAATGTGTTAAAAACTTTGTACAGCAAATAAACAGTATGCAAATACTAGCAAATATATTGCATTAAAACGTGCAGGGGTGCAGAGGACGTGTTAACTTCACTTAGACAATCAACAAAACATATAATTTGACCAGAAGTACCCAGAGTCTTGCATACAACTTCATATAGTTGATCAGTGACTGGAAGAACAGGGAAATGTTCAAAGAGTGCTTTGCTGGCCATAAACTGGTGCATAATGTAGTGTATTCACATATTTTATTCACTCCATTTTTCAATGCTAATGAACTGTATTTGATTCCTTGAGATCTTAAATTATTGTGGCTAATGTGAGAGACCACCCTTTGTTGATTTCTATCATTTCCAGTCAAATTTCAGGAGATATTTCCAATTTCCAAGAGTTTCCTGGGAAATATACCTACGTTAAGCACACTGAAGTACTACTGAGGTAAAATGTACTTGTACTTATTACATTTGTTTTATATATATTATTGTTTTTAGCACATGAGACAATAATGTGCTTGAAATGCAAAACGTACTTGTCGATAGTAAAGTATATTATAAATATTTAAAGATACTAAATCTTTACTAAATTACTAAGCTATTCATGGTACTGTGCTAATGTGAGAGACCACCCTTCATTGAGAACACCCTTCATTGATTTGCATCATTTCCAGTCAAAACTGGCATTTAATTTTTCAGGAAATATTTCATAAAATTACATAAGAGTTTCCAAATACCTGTGGAGACATTAGGACTCCTATACCAGTAAACAACTGCTATACCGTTCAATTCATATTAACATTTTACTTGGACTCTACTGCATAAAACTGACATAAAAAATCTCATAAACATGTCATGGCAGATGCCATATGCAGTCATGCTTCGTCAGGACAGGTTTTGTTCAGAAAGAGTGTCATGCTACCTTTGCTGGTAATTGCTCAGTAATTGATAATAAACAAAAAATGTTGAATAACAAGTTTATATAGGTATAGTTTAATGTTTATTAACAGATTATGAGCAGATGACAAAAACTGTATGAAGTAAATTACATTTATTGTAATTAATTATAATTAAAGTGGTGGACAGTTTGTTTTTAAACACTGTTATGAAGCATAATTCCCAACTAATAGAGTTATTGCAGTTATTAAGTCAGACTAATTTGGTGAATAGGTTTTTATTATTCGAACTTCAGCTGCAAATGAGAAGAACAGACAAAACTGTTTCTGAATCACTTTAAATATGCATGCATCAAAACTGAAGATACATGAACCTCTAGTGGTTAAGCAGGAGCACTACAACAAGATACTCTTTGGATCCACCTCCCCTTTTGGTTCTTCATCACAAAGCACTCACATGCAATCACTGGTGCCCAGCATTGGGTGAATTCTAGTGTTTGTCAGCATTACCGAGCATTGCTTGTTTATTCTGGAGTACTGCTATTTAGGCATGGACCATAAATTAATGGCACTGTGCTCACATTGTTTGAGAGGTGATCAAAGTACTTAACTCAGCAGTGCATGCAGAGTGTGGTCCTGTTCATAGCTAAAAACGATAATTTAACAAGATGGTAATAACAGTGAATTCAGTTGCTATCACCTAGTTTATCTTAGGGCTGTAGGTTCTTTCAGGGACCTAGGTAAAAGATCTAAGAATTAAGAGAGGGCTGCAGTACTGCTCCCTCTGGCAGAGTGTTGATTTATTCTACCTGGTAAAGTACGATGGCAAAACATTACATTTCATTTATTCAGAGAAACTTTTCATCTAATCACCATCATCTAATCCAATCAAAGTCCTCTCCAAATACTTCCTTGATTAGCAGTGGCATTTGGGCAGAGGGAGTATCAACATCCCATGTCTCTTTTGCATAGATAAGTCACAAGCTTATTAACTCTTGGTACTCAGTTCACGCCACTTTGCTTCAAAAGAATAGTCAGAAGTGGCCTGTTTCTCCCTTCAATAAGCAGTAATAAGGCAAATATTCTCTATGGAGGCATTTAAGGTGGAACGGAAAGTTTGAACAGGAAGTCAACTTCATTCTTGCCTAGCTAATTTCATTATCAGTACTAGAGTTTAAAGTAGATGACTAGAATTATTTGCATCTCTATTAAAGTGGTTTATCCACAGCATTCCCTCTTCAAGAGGAACGTAGTAATTCCATCACTGGAAGTGCTTTAGATATTGATGTTATAGCACATTTCTTCTTGTTAGCAGTGTGTTTTTTTCCTGCAGTGTTAGAATCCACTAACCAGATTCTGCCGTGTTTTCTGAATCTTGCAGACAGAGCTGGGGTGGAGTAATGTGGCACTGGGGAGTGTCACAGTCTTCCGCTACAACCTGCAGTTTTTCATGTAGGGTTTCTCAGGCAAATAATACACTGTGCTGATTCGGTAACACTTTATATATAACGTTGATAACGTTGTTTAAATGTTGATGAACGTTTAGAATAACATTCATAAAGTGTGCATGTTTTACATGACATTAATATGGAAGACTGCAATTTTACTGGGAGACATTTTTCAAAATAAAGGTCCTCATTTACTCTATTGAAAAACTTAGTTTGAAGAAGACAAAGAGTAGAAAAGAGAATTCCTAACAAAGTGCAAAATAAGTTGAAAGTCTGAAGTGAGTGCCAAAGCACTTTCTGTCCAAAGGGGAAAAGCCAGGTCATTTTATCCTTTCTGTCCAGAAATGAAACATTTCACTGAAAATAATTTCCGTTTTCAGTACTTTTATTTTGAAAAAAAAAAAATCTCTCAGTAAATGACATAGTACTCCATATTAATATCATGTAAAACATGTACACTTTATGAATGTTGACTTAAACATTTGTGAAATGCATTATGTGAAGTGTTTATGTAAGATGTTATTGATGTGTTATGTAGACACCCTTCAAGGAAAGCAGTACCACTGATTCCATAACTAAAACATTTCTTCGGGTTATTTGCTAAAATAAAATATGCACCTTGACTAATGCACCTTTAATGGAATTCTAAAAATATTAATATAAATATTAGAAATATGTAGTTCCAATATGGTGATACATCATCTTATGATTACTACCATAAGCTATTAATGAATACTCACGTATTGTTTAAAAATGCTTATGCATGTGTTATGGAGTCTCCATTTAGGTATACAGTGTTACAGTAATGTATAACGCATGTTACATGCTAACTTATGCTAAATTTACTCTAATTAACTAATGCTACATCAAACATTATGATGTCTGTCAGGACAATTAGAGGTAATGGTAATTAACACAGTCATAACAATGTTCATAATCCGTCATCATCTTTTCTCTTTTGGAATATGATGAACTGTCTGTTTCTCTCTAGCAGGTCATAAACATTAGCTATCCAGTACCTCGTTGTTCTTGTCATTATAATATGAATTAACAGACTTCAGGCCAGATAAAACAAGATTCAGAGCTCCAGTCTGGGAGGCAGCTGTTTTATAGGCATCAGTGATTTTATTTACATCCACTCAGGCTGAAGAAGCTGTCTGTGTTAGATCAGTTACAATGGAAGAACATCACAGATGTTTGAACAATGTAACACAGTGTGTATGCCCAAGCACACACTCTTCTTAAATGTCCCTGCACCTACAAGAAAGATAGGATGGAAATGTTTAGGCCTTGCTTGTGCCACTGCCATGTGTGGAGGAGCATGGATTAATTGTGACAGAGTAAAGCAAGGATCACACAGGCCTTTGGAGTGTCATAGTTTGAGAAGTGCACTACAGTCAGGTTAGCTTTGGTGGGAAACAGTCTAGTGTATGTGCAGGCTCCATTTCTTATTGGACACGTAGTTCAGCCCAACAAACACAATTTACATGGAGTGTCTGAACAGGAGCTATTACATGTAAAAGCCGTGGTGGTGTGTTCTGAGTGCTTACATGCAATGCTGATAAAAATAGCAGCAAATCCAAAAACATGTACAATGTTGTCTTGTATGTATTTCTCTGCCATGAGGCCAAAGCACTTAGTAAAACTGTCATTAAATAATGTTTAAGGCACCAGACAGCATTTTTGGAACAATTTCATGTATTAACTTTCTGTAAAGTAGTGATTTTAGAAGCATTAAATTCTTCAGACTTCTGGTTCCTATCACCACTACTGTGTAAGGTCCTTCGGAATGGAACAGACTCTGCATGGCATTGCTTGGATCTTGATAATTGAATTATGCCAAAATAAATAAAAACAATCAGTAAAATTCTCCCGTAATGCTTCTTTGCATGACTGTTAGACTACAGTTTTGCCAAAGCAATGGAAATCAATACCTATTTAAATACTGCATCTAATGTTACCATCACTGACGATGCAAAAGCAATTTCCTGCCTTCATCTTCACTTCACTACTGCAATTCTCTTAACACTACACAGAACTCTGTAGAGCTTTGCACAATTTGCTGCCAAAGCTGCCGTCTTATCTTCTTGTCCAGGAACAACCCAAGTTGTACTCCACATTTCCAACGTATTACACACAGGCTCTCACTGATTCTCTCTCTGTTTTGTAACTGGTGTAGAGTTAGAGAACAGGCCTCAGGAGAGCACCAGGCTTACCAGTGGAGTGACTTGGGAATCATCACACATACTCAAGCCTGTCATACATACACATATCCAAGCCTGTCTGAGCACGAACAATGAACCAAAGAAAGCTAGACTGAGATCTAAGAGAGAGAGAGAGTGGGACAGAACAAGAGAGAGAGAGAGATTCTAGTCACATCAATATGACACAGTGAACCCTCTCTATCCTGTCCCTGTCTGTCACTTCCCTGTAGATGCATGAAATGCAAAGGCAGCGGCTTGTAAAAGGCTGCTGAGGTACACAGTCGTACGTCAGTCAGACGCAGCAGGAGCAGGATCACTGCAGACGAAGTAATTGCTGTATCTTAGTGAGGGGGTAATCACTGTACGCCTAATCAAATCAGATTACCAGTAAGTGTGCAGTGATACTCATATGAGTGAAAAATAAAAAAGGGATCTCTTAAATATCTCTGTAGACAACAAAGAGATCAGATGGAAAAGCAATGCCTTTGCTTAAGGCTCTGCAGCTGCATAGGAGAAAAAAGATCTCAGTGAAGTTACATTCAGCTTACCAAGATAATAACTCATTTTAATCGTTTCTCCTGCTTGCTTTTCTCTTTGTACATGTTACTTGTAGGTGATGTCATGAGGTCAGATTATATTAATGTTGCTGATGAAACGCAATTATACATTTCCATTCCTTTCAGATACGCTCGGTAGACTTACGAACTGTGTCAGATTTTTCTTACAAAATATTCTTGGCACTAAAAGCCAGAAAAATGCTTCATAACATTCTAAGTTCTTTAACTATGAATATGAAACCTGGTGTGTGATCTTAGACTCTGAGATCTGTTTTCATATGTAATCACATCTATTAAAGTAGCTTTTTATCATTTCGGTTCAGCCTTTTCTATCTCAGAGTGACGAAGACAAACTTGTTCATGTGTAGCAGAGAAAGAAATCTGTTGTTTTGGGTATGTTTATTTTAATAGAATTCGCCAAAATCTGTTTAAAATTGTTTGAAAGGAAATTCAATTTAACATATTTTTCTGTGGGAAAACAGCGACCCCCGCTGGTTAGAAGGAGTACTTCAGTCCGGTTTTGCCACTGAAAGGATGTGGTAGGTTCAGACGTCTTCTCCGTTCTATTAAAAACTTATAGGGTTTGTTGTCACATATTTATCCAGTAATGTGCAAATAATCGTTACTAACAAGTTATACAGAACATATATTCTTTGTTGAGTATTTATTTATTCGTAGTGCGAAAAGGGTTGCTAAAAAAAACTGCAGCTGATTTCCAGCCACTGCTATGCTAGTTTTCTGTTCCACGTGGTCTGAATGCTGCATGGGACTAAATTCGATTCTTTGGTACCATTTAGCCACTAGAATGGAGAAGCATGACTCTGAAACGCTGCTGTTTTCTTCTGATTGTACTCAAACAGATGTGAGTCCAGTAAAAGCTCAGAACCAACTGGCCGTGCCGTTGTGTTATTGAGGACGGTCGAACAGCAGAGGGTTACACATGCGTTTGTTACAAGCAGAGTTGATCACTGTAATGATCTTACTGGGCTTCCTAAGAATACAATACGTCCTGTACAACTTGCACAAAAGGCAGCGGCACAGATCCCAACAAAAACCAAAACGAGAGCTCATATCACTCCTCTTATGAAAGAACTGCACTGGCTACCGTTATCTCTTAGTATAGATTTTAAAGTTCTGCTACTGGTCTATAGCTCTAAAGAATCTAGCACCTGATTACACCACAGAGTGACTCTCTATATATGTTCCAGCTCGTGATCTTAGATCTGCAGAAACGGACCTTCTGCACTTCCATAAAATGCAGAGCTTGTGGAGAGACCTTACTCAGTGTCTAATTAAAATTCTATGCCTTCTTGGAAATCTGGTCTGTGAAGTCGGTTTTGTTTTTCTATGATTTACATAATGTTTTCCTCAATAGCATTCAGATGGTGGTGAAACATGTATGACTATCACTGTGCCAGGGAAGGCATCTATGAAACCTGACCGAACTGTGCACTACTTTGAGGCAAGAGTGGCTGAACAAAGATGTCGCTGACATCCAGAAATGTCCAGGTCATGCCAAATCGAATTGCAGCTGCTCATGGAGACATTAAACGCTATTGGGTACGTTTCAGTCACAGGCGACTAATGTTTTGTCCGGTGAGCTTATTTAGGGATTATGAGGTAATTACTGAGCTCTTTGAACTTGGCATTTATTTCTCCCCTGAACAGAAACTATGGCCCCATTACGACCCCACCTAAACAAGTCTTTGAATCTCCACTGCTGCCACCACACCTGTTACCACGTGCAAAAAGCCATAAATAATTACATATGTGAAAATGTGTAACTATTTTAAGGGTTTTTAATAATATAAGCCTGATATATGTTTGGCTGTAGTCTTTGTCTGACCTACAAAGTGCCAGTCACTTTGCGTCTGTGGATTCCAAACTCACTGACCTGAAACTGCCTCTGTGCTGGTAAAACACCCTTGACCAATCAAGTGGTCACTTAGATTCAACTAACCTTAACTGGTTGATGGTTCTCCACAAAGAAGAGCTATTAGTCCTCTAGATGTTTTGTGCATCATTATAATGGAGAGACATGAATAATTAATGATGAAATGAAAAACGAAGAAGTGAAAAATGAAGGCTCCATGGTCTGAGCCCCAAGACATTGGTCCCACTGGACTGGTCAGTAATCCATCCCTGAACGCACTGTGTTATTTTTACTATACTAATGACCATATAATGTATTCAGTAATTGCATAAATACATTGATTTATGCAAATACCTATCTGGAAGTGTGATTGGTCAGAATGACACACATAAAAAAAGCACTGTGATTGGTTAGCAGGCTCATTTGCATATTACAGGCCTTTGAGATATTAGTAGCAGAAAGGCTACAATTGTTCACCCTCTCTGCAACATATTTGTTTTGCATAGTTGTTATGCAAAACGTCACTTCAATAACTATTCACTGCCCCTCACTGCTGAGTTACTGCACATTTCAAGACTAATACCGAGCCTTTATGATGATATTTATATAAAGAAATTCTCGCAGTGTGCTTGAACTGCATCTATTGTAAGCCAAATTGAACAGATTCCTCTGTAATGTCAAAATTGTGTGCTAAAAAGCTATTAACTGCACCAGCTTTGCTGACCCACTGTGGCGCAGGCTAATGAAGAAGTGTGAGCTGCAAAAATAAGGCTGTGGTGAACTCACAACCCATCGCTTTCAGTGCAGGCTAAGCTCAGAGAGATTAATGCTATGTTCTTTACACATGTCAGCACCACCAACCTTTAACATGTGTAGGCTATAACCATGAACACAGACTGTGTTATCAAAGGGTGAAGACATGTCAGAACCGCACTTCCCCGCTGTTCGTTTTTAGAGGAAATATTCACTCCTGCAAGCTAATATTCACATATGAAAGGTAACGAGGCAATTAGCATCCGCTACACTGTACAAAATAGGCTGGTATAACTTTCATGCTTTATGACTGATAAGTGAAATGACACGCTGTGTCTATTTGGGCCATAAATGTCAAAAATATCACAAAGAGTCAAAGCCTGGGTGGTGGCTCATAGTTTCCACACTGAACTCTCATTAATCCCTTACATAACTACTGAAGACCCCTGTGTCCTCATGCTAGTTATGTGCATGACTGGCACTGATGGTAAAAGTGGTGACTGGAGCACTGAGAAGGCAAAGGCTAGGTGAAAACATTTTTGATGGGCCATACAGTAATATAGTACTAGCACTCACAGAACACAGTCAAACTTCATTATTTTAAAACTGCAGTTTAATAAAAATGACATCCCAATTTAATTGGGTAGGTCTGTGATACTCGTGTTGATGCCCCTGAGTAGGCTACAACATTGTCAGAATGGCACTGTTTCCAAGTTAAATCTCATGAGTGCTGATGTGTAAAAAAATAAACCCTTGTGAAACAATATAAGTCCAGACCTCAAAGTTCTCATAGGTAGTTATGGCCATTTTTACAAATAAAACAATGAAATGACTACAGTGAAATTAAGTACATAGAGGATGATTATACAAAAGAAAAACTAACAATTACAGAATTTTTTTTTCATAGAAATCATTAGGCCTCTTCTAAAGGCCTAGAAAGCCAGACAGCCGTTCATTTGGCCCATGCAGTAGTGCCTTAGACTAGGCCAAAGGCTTTTGGTTTCTTTTCCTGCTCCACCTGCTCAATTTCTCACAACTGTAGGCCATTTCCTGGGTTTTTTAGACTTTCATATACTGCATACCCATTTGTTGTCCATGAATATTTGAGGAGCCTGTGTGTTATACCTGAGTTCTCAGAATATTTTCTTTGTATTGGTTTCCTGTATTTTGACTCCTGCTTGTCATACTGCTCTTTGACTGTGAATATGTTTTTGATGTGTTTTGACCTCTGCCTGTTGCGATAATGAGTATTGTACTTCCCCAAATAAGCCACTTTGCACTTGCAACTGATGTGGAGGCCTCCGTTGGTACCCAGTGATAGATGAAGTAGGCTCTAACGGAGATCTTTGATGTTATTCAGTGGCATGTTGAGCTTAGTTTTGATGTGTGTTGTTATTTTGTTCATTTGTGGAAAGCAATACTGGCTAATTCAGTTTGTAGGCCACTTTGCCAAGGCCTAACATAGAATTGTTTACCAACTTAACGTCTAGATGTTGATCACTGCTATTTTTGTTATTTCACTCTAGTTGCTGAACAGTTTATTTTGGTGTTCCATAATGCCATGTTTACAATGTGCATGCTACACACACTGCACCAGGTAACCACCTTTTCTATCATTCCAATTTGAAAAATGTAGTTCTATATATACACTCCTATTTTCAATAAATCATATGATTAAACCCTTCATAATTGATACACATAATTGAAGTTGTTGATTCATAATATTGGTATAAGTATCACAGTGCAGAAAAGACGAATGGGCCTCTTACTCATTTCTTACTTACTGCAGTGAAAATGATGATCTACAGTTGGCTAAAGTGTGAGAATGTAGTATTAAGTTAATTTAGCCACTCATGAGTCATAGGTGTAAAATTGCATAAGAGATAGATAGATAGATAGATAGATACTTTATTGATCCCAGAGGGAAATTCAGACATCCAGTAGCAGATATACAAAGTTCACAGAAGTGACAAGAGAAGCACAAGATAGATACAATATAAAGTATGTAAGTATGAAAATAGGGTCCTTAGTGTCTGTGTAACCATTATACCATTGCTGTGCAAATTGAGATGACTGATGTCAGCCATATAGACAGTGCAAATTGCGAAGATGACTGTTGTCAGCCATACAGACAGTGCAAGTACGCAGTAATATAAATAATTTAGCAGTGCAAAATATGTAAACAGTAGTAGAATAATACAATAAAAATAGATATAGGGCATTTAGGAGGGAGTGTGTGCAGAGATGGGGGTGTGTCCGTTGGAGTGACCGGAATGAAAGAGTGTCACAGAGTTTTTCCTTTGCTGAACTGAGAGGAGTTGAACAGTCTTATGGCCTGAGGGACAAAAGACTTTCTGAGTCTGTCTGTGGAGCAGGACTGGGACAGCAGTCTGCCACTGAATGAGCTCCTCTGCCTGATGATCGTGCTGTGCAGAGGATGGTGAGCATTGTGAGCATTGTAGTGTAGTGATAACAAGGTTTCCTACAGGCCCCAGAGCTATTCTCCCCTCTATACTGCCTGTAGTTACCCCACAGATTCATAAGCAATGTGATATTGGAGGGACTGGTATGTAGGTTACTCTGAAATGACTTGTCCTAGAATACTGATGTTATTCAGTGTTGTTGTTGTTCATTTATACTGAAGTAATTTGACAGGTCATTTTGAGTTTCACAATGCCTCAGCAACAGGAGCTAATTCAAACTTGCTTCATTAAGGCACTAGCAAACCACCATTCCAATCTTCATTTCATTCTTTGTATCTTTGTGTTTAATGCCAAACCATAAAACTACAGATTGCAGCAGCTGAACCAAAATAGCTCAGTGTGTCCACACCTCGAGAGAGATCATTCAAGTCATCCAGTGTGACCGTAATTCCAATGTGAAACCATCTGGTATGACTTTCAGGTCGTGGCTGGCTGATTCAGTGCTAAAGTAGCAGTGGGAGCAATCGGGCAAGTTAAGAGCAGTCCTCCAATGTCATATACTTAAACGTAAGTGCTGGAGTGACTGTACCATTAAATGGCATGCTACACTATGGCTGCACAAGACCATATCAGGCTGGCTCAGAGAGATGAGTAACATGGAATAAGAAATACATCAGATCTGCACATATGTCTCCATAGACTGTAACGTAAAATAACCAAACAAAACAAAACCAACGTCAGGTGAATGTGTCCACTCTGCCTGCCATAGACCACAAACAATACACTGAAAAGACACATTTACTCCATCTTGAGTCCCTTCTCTTTCCTCACTCAGAGGCCAGAGGTGTCGTACCCAGACATCTATTTTGTCTTATTCATTTTCATTATTGTTATGAAATATTAAAATATTAAGTAAAACAATACCCTTTGCAATCCTGCTCTTATAGTATGCTATTTAGCATTACCACTGTGGCCTGGCAACTAACCTGGCTAGCTATGTTAGCCAGTTCATCTAGCCCCAACCATGTGGCAGGGGAATAAATCTGGCATCAGCGCTTTTTTATTTATTGTGGGTACAAACAAACCACACAGCAACTCTTCTGTGATTATTTTACACTCGTTTGTTAAAAAATTTAGAAACACATAAAAATGTTCTTGGTTTTGCTGTTTTCATCTACACAGGATGCGGGATAGTTTTCCCCCAAAAATGGGGCATGGAAATGAAATAAAATGAAAGCCTAGTCTGAAATGAAAACCTGACATATTGCTGGTTTGATCTGTAGTGCAGCTTATAGATCAGTTAAACCAGTGACTCAATTGTTTTCTTCTACAAACTTGTCCCATGGCAAAAATATTTTTTATTGTGATCTCTTACAACTAATCCATTAACTGAGATAAATAATAAAATAAATATGTACAAAATGATGCTTTTTAAGTGGCTGTCCCAAATCCTAACTTCTAAATATAATATAATGATAGTTTAGAATAGTTCACACTTTTTCAATGTAGTTTTTAAGTACTGTCACAATTGAAACACATATTATCTTATCTTGTGTTTTAATGAAAAATATTATGAGTGTATGTATATGCAAGCTGTGTTTTCTAGCAATGTACTGTCTACTGAGTTCTGCTCAAAATTAGCTAAAATGATCATTTACCGCAGTGACTATTCTTATTGGCCAACACTGATTTTTAAGGGCCATCTTAACTTCAAATCAATGTAATCTAACTCAAACAGTCCTAGATCTGACACTATGGGTCTGAAAGGGTGTGTAGCTGTCAAGAAGCCCATACTGAAAACAATGGACTGTCCACTCTAGAGTCTAAAGATAGCTAAAAGCAAGTCTCCTGAAATGAATAGAGGCTGTAATAAAAGGTAAAGACTGAACACACTAAATACTGAACAATTCGCTCTATTCATCATTTCTGCTCTGTGTATAAGTGGTTCTACTTAACTCCCATTATTATCTTCTATTATTTGCTGTTTTGTTCTTGTCATTTTACATTGATGCTCTCGCTGAAGCTCTTTGAGTGTCACTGAGGTGTGTTATATAAAGAAATTGCAGAATTATCTATTATTCAAATCATACGATTAATGTACTCAAGTTCATCGGAGACACTACCACTGGACAGGTCTGTGCTACTTCGCTGCGAGAGAACTGATACAAAGATGTCCCAGAGGAACAGCGGAAGGAAATGGCTCTGACTTGTCTCATATCCTTCTTCATTTGTCATCCTTTTCTTGTGAGCCTAAAGCACTAGGTTATTACCTCAGCTCAGATGCTGAGTCTTGTAGGGGAGCTGGGTGAAAGAGAAAGAACAGGCCCAGCTCAGAGGGACCTGCAGGAGGGTTTGGGAAATGTTCACACCCCCACTTTGACTTTTGGCAGGCTCCCTCCGAGCCTTAGTTTCAAGCACACAGTCCAGAGAGATGAACTGTAGAGAGTAATTTACAACTTCTAAACTCAGAAATGAAGAAGAGATTTAGCTTTCGTTCAGACATTTTGTTGGAATGAAGCAATTACCATTATCTCAGTAGTCTTGTTCTGCGCAAAATTTCCACAGCATTCCTACAACCTTTTCTCAACTGAAGGAAACTAAACTTTCACCTTATTTGCCATATTTGTCTAAAAGTCATGTTGTATTATTATTTGAATTTAATGAGACGTGTTTGTTATGAATACAGATTTGTTTTACATGAAGAAGAAGCTTCTGGCCCAGCACCAAAACTAAATCATGAATGCGGAATCCAAAAACCACGGAGGGGCCGGGTGGGGGTGACGTTGGGGTGAGAGAAATGTGTGCCTGATCTGTTCAAAGAGCCACACATGACAGAGCAAACAGGAGAGCCATTTTTTCAGTGAATCATAAAGATCTGCCAACTTAGGAAATCTGTCGTCTAATTTATCTTGCCATACCATAAAGCACATCTCCAAAATGTTACCTCTCGCAATGTAAATATATCGACCTGCTCTCACCCGAAGCCCCATACGAGGGTAAACGAAATGTCAGACTTGCCTTTAGTTGGGTTAATTGTGGCATATCGGCCTTTCTTTAAAACACTTTCCACAGCTGAGGCGTGTCTAAAGGCTCCGCCATTTCTGTAGAACAATAATGCAGTTCATATGATGTTCATGTGATTTTCATCATAATGAATGAAATCCTAATTATGTAAAATAAACTGAGTGTGTAACAAAAAACAACATCTTATTCTGTCAATTGGAATCATCTGTTAATTGGAATTATATCACTGTTAAAAACCACATGTATACTTTTTGGGCCCTGGTTAAGGATGGAAAACATTCCATATAATCGCAATCATGAGCTAATTGGCAAAATTCCGGTCATAGCACCCAGACTAAACATACGCCTGTACGCCTGGCAAACAAATGATCTTTAATTGGTCCTGAAAGAACTACAGTCATAGTGTTATGAGTTTGTAGTCTATCTGCATGAGTGAAGGTGAAGTGGGTTTAAAAATAGGCTGTTCCAGCCTCTCCTGGGCCACTTTATTGTAGTGGAAAGGATGCACCAGTTGACACCTTCAAACACATGTGACTGTGAAGCTTTTCTGAAATGCCACTGCTCTCGGCTCATCATGCCACGCTACATTAACGCTGGTCAAGGGTCTAAAGCTGAGATCTCCCTGTAGCACTGCATCGTGCAGCCGTCCTCCAATGGTGCTGGCCCTAACAGGATGCCTCATAGAGTGTCCACAATCGTGGCTGTTGGGTCAGTCAGGTACAGTGATAAGACACATCCTTGCTTATGTCACATGGACGGCCAAGCATGAAACTTGAATCATTGGCATGTCTCTTGATGTTAGCCCTACCCACCAAGTTTCATTACTGTGGGTTGAGTCGTTCTCGGTGTAACTATTTGTGCAACTATTCTTTTGATGATGAGTGTATATTAGCCAGTTCCATACTTGAATACCACGAGGTACATTCATCTACAATCTTGCATGTCACTGCTGTCATAACAAATCTTTTGTTCTTCATTTTTTGACCAAAAAGGTTTTTATCTAAGAGCAACAGTTTACATTGTTTTTTGCTCAGTTTAGTCAAATTTTGTTGTTTGGCTTTTTTGTTTCAAAATTCTGATTGCTTCATTAATTACCAATAATCTCTTGATTATTTAATTACTAATAGAATTTATAGTGACAGCTCCAGATACGTAGTTCCTTGTTCATAAAAGGCTAGTATGATTCTTACCAAAGAGCTACATTCATGACAACTAACTGAACAGTATCTTTCTAAAAAACACTATTATCCCTACAGAAGCTGCTTTAAAGGTACACACTATATGGGCTGGCTGGAGGAGAATGTGAGGGAGCTTACAGCAGAGGAGAACAACTTTGAATTGATTCCATAAGGGCAAATTTCATGAATAAACAGATCTACATTCATCTACATTTACAATCAGGAAGAATTATATATAATTGGCAAAACAGCATTAAATTGATCCCATCGGCATTACTTAAGTTTAACTAATTATTAATTTATCATGCAGTTTGAGTGAGTGGATCCTTTCAAACACAGTTATCAGAAGCTACAAAAGAAACAATGGCTTCCACATTAATCTGAGCTGCAGTCATGTTACAGATTTGCAGTTTGCATCTCATTTTGGGAAATGACCAAAGCTGGACCAGAAGACTAGAGTCAAAAACACAAAGAATCATACTTACCCACCATAAACGGAAAAACACAAAAGCAAATAAAATGAAATGTAATAAGTCTATGAGGACCCAATTACTATTTAAAAGATAGGCCTTCAGTTCATTTGTTAAAACTGGATCAAAAACACTGCTATAATAAAGATAATTGCTAAGCTAACAACGATGCAACAGAGATGCATTTTTTTTTTGGCTACAAATCCACTCACAAATGCATCCTTTCATAGGTCTAACTAGGTTGCACGAGATTTATAGAAACTATAAGGAAGGGAATGTGAGGAAAAATCAGTAAGCTGTGTGTCAGCCGACATATGAAAACATATGAGTCATATTTTGTGAGTGGAGGATAGCTGCTATCCTGAGCGTGGCCCCTTGGTCACAGGACCCTGGAAAAAAGCTAGATGAAAATACAGACCTTTAGAATTTTGACTACGCGACTCAAACTGCAGGGCTCGCTCAGGGCTGCAGAAACCCCATACTGCATTTTACTGCATGTGCTGATAGATAACATGCCATCACATTTTACCATATCTGAGCCAAAGCTACTTGTAAAATTTGTAACACCACAGAGGTGAGTGGAGTATTCCGTCAACTGTTCAATTTTCCCAACATTTGGGCTATGGATGCCAATTATCTTCTTATTGAATGCCAGACAAGCCCAGTATTGCCCAACAACAGTAATAGAGAACAGACCACCCTCTTCAATCTACACTGCTAAAGCTCTCCACTGACGATCATCCATTTTTGCTGTCATCATGCCAAGGTTTCTGGCAACAAGGTGGGGAATGATCCACATCATGAGTGATAGCACCTGTAAGGTAAACTGGACGAGTGTATCGGAGCTCATTCAACGACCACTCGATGTTAAGTTCTCCAAAGTGCTATTCATTTATTGACTTTCACCCATAATGAATATTTACACTCGTGAGAAAAAAGAAAACATTAAAATAACTGTTCAGTTAAGGAATAACTCCACTGACAAATAATCAATACAGGTTTACTAGACACTTGGAACTTAAGCTATCCAAGAACTCACGAGTCTAACTCAGCCTATCCTCCTCTAGGTCAATGAATGCCCTGCTTTAAACAGATAGCCCCTCCCACTCAGAATCTGGCAGCTACCATGTCTCATACTAGGGGTGACATACATACAGAGATAATCAGAATATAATTAAGACATAATTAATAATGGGTTAAACCATGTGTTTTCTCTTTACAGATTTTCTTTCCACAGGTTCTCCCCTATCCCTGGATCTCTATACACCCTCCTGGACATTCCTAAAACTAGGACCACCTGGATTCACATCAGGTAAGTATAGATTTAATCATGTGTCATTTAATAATCAATGTACTGCTTGTTCAACCTTCTTAAATAAAAATAAAGCATTTGCAGACAGAGCATGGATAAGTAAAATAGTTGCAAATTACCCAAATAACTCACTTATCAATACATCTGTTGTGAACAAGCCTACTCTCCACATACAGCGGTGCCATAATGATCTCTGGAACAAAACTAGAAAGACTAGAAAAGCCCCTTCTGATGATGTGTCTGGAGGGTGGGAGAAGCTTTTGAAAAAATACAAGCACTATTATAGAGATAGAACATTGATGGCCAAAAACATACAATGGATACAAAACTCTGATAATATAAATATTATGTAACATGACAAATAATACAATGCAAATGCCAAAATACCCCCTAGGTTATAGAAGTAAAGACATCCTACGTCATATGAATTGGGCTGCCAATGGTGGGTACTACTCCTATCAGGAGTCTCAGAGCCATGCTGACCTTGAATCTTGTAATACAAAACCTTCAGGATTTCTCATTGCTCATCCAGAGGAAGAGTTTTTGTCAGATGAATGAAGTGCTACTGAGGACATAATGAGCTATGGTACAGCTTTTAATTTGAGAGATGGTGTATACACACTGCTGCGCTAGCCTCCCCCAAATTGTTTAGGTCAGTGCACCCTGCCCTTTGTCATGACATGCAGTAGGCTGCTGAATTTATGAGCTCTCCAATTCGTTTTGACCTGATGACACACTGGATACATTCAGGCTGAGTTTGACCTGAGGCGTACTGGCTTGTGCTTTAACGCATTAGGTCATACTGACATCACAGTCTGTGTTGAGGTAGTGCTTGGTCTGACAGGGGAGTGAAGATCCCGTAGGCTCAGACTGATCCATCTGCAAAGAGGTCAGGCTTTAAACTGCAAAGGTTTTTTTTAACCCCTTAAATTTCCAGTAGCTGCTGACAGGTCCAGCTTAAGTTACATTCCTTGCTCATGCAATTTAAGAATACATCAGTCAGTTGACACTGTTTTTAATCTAATTACTGATGTAATTTCTAATGTAATTATTAATAGGACATAATAAGACTAGGATTTTGAGGGGTTAAATTGGAAATGTAAATAAGGAGTCTGTCCTGTGTGAACCATGGTCTAAAGGGGAAATACATTACTAGGGCTGTACCCAACTCAGAATTTTGTCAGTCGAATCGGATTCGCCTGTTCATGTTTTTTCTCCATATACATTATCTAGTAATGAGTAAATCAATTTGCATACGTTTCAGATCTGATGTCCTCCTCATTTAGAAAGTCAGCAGAGTCACAGGAACATATTTTTGAACTAAAAGAGACGTGGCATATGATGAACGATCTGAACTGGAGCCTGATTTAATTACAGAATATAGCGTCTGGCCGCAAGCAACGTATTTATGCTAAAAATTAGCGCTTCTAGCCTGTCTTTTTAATTTCACTTTTAACAGCTTCTTCAGTAGGATGAGCCTTCGTCTTTCATCTCTCATAAATAATGAACTCCTAAATGAAACCAAATTAGTCAATATTTAAATTATTTTTATATGAAAAGGAGAATGGTAGACCTGAAACCGTTTAATTATTATATCACCTGCGCTGAAATAATTATTCCTCGTTTATCGGCAGGCATATTAAGTGACTGTACTTATCTTTAAATAAAAATATCTGTAATTCAGGTTCTAAATTAATGGAATTATAATAAAACAAATGTCTTCGGTCCGTTTTTC
>CM067475.1:37407735-37495957 GCA_034552555.1 Semaprochilodus insignis | reverse complement strand
CTCTCTCTCTCTCTCTCTCTCTCTCTCTCTCTCTCTCTCTCTCTCTCTCTCTTGCTCGCTCAATGACTCTGAGCCCAGCTGCAGAAGAACCTGGCTATCACTCAGGAGACATATGATGAAAATACACCACACTGAGAGAGGCATGAGTGGACTAGCAGTGAAATGGACAGGCAAGCCCACCCAGAGCAGCCTATCAGTTTCAGGCCAGGGTTCAACAAATCCATGTGTCAGAGTGCTGCTGTTTCTTAGCAACTGTTCATAATGCACTTTAATTCCAAGCAATGAGAATTGTTTGACCCTCTAGGGCGCTGTTCCCCAAAGCCAATTACCCCTGCTTATCGAATGGCCTTTGTGATACTCGACTATAGCATCCTAAAACAACACCTTCTACTTGTATAGACTTGAGAATCAGCTTATCTCTGCATGCTTGAATCTTTATGCTACAAACAGAATCATTCAGAGAGGCGTGATACCAAATGCAATTCCAGAAAAATTCACCGAGTCAGAATGGTTCACAGTAGTGGTGATAGGAGCCAGACATCAGAAGCATTTCCTGGCTTTAAAAGGTACCTCATAGAAATGTGTTATGTATAAAATGGTTACAAATATGGTGCCTGATCTATGATACTTTTGCAAAAATGTTTTGGCCTAACTGCATTTTTTAATCGACTCATGCTGGGTAAGGTGTAGGGTGTTGTAAGGCAAAGTAGTACCCAAAGAAACCTTTTTCTGATTTATTCCTGCTGTATAACTGTTTTACCATTATCAGTATCATTTCTAAAAACTCAGAAGTGTAGTTTCATTGGTCATTTTGGATAGCAAATAAAACACACAGTCAAGTCACATTATTATGACTATTTTGATTGCAGCAGCGCGTAGCTCATGAAGGAAGTTTTTGTGGCATTCTCTGGGCCCACTCATCCATGTGGAAGGCACTCTCAACTGATTTGGGTATGAATCCATCCTTTCAGATCATGTACACCCACACATGCTGATTATCTTCACTAGGGCGGCTGGGATCTTCCAGCAAGACAAGGCGACATGTCACATGGCTAGAAATGTCTAACATTGGTTGGAACAGCATTAAAAAGACTTCCTATTAGCCTGGCCCCCTAATTCCCCAGGCTTGAACCCAATTGATCTGTGGGACTACCTTGATCATCGTGTTCACTTTATGGATCCTCCCCCATGCACCCTCAAGCAGCTGTGGGATGCACTCCGGTCAGTATGGCTCCAGATACCTGTGACAACCTACCAGGACCTTACTGAGTTGCTCCCAGCCCGTCTAGCTGTTGTCCGTGCTGCACAGGATGGTTACTCTGGATATTACCTGTTGGTCAGGATAATGTGACTCGACTGTGTGGAATTACTTGCTGTTAATAAATGACTAAAAATGATTATTTTAGAGGCCTAAATATTCTAAAGCAAACAAGTGATGTAAACAGAAGCAAAACAAAAGTTAACATGGGCTTCGCTTTCCATCACTGGAAACGCCCCTGGCAAGTAAAAAGATGTCCCAATGTGGATTCTGAACTTGCAGTGTTTCTTCTCGACTGGTAAGTTAACAGCTGTTAATGCTAACATTGAGGAAGAGGAGCTGTATGTGTCTCATAATAGGAGTAAACACCACAACTTTCTGGTGATATGTGACCTCTTATTGTTTGAATTATAGCTTCGATAAGTTGCATTATCTTTCACGTTTCTCCTTTAAGCCCAGCGTGCTTGAGCCCACAATGTACTCATTGTAAACTTATGACTGTGTGGCCGCTATTGTGGTGGGCCTGATCTCTAAGAAAAATGAAAAGGTCTACCTGGAGGAGATTAAGCATCTGGAGAGCTGGTGCGAATGGAACTAGATCCTCTAGATCTTGGTGTAGCTCAGCGGGTAACACCACTACCCACCAGGGAGCCACCACCACATGTGGGAGACTGGGGTTCGAATCCCAGTCTGGGTGACTATGCTGTGCTACACCAATAAGAGTCCTTGGGCAAGACTCCTAACACTACATTGGCCTACGTGTAATATGATTAACCTTGTAAGTTGCTCTGGATAAGAGCGTCAGCTAAATGCCGTAAATGTAAATCTCTACCCTTTAACATCTGCAAGACAAAGGAGTTGATACTTACATTTGTCAACAGTGCCCCGGTGAAGCAAAAGGACAGCTTGGTGTCCATATCACACAGAGGACTTGTCATAGTCCTGCCGCATCAACACCCTGGTGAAGAAGGCCTTTGAGCGTCTTTACCACCTTAGATGCTTGAGAGACTTTAAATAACCCTCCACAGTGTAAAAGGACATCCTGAGGGGTGGCATCACAGCCTGGTTTGGGAACAGCCCCAAGCAGGGTAGGAGGGTGGTGTGATCAGCGGAGCACGTCAGCCGAATGGAGCTCCCAGACCTGCAGCGATGCTGGACCAAAGCCAGGAAGACAGTGAAGATAGTGAAAGCTGTTTCTTTTATCCATGCACAAATATAAGTTCACGAGATACAAGAAACTAGGTATTGGGGCTTTAAGATTGGGATTGGCATAGAAAGAATGGTAATAAAGAATGTCCTCGCACTGTTAAGTATAGCGGAGAATCTATTGTGTTTCGGTCCTGTTTTTCCACTAAAGGCCCCGTGAACCATATTAGGAAACATGGTATCACGAACTCCATGAAATACAAGGAGATAGCTAAAACTGGATCATGGTTGAATCTTCCAGCAGATCTGCCAGCAGTGGTCTCAGATGGCTTGCTCTGTATTGTCCACTCCCATTAAGCGTTACAGGAAAAGACTCAATACTGTTACGTTGCCAAAGAAAGGTTGCACAAAGTAGTATAGAAGCAGTAAATGCCAATGACTGTGGCACATTTGTGACACACACGTTTTCAGTTTGATCTAATAAACCCTCAGGTGCACAGTTTTGTGTACACAGTTTAGGGAACTGACTGCACCTGAATCCACTCTAAAAACGGTCCAGTTTCCAACGATGAGGAAACTCAATAGGCCAAACTCAATAAGAGAAAGCCTGACTCAGTGCATGTTTAACTGAGTTTAAGGCCTATGAGAGTAAAGGTGGTCTCAGGCATCACATCATGAACAAGCCCATTAAGCCATAATGGGACTGATAAAAACCTGAGAGGAAGCAATAGAGCAATTACCAGAAATATTTACAGCGGATGTAAAATTGGCGCCTGTTATGGGATTTGGAGTCAATTATGCTCTGACGTCACAGGGCCGAAGGAAACAAAAGCAGCACACATGCGCAATCCCACCATTCATTTTCCTTATCGTTTGATCCATGAACTGCAGGTCAGGCTAATGCCGAGAGGATTTTGTTTCCCATTCAACAGCACAGATATAAACAAGCAGATGAAGAGAGCGCTCAAGTGCACTTCATCATGGAGATGTGAATGATGGAAATTCATTTGTCCAAACCATTTAAACAGCCTACATAATGCATGAATAGAGTGTTTGAGTGTGTTGCTCCTCGCTTCAGAAATTACCCTTGCATTTATGATTAAATAAGATGAAGAGCACTCAAAGGGTATCTTCATATTTGTCATAAAATTGGTCATTTGCGCTTTTGTTCACAAGATTATTTTGACGCTGTCCAAATTAAAACATGTATCTCCATTTTTGTTGATTTTTACTTTTATGCATCATTTGAACACAGCTGCTGTTTACATTGCGTGAAAAATTCAACAGCCCAAAATCATTTGGTAAAAAGTCTGGTTCTATTGACTTACATTAAACTTCTATGAGGTTTTTGCCCTCTCCTGTAAAGCTGCCATTCTGCAAATACTTGTTTTTCTTAGGACAGCGACAATTTGTAACTAGCTTTATCTGTAAGTCCCTCATAGCTTCCCTTACTATAAGCCCATATTCACACTACTGACAATTTAGGTTAGTAAGATATAATGTAAAATAAGAACTTCAGTGTTTATACATATATTATATTGTGTTGGCACAGAAAAATAACTGGGAAATTATGTGCATACAGGCAGATGTTGTTGTATTTTAAGCTGGCGGTTCAACAAAGACAACGAACATCTCAGCCCAGTGCTACCCCAGCATGTAACAGAGAGAGAGTTAACACAGGAAGACACGACACATGAGGTGGGTGGCACACACACAAAAACACCCCCTATGAGTACACAATTCAACAAACACCTACACTAAAAACATTATCAACAACAACAACTAATGTTCTTTTTTGAGACTGAGAGTCTCAACACCACACCCAGCTGCCCATGCTGCCACAATACTTAACCATCATAGTGCTCAGTGTTATAAACCACGTTGTTGGTTTGGCCAATTTACACGACTCAAGTGTCGTTTATCAGTCATGACACGAACTGAACTAGTCTTCTGAAGTAATTTTGCACTGGAGCTACAATTATTGCTAACAAGTAATAGAAGCTTAAACATAACATCGTGATCAGGTAAAATGGCATGTGTTTAAGACGTCTGAATGCGGCTTATGCTACATAAAACATCCCTTTAAAAAGCCAAAACAAACCCCTGTAGTCTGTTCTCTTTTAACATCTGGACAACACAAGCCAAACAAGCTAGCTGTTAAATCGCTGTCCTTAGCTAATGGAACTGGTTTTTATTCACAGGCGATAGCCGCATGTGCTTTCCACACACATCTTCATGCTCAACCTGAATTTTTAGGGGAGTTTTTGTTAATGTTGTACACATCACCCCCTGTATTGAGCTCCACCCTTACGAGGTGTTGCATCGATTTAGATTTTTCTCAAGTTGGTTTGTTCCAACCTTATTACACCTAATTCCCACCCACATCTAACCCAAAATTCCTAATGGCTGTCCCCAAACGTTTTGTGGCATTGTTTCTCTGGGACTGTGTTAATATTAAGCAGAGTCAAGGACCCGTGGTAATGGTACCATATGCATATATCTTCACTGTCCAAAGAAATACATGTATCTCCAAATTGGCAACTTTACAGGAGAGGGTGAATATGTAATTTAATTTTAATGTAAGCCAATGGAACCAGACCTCTTCCCAAGCAATTCCGGGCCATTTGGTGGTCCAGTCATCATGAAAGTTTTACACAGTGTAAATGCTGTGTTCAAATGATGGATAAAAGTAAAATTCAACAAAAATGGAGCTACATGTTTCTCTTTGGACAGTGACAATACATTGCCTTACACTGAATTACCAAATAGTGACACATGTTGTGAACACCTGATCCAGAGGGCAAGGGTGTGTGCTGGGTTTGTTTTGTGTGCCAGAGGCAGGGGTGCCATGCAAACAGAAACTCTAAAGCTTATTAATGTAGTAAGGGTAAAGGGGAATGGAGGAAGCCACTTAGGGCTCCTTGCTGTGGTGGGAGAGGATCCCACTGTCTAAGGTAGTTGTTCAACTTGTTCCTTCTCTGTGCCCAAAAAGGCAGTCTCCCTTGTGAATCCTTGGCTTGGCTTAAGAAGGCTGTAGACTGTGAGCTAATGCAGCACACTAGAGCATAGGCAAGATCTCCTAGCTGACTGATTCTAAGATTGGTGTAGTATTACACCTCTACAACCATCCACAAAGGTCTGTGTTGGCACTGTGGGCACCCTCTTTGGCACTGAAGGTGTTTCTGCAGCAGCTCACTGGGGGCACAGATGAGGTGTCAGGGCATCACAATGTCTACAGTTATTTATGAAAATGGACAAGTACAGCCAAGGCTTAGGCTTGAAGCTGTCTGCTGGAACTGTTTTTAGCTATGCAACATTTCTAGCCTTAGTTATTTTTTTAGATAACAGGAAACTGCTCTCATCAGAGCTAGGCTAACCAACAGCGAGCTGACAGTGTCCACTGTCCGTTCAGGGCCATTCAGAATGATAGATGATACAAAGTGGGGGATGCTGGTCTGTGGTTCGCTGGCAGAGCTAATGGATTACTTCACCTTGACAGCACACTGTGGGTCAGCAACAGTCTTGCCAAGCTTGAGAGCAACAAACATCAAAGTCTGAAGATTATAAAAAAGGTTATTAAGTACAGGTCATTCAATATTCACATGATATTTCTGAGGGGATATAAGACACTTGCATAAAGAAGAAAGCCAAAGGAAAATAAGTTCAAAGTTAGGAAAAGATTAAAACATGGACTTATGACAACCGTGCAAGACCTGGTAGATGACCAAAACTCTCCCCATCAGATACGCAGTACTTAAAGCTTTCATCCTTTAGAGAGAAGAGAAATCAAGCCCCACTCTTCCTTTACATCTGAAAAAGTACACAGGTGTTTCTGTCCATCTTTTCAATGAAAGAACACAGCATTATGGGTCTGAAAGAAGGTGTAGCTGTCAAGAAGCAGTGACAGAGAAAAGGAAATAGACAAAAAGAAGAAAACCTGCAAATCAAACAAAGAAGCTTTGTTCCACCCCAGAGTTCAGACCTCAGCATCACTGAATGCTTTTGTGTTTTGTGCTTTTGTGTACTTAGAACATGAGAAGCAGAAAATGCAGCCAACTTTTAAGACGGAACTTAATATCCCTGCAGATTCTTTGAAAATCTCTTTTTCTCAATTTCTATTTGGACTGGAAATGAAAGTTGATCTCTTACTTGCACAGCAATGTCATATATATATATATATTGCAACATAATGTTTTACAAAATTTCATGTCATTTTAGCCTTTTCAGTAATGTAATAGGGAATCTTTAAAAGGCTAAGCATAGTTTCATAGTTTTCTGTTTGCCTGTTATTTGAAACCACAGCTTACTCAACAGATTACTCGGTTACTAGTATAATCGGTAATGACAGAAGTATATACAAGCAGTGTCTACGTTCTCCGGTCATGTCCCTGTCATCCTTAGAGTAGGAACTCTAGATTACCCCTTTTAAAGCTGCTTCAACCATCAAACTCTCAGCAGGCTGTGTTTATGAGCACAGGTTAAGCATAACCTTGGACTACATTACAGCAATGGTAGGGATTCTCCTTTGACAGCTCTTTTCAGCCTAGGACAAACCAGCCCACAGTCTTGGTGACTGCAGCATTAGTTTAGCAAGCAGTAGTTCCAGCACACATCTGTGTTTCCACTGTGTGCCCTTTTCTCTGTTGCTCCAGCTGGGCTCCTCCACAGCCGGCTGAGACAAACACCCAGGAGCAGAGCAAGGAAAAACGGAATAACTCACTATGTTTATAGTGAAACAGACAGAATCCTCTCTATCTAGTGCGGGACAAAAGCTTGGCCTGTGGTCTTATGAGGACCAGAGATAAACACAGGGATAAACACCTTTCAATGCATTCAGCGCCGAAATGGTCTTGGCTAATCGACTCAGACGCCTCCTTTTTTAACCGCAGCCTGAAACTCTAGCAGAGAGATTTGTTTCTGAATGTTTGTTTTGAAGTCATTTTGGCTAAGTTTATTATCACGTTGAAGCCAAGTAGGTGAAGACTGTAGGCTTATTGCTATTCATGTTTTCACATTGTCTGAGTGAATATACCCACTCACCGTCAAAAGAACAATTGCACAAATAGTTGCACCCAGAAGGAATCAACCGACAGGAATAAAAATTGGTGGGTAGGTTTGACATTGTGAGACATGCGAATGATTCAAATCTCATGCTCAGCTGCAGGGACAAGCCTTATCGCTGTAACTGACTGACCCAACAGCTATGTACGGTGGCCGAGAAGTGCAAAACAAATGAACATTTCAGAAAACAAACTTACAAAAATAAAAACAAATTTACAAACGAAAAAAATACATTAAAGAAAACAGAATTACGAAAGCAAAAACTATTTTACAAGGGTAAAAAAAATTGCTTGTTGCGGACCCTTGTCAATCAAAGGTAGAGTGAGTGGAGTTTGGGATGGTCACGACGCTAAAGCATGATTTGTCCATTTGTGGCACGCATTTAGCCAGCTGGCACGCTTTTGTTTTCCCTGTGGAAGTTCTTGAGAGTTTTTAAAAGAGCAGACGGAAGAAAGAGACGAACAGGCCACGTCTAAACCACTTGGGCTGTACAGAGTGGACAGTTGCAAAAAGCTCTCAGCCACTTTAAGGTAGCTAGCTGGTTATCCACTATAGCTAGCGTTACAGCCCACTTACCTTCGTTAACATTTCCAACTCTAAGTGGACGGTGGACATTCTGCGACCAGTGATGCCCTCAATGTCATCCTGTTAGTGCCAGCACCATCGGCTGCATGATGCAGGACTACATGCATGCAGACTGTTAAGACGACTGCCCCACGTCAACATCACGTCAACATCGCTAAAGACTGCAATAGACCCATGCCAACCTGTCATGGAGTGACTCAGAATGGCAGTGGGTCCTCTTCAGTGATGAGTCCCCCTATTGAATGGTATGTTGTTATGCATCACACATCCAGAAGGCCTGATATCACTGAACCCTCACCCCTACTGCAAAATTTGCAGGAACTGTGTGAGAATATTCAAGATGCATGGGATGGATTATCACAGGACATGGATTATGCAGAGACATATACATATTGTGTTACTGAGAGACACTACTTCTGTATATGTAGCTCAGTAAATATTGTCCATATCAGTCTAAATGTATCATCATTTATTGTTCCTGGTAACCTTTATCTTCCTTCCCAATAGCATTGCAACCCAACACTTCCTTCTGGGTGCAACTATTCTTTTGACTATCAGTGTATATTATACTGAAATAATTAAGTCTTTACATCTATACAGTTATGCTTGTTTCATAAAAACAGTGCCCTAGGATATAAATGAAGTGCTTATGAGTATACAGTTGGATTGCCCTTTCAAGGATCCACCAACATTTTTAATTGTTATTCATTTTAAATATTTAGCATGTGGGATGTCATCATGTTAGGACAGATCAGCTGTTGTTTTGTTGCGTAATCAAGGTGTTTTTAACATGGTGGCAAAATTGTTCGAGTTTCCAACATATGGACCAATATTCAGAGGCCACCCCGATTTAATTAATGTCCGGTCAAACACACATTCAGTTTCAGTTATTCATTTTTCAGGAGAAATTCCTGAGGATGTGTGGCTGTCAAGAAGTCATTGCTGTGTGAATAAAAAATGGAAGGAAATTTGCACATCAAAGATTTGTATTCTCAGAACAATGGACTGTCCACTGAATGTGTTTGGAATTAATCGGATTGTGAGAAGCAGGAAATGCAGCCATGAATATGAATATCCCGGCAGGTTTCTTTGAAAACTGAAAGCAAGTCTCCTGAAAGGAATGGAAGCTGTAGGAAAAGGGACACACTACATACCGAAAAATGATATACTTAGTGTTTGGGACTCTGTGAAAATTGTATAATCTGTTAAACATGTTTTCTTCATGTTGTTTTTGATGATGAAAAATGAATAACTTGTTTTGACTGTAAATTGAATGAAGAGTGGTCTCTGACCTTTGCACAATACTGTATATGACGTCAGTACAAGCAGTACAGTACTAGTCAACACGAAGACCATCATGGATGCAATAATAAAAACATACCTAATATATCAAACCCCAACCTTTAGAATGAGAGTAATGCTAAGCAGAAAAAAGACTTTTTGTTTTTATAACAAAATAAGAGGTAATACAACCCACTGTACCCATACTACTATGTTATTTATGTTGTTTACTGCCTACAAAATATCAGTAAACAAGTTTACGTTTAAGTTTATGTTTACCACATTGTTTATGAGGGGAGTGATAAAATGACAACAGTCGATATGCTAACTGCTCATCACAATTAGCAAACCAAAGCTATCTCTATAACAGCCAGATGTTTTTAAGTACAGTGCTAAAATCAGTGGTGAACCATGACTAACACAGCTAGGACTTAAATTCAGCCCATAAAGGTCAAAACTCAGTCAAAGTATGTGGAGCACATATTTTTCTGGTAGGGGAGTTTTTAAAGAGGGATTGGAAAATTGGTTGACACCTGAATGTAACTCCTGCACTGTTTAAGGTGAGACAGAAGATGGAAGCTCCTTAAAATGTTCCATGTTTTAAATGAAGCTTGTGGTGTACATAGTATTTTACCTTGTAACAGTTTCACAGGGTGAAAGAAGGGAGCTCTGGAACAGAGCTGTCACTGCTGTTTCATATTATTAAAAAAACACTGATTAGACTGCCATCTGTTTTCACACAGTGACGTATCTAGGACTTCCAGAAGGCCTACAGTGACGTATTCTTCTCACTAAATTGGTCCAGCCTATTGGAAATCAATATGTGACTAACTGATTGATTCCTCTGTCTCTTGTTAATTATGCGGATAGTAATCTAGCACATTTGAACATTAGGCTCCTGGGAAATCCAGCAAAGCTTAAATGAAAGTAACAGAAATATGATATAACACTCCACAAAAATGACAAGATCCACTGATCAGACCTCTCTGAGAACGATCTTAATATTCCAATGAACATGCATGACTGGTCAGCCTTCCATGATGCACTTGTATGAAGAAAAAAGAAAGAAAAAAAAAAAAACGAAGAAAATTTGACACATAGCAAGTACAATCAGGATCGTACACTGGTGCATGTATGAGCCCACCAATGAGGAATTTGTGGATCATTCATAGTTCCAGTGCTAGATAACTCATATTCACTGTGGCAGCTTTATTAGTCTTCTAGGAGAATCAAAAAGATTACAGATTATGGTGAGAACCTAGTTCCTCACATTGTGGCTACAGAGTCTGTTCTTCATCTGAGCAAAGAGGTAGAGCAGGTTCGGCTCCAGCCTTCAGGCCAAGGGTTGCAGCATGAGTGAAATGTGCACTATGTATTCTGGTTGTGTTGAAAACTGCACCGCAGTGTCTGTGACACACTTAAAAGCTGATGTAGTTTTTATGTGATGATAAAGGAAAGGCTTTTATGCATTTTACTGCTACAAGAGCATGCAGGGAATACACACCCACGGAATGCTGGCAGAGCGTTGGCTGGGTGAAAAAACCTCAGACATATGCAACACGCAGATAGATAGCTGGACAGCTAGCTAACTAAGATGCTTACTAAGTTAGCTTTAGCTCGCTAGGTTGCTCAGACTCAGGGAGTGCAGAGCCATGTTAGCCTGTTGATTGGTTAGGAAATGCTTTACCCACTAGTAGGATCACCCATTTTACATTGAAAAGGGAGAAATATGGTGAAATGAAAACTCTGGGAATTTAATAAGACTTTGTACGTATTATCTGGACATTAAAAAGGTTTCTTCTGTTTGAGTTCTGGAGTAGTGTGACAATTGAGATTCTTAGCTGTCAGTAACGCAGCTAAACATGAAGTATAAAATGAAATATCTGAAGCATCAATATACACTCAACATCAAAAAAATAGCTGCCAAAATAGTTGCCCAGTCACCCAGGTCTTGGTGGAGAGGACCAACTAAACTGTGTGTGGAGGCACCGTGGTGAGCGCCAAGATGGACGGTTTGTTGTCACATGTCACACGTCCAGAAGGCCCGGTGTCACTGCACCTCCACCCCACCACAAAATCTGGAGGAACTGTGTGTGGATACATTCAAGCTGCATGGGATGAATTATCACAGGACACCATTAGGAACCTCTACAACTCCATGCCGAGACGTCTGGCATGTTGCATTAGCAAACATGGCGGCCCCATGCCATACTGAGAGACACTACTTCTGTATGTGTAGCGCAGTAAATATTGTCCATATCAGTTTAAATTAATCATCATTTATTGTTCCTGGTAATCTTTATCTTCCTCCCCAATAGCTTTGCAATCGGACACTTCCTGACACAACTTTTGATGATGAGTGTAAAATCATATTGGCTGGTATTATCGGTTGTCAGATTTATCTTCCCCTTTATAATCTGTATCAGTGTCGGCAACAAACTTTAAAATCAATATCGATATTCAGTGTCAGTCACAGATTCAGTCAGACCCTAACTACAACATCATTGAGCTCAGTGGTGTCGCATTTTATACCAAAAACCGACTCTATGTAGCAGTTCTAAACTAACGTTCTATTTAATTAATTTACATATTTTGACCAATGCTGATAATGTCTCATTAGGTTGAGTGGGCTTTTTGGCACTGTTACTCCAACACTTAGAACTAATGCCTTTTTTGGCGGAGCATGAATGAGTCGATTTATGCATTTTTGGTAGTGCTCAACAATGACAACATTTAACAGACAATATGATTGCATGGATTTTACATATATTTATTTTCCACCATTAAGACACACCTATACAAAACCATACACAAGCACAGAGGTTGTATTATCTACAGCAGGAGAGTCTCCATCACACTGCCCCCATCTGACCAGCTATAGGTCTACTTACACTACAGAACAGTGGGATCAGATATTAAGATGAATAAAAATGGACTGTCTTTGTATTAAGATACACACATTACATTCTGTTAGAAACAGCTGCAGTCTGAGAAAGAGAGAATATATCCCAGGGCTCTCTCTATCAGGCCTGCATGGATGTACACTGAAAACAAAATGCACAGAACTGAACTGTGTAATTATCCAGGTCACATCGGCTTTTTGCTGGGAAAGTTTTGTGGGCGAAGTGCAGCAATTTCAATGGAATTCACCATAATGAGCAGTTTGGCACTGCGGACTGTCTTGTGCAAATTTCTCAGGCCAAACTCTGCCTTGCGTCCAATTTTTGTGATCTTTGATACATTAATTTACATGCTTTGCTACTGTTTCAGATTTGCTGGCCTCTAAAGGGGTGAGGCATCTTATAGCAGCACTGAATGTAGAAAATGGAGGCAACGCTAACTGCAGCAGTCTACCATTAACTAAACCATACCATCTGGCTATAAACACATTAAAGAGAGACTGTGATACAGAGTCCGTCTGGATTCGATGACATAAACATACATTTTTATGTTTTTCCTATTTATGTTTGGCAGCTTGCTAAGGGCTAGGTTCACTTTTTGGGTAAGCGCAGCTGTACACACTAGCCATGTCACCAGCCACGCCAATGATCCATACTTGTTTCACACAACGTGCTGTGATATGTATATATGTTTTTTTCAATCCCTTGTGTTTTTTGCCATTTATGGTAATGAGTTGGTAAGCCTGCTAACTGCACCAATTTGGAGGATTGTTTTTTGTTGGTTCAGCCTTGGTCATGTCTATTTTGCAAAGTGATTCAAACAGCAAGGCGACCAGTTATGATGTACAGTGAGACATAAACAAAACAGAACTTTACAGTGTAACTAAACAAAGCATGTTGCCATATGGTGTTTTCTGGTAGCCAAATTCTGACTCATCTTTAGGTTCACACAGACATATGGACACGGTAAATTATGTACATGATTTCTCTTGCTTCTTTTTATAACCAACTCTTCATCTCGAACCCCATGAACTCTTGTTAAGCCACAAGGAGAAGTTTTATAGTTCATGCTAAGTCATGTCTCCTAAACCACCACAGTGTGTCCTAAACCACACCAGCAGATCTACATAACATTTATGAAAACCTGGATACAGTTTGAGGACACTGATAGATGTTTTGGGGGCAGAAAAGATTTTGGATGACTATTAACTTCAAGTGTACAAACATTAGCCTCGTAGCTCCAGTTCAAAACTAAAGAAGGTCACCAAACATGTCTAGGCTGGTGTGCTACTATTCTGGGATAAGTGTAAAACAGTGTCAATTTAAAGCCATTCTTTTGAGATAGGGGGTTGGCTGTTAGCCCAAAAAGCTGAAAAAGCTGGGTGTCCTCACGGGGACAGAGTACGGAGACAGTGATCAATGTACCACAATGTTCCATTACATCTAAAGACACCAACTGCAAGCCAAGCACGTCATTTCACAAAGTGACAGACATGACAATGAGATGCCGTCCTTTCTATGCCATTTGCAAAGCAGGTCTGGAGATTGCTGCATTCTTTTGTAGGAAGCGTTGCTAGGTTGGATTCACTTTACAGAACGCTGGTAAAGATCCCATTCAACCTCATGAAGAACTGTAGTGTAGTTTGTTCAGAGTTGCTCCATAATGTGAGCTTCCAGGTTAAAGCGCTACACAAGCGAGATGGAGGTTGCAGAAGATGGATAAAGCTACAGAGTAATTAGAGTGAACATTTTGCAATTCGTGCACACGTTTTTCTTACTTCCTTCTCACAATAAACTCACTCGTTTTCCTAAGGAATGTGGTTCATGTTCAATTCCTTCTCCTACAAGACGTCCATTAAACATCGCAGACTCCTTGATGGCACAGACTGCATATTTTTGCACAATACCCTAGTATTCAATGTATCACTTCCTCTATATAAAGACCACTATTATTATTATTACTATTAAACTGCATTATGTACACTATGTGTATGAATACATTTATACTTATTAAGAATACTTGAGTCTATAACTGGCTGCTATTGCACTGCTGTTGAATTCTGTACATATGTTCTGGTCCTATGCCTTTCAAGCTTGCATTAGATACCGATGTACACGGACAGCATAGCACTCTTTTTTACTGTGCTCAAATTGTGTACAAGCAGACTAGCAGTTCCCTGAAAGTGTCTGACGGGTTTTAATGGGTTTAGATTTATGTGCCAATGTATAAAGGCGCTTATTAGGGTTTATTTTGATGTAGGTCTGGTTATGAGGACATTATTGCTTCTCTTGCGCAGTGAGTCTTCACAGCCAGTAAACGTCACATAGATTAATTACAGCAGCTGCAGCTTCCATAAACTACAACTTCAGCCTTCACTAAACTGCACTTTCTAATTACTATATTTAACAGAGATGAGGCCACAGAGAACACTGAGTCTGCTTGCACATCAAGCTACAGTGTTGGGGAACGTCACACAACAAGAAATGTTTAGCTTTATTGTTTCTACATGGTCAAATCAAACACACACAGATAAAGAAAGAAAATGTTGTTTTTTTTATTCCCACAGTTTTATTATACAGTTACATATTGTTCTATTCTTTACAGGCAATATATTTAAATTAACATAATAATGTCAAATGTGATTTGACACCAGGAGGTCATTATTATTATTATGATGTAACCAAATAATGAAAACTGAGGAAATGCAATCATTAAAAGGGTTAACATTCATAATGAAAGCCACACGAGTGTTTCTGTGTGGGTGTTTTATTTGACTGTGTTGAAACGTTAATGCTAAACATTTCTCCAGGTAATTCTGTGGCTGTTCCCTAACACTGCAGCCTGATGGGCGAGCAGAAACAGTGATAAGTGGTTGTGCTGCGGCTTCATCATCAATAATTAGAAAGTGCAGTTTAGTGAAAGAGCGCATCTCCATACCCCTGATAGCAAGAGGATAGCGGATCACTGCTGGCCCACTGATGGTAAAGCTGGCGGCCGCCGCCGTCTTACTCAGCATTCTCTGGGCGGAGGTTAATCAAAGATACGTTTTTTATTGCTCATTTTCCACTTTTGAGTCCAGTTTATTATTATGTATCTTACTTGGTTATCTGTTGTTAATTAATTTAGTAATTCATTTTCCTTTAGCATAGTATCAACAACAATAATATAAAAAATTGCTTTTACTCAGCCGTCTGTAATATTGGTCTTAGTTTATTTCCTAAAATAAAAGTCTCTTTTAAAAAGTTGCATTTAAAATCAGTTTCAGGAGATTAAAATCTAGTTACATCTTGTATAAAGGACAATAATCTGGATGCTCTGAGGATAGACCAGTAGTCAGACAGTTTCAGGGGGCTGTTAGCATGCTTGTACACAATGTGAGCACATTTAAAAAGAAAGATGTGCAAGATCTTTCTTTTTAACATGAAACATGAAACATGAAACGAGAGAACATGAAATAAGAAATCATGGCCACAAAAAAAAAAGGAAGAGCTGTGCACAATTAAAAAAAAACAAAAACAAAAACAAAACAAGTGAATAAATTGTTAATCATGGGAACAAATTAAGAACAAACGTTTGGACGAATTGCAAAAAGTTTGCAAATCAATTATTTATTTTTACCCGAATCCCCTCTTTGATGTAGCTAAACAGAGCTGGGAGGATTGAAAGTTGGAAACAACAATGAATTTGCCGCCTTGCTAATTGTCGTGTAGTTGATTCACATGACAAGAATCCACTTTAAGTATATCCTAACAGGGTTATTTTTGACAGACTTGCAAAATAATACATTTAAGTGGTCTGAAAAAATCAGATTGTTCGGCCATGCCATATTCAGCTTAACAATGCTTGCTACAAAACACCACATGAGGCCGAAGGTCAATTACTGCCAAAAGTAGGCAAAGTAAAAGGCAAAATTGTGCTGACGGAGTATATTTTATTCATGTACACATTTCAGCCAAGTAAATTTAATGCAGCACTTTTTCAGTGCTCTCAGGATCTCTAGGTTTTGGCAGCATTTCAGTTTGGTCATGGGACACAAAGGTCTGAGACTTCAGTCAGGAGCTGAAGAAGATGTGGAGCAACATATGCATAATTTATTACCATTTCTCATGCTTGGCTAACATTAAATAACGGCGTTTCTGGAGGCAGCCTAAATTAGCCTGAAATAGTGAGTCTGCTTTGCAATGCCTTGGCATGCAAACAGCGATATAGAAATTCACGGCTTTTGATCGCTCATGGCAATAAAGAATTTCCGGTTTTTGGAGACAACGTTCAACTGTGTTTTGTAGAGCATAGCACTGAGCTGTCAGTGAAAAACCAAGAGCTCCCCACCTACAAGGATTACGAAACAGCCACATCCGTTTTGCCCTCAGAGTAGGTACGAGGGTGAATCATCTCTTTGCTCTGAAGGTAACTCCTGCCTCTCTCCTGGTCTTTCGAGTAGCACACAACAAAGATGCTATTCTGACACCAAAGCAGGCTTTCCTCTTCCCCTCCTGGAGGCCCACACAAGCACAAAGCCCCCTATAGACAACAAGCACACAAATACACATTGACTCAAATGTGTACAAATGGAAAAGCAGTAATAAGAAATCTGTTATTATAAACGCCAATCAGGATGTACAGATATCTACAGTTTTCATATTTATAAATTAACATTGTGCAAATAGTCCCTCACAGCCACATGCCCACTATCTTCATTACCCTCATCTTCAGTTGTATGCCCTCGTGCTTATCCATTAAGCCACACAGAATATAAAAAAAAAAAAGTTTTGATCAACTTCATAGTGTACTTTGTTCAGATACTTCCTATCACAGTTGTCATTCACCTGTACATTGCAAAAAAGGACATCCTGGCAACTGAAAGCATCTTTTGCAGCAACTTTTACAGTAAAAATTACTAGAAACTTTTTAAAAAATAACAACATGTCAAACTGATACTTGATTGTGTATTTACTGTACACCAGAAGAGCAGCATCACCATGCTGGCAGATAATTGCAATTGTAAAAATAATAGTAATATGATTATTTAACTTAATAAAAACTTCTAGAAACAGGTTTAAACATTATACAAATAGCATGACTGGAAATACTGAGCACCTTGAATGACAAAGTGGACCTTATGACCTCGTCAGCTAAAGCTACACTGTGTAAGATTTTGGAATTTATAAACTTCTCTGGTGGAAAAACGTAACTGCATGTAAAGTTTGGAAGAACATTAGCTGTGGTTCGGGCCCCTTCCCCGAGAAGATGAATCTGATGATTGTAAGCGTGTTGTGTATTCAAAGATAACTCAGTCAAGACTTAGTGAAAGCTGATTCTTCTGCAGATGTGAGTGAATCTTCTATTGTCATCATATCTTTATCAGTATAATGTTAGTATAACGTGAGACCTAAACAGCGAGATGGACAAATTCCTTGTGTATGTAACATACTACAAAGTGATATAATATATAATATAATAATATGATATAATCAAGTAATTCTGATCACCATTTTGAGCCTATATGTGTGTGACATTATTACATAAAGCCGTATCTGAGGTCCAAAACTCCCCTTGCGAAATTCGTCTTTTAAGTTACTGTTTCAGGCTTTACATGGCGACTCACAGCAGCAGAATTTAGCGTGTTTTATTTTCTCCTTTATTGTTCCTGGTCATATTAAGCACAGCTCCCCAAATCATATCATTTAGAAGACCAAAATGTTTTTTCTGTAAATTGCACTGTGAACCAGCGGGCGAAGAAAAGTCATTTTAACCAGTAATATCCAGTTGCATCTTCTCCACCACCCCCACTTGTCCTATCATGAAGAGAAATCACTTGGCTTAGCTCAGAGACCCTCTATGATATTTTGTTCCACTCGGATATAAGATAGGGAGAAGAATGCATTATAACTTCCCATACATGTCAGCATTAGCTTACTTCCTCTTGCCGAGATATCATGTTTTGCACTGTAAGGAGACTCAAAACCCTTGCTCTTTACCTGCATCAGAAGTCCCACAAAGATGTAAAACAGAAGAATTGCTAAAAGGAGTAGATTATGGCACTAATCAGGAGCTCACATGGCATCCTAATGCAGAGTAGGAAGAGAGAATCCATGTAAGAGAATCTGTGAGGAGCCTCCAGCATAGCATGGAGGAACACTATCTAGCATAATGCCCTACTAAGGCATTGACTCAGGGCCTTTCTAGCTTTTTACATATTTGTATATTCTGTGTGGCTATTTTTAGTTACAACATGTCCACAGAGAGAGAGAGAGAGAGAGAGAGAGAGAGAGGCTTGCATGCCAGTTGGCACGTTGCTGTGATTCATGGTTATGCATTAAACGTATCTTGTGCTTAAGAGTTCATGTCAACTAGACTGTATAATAAACGTGTGGCAAATTGATCACAAATGTACTGTTTGCAACAGGAGTCGTGTGTTTGTGTTTGTGTATAAGTGTGTCTGAGTATTTATGACTGCAAGGGTTTCTTTTTGTATCATTTTTATGCCTTCATAATAAAGGAACACATGGACCAAAATCAGCTGCACAAAATTTTCTACCTCAAGTGCAGCAAGGTCAGTTCTTGTTAGTAAATGTTAGCCTCATGGCAGGGCTGCACAATATATCATCTGTAGGGTTGGGAGGATAAGCAATTCACAAATCGGGTCTAAACTGTTGGTAATTGTATATATGTACAATATTTAATACTGTAGATTATACTTATATTATCAGTATATCTAGGGCAGTTTCCAGCCTTATGGCTTTTTCACACCAAGTCTAAGTTTAACAGCAAACCAAAAAAAAAAAAAAAAAACTACAACATTTCAATACTTAGTTTTTCACACCAGAGCTTGTAGTTGGTCCTGGTTTGTCCGCTCCTTTTAATGTGAGGAGTTTTGAACTGAAACAGTGCATCTGAACATCCCCCATGGGATGTGGAGAAACTTGCCCTGCCATTTAACTTTTTCAGCAGAATGGGCACTGTCTGCGTCTTTGAACTGGGCTGGCTAAAAGAAATATAACATAGTAACTGTCACTACTCTTCATCCTCTTATGTGTTTAACACAATTACATCAGACTTGATGTGAAGGTTTCAGTGCGTTAACAGTGCGTCTGTATTTCTTCTGTAAAACACTGCTGTGGAAAGACTTCATGACACCTAAATATCCGAATATATAAAAATACTGCTTCCAGTGGTGTATTTGGTAAGTGGTCCAGGCCCTAGTTAATACTGCAATACCGAGCTTTGCAATACTTCTATTGCAGAAAGCTGCTATATACAAATAACGCCTCTTTGAGCATCTTGGACTATTCACAGCTGATATAGATGAATTTCTTGTTGATGCATCGAGGCATTCGCTTGATTCAACAAACAAAGTAATATTGGTCAGTCTTTAACCACAAAACATGTAGCAATTTAATATGTCCATATCGTGCAGCCCTACCTCATAGCAAAACATGACGTTAAAAACATGAGCCTGTCACACTTGAGGAAAACGAGATAAAGCACATAAATAAGACTTTTGGCCGTACTCTCCTTGAAAGTAAAGGCACACTTTCTGAACTACTTGATCATACCACCCTGTAGTCATCAATCTGAGACCTCAACAACATCCAAAAACAACAACACAACACAAACAAAAACAGAACAACAGCAAGAATTAAATGGTATAGGTTTCACAAATAGCAAAGTCCTTCAGACAGTAAGGACAACACCAAAGACAAGGCTAAAATTGAAGAGGCAAAGACAGTTTTTAGATGCTTAGAGTCTGCGGATATGAGTTCAAGCTCATAAATTAGTTCCACGAATCCTCAGGAATCATTTAAGTTTTTGTACTTGTGATTAGTCCTGGGTTTCAAGACAACTGCAATGTAAATGGGAGTTTAATGAAACCTCTTTTGGAGATCACTGAGTGAGCATCTTCGCTTGTCCCGTTGTGCTTTGGCATCTGCATCAAGAATTCCGTTTAATTTCCTTTATTCTGCTCTGTGTTTGTGGACAGTTAGAGCTGTGGTCTTCCGTACCAAATAAACCATTAACAGTTTTAGAGACGAAAGGTAAAATTCAGGCTTCTTTGTCATTTGAGGTTTTCACTGTAGATTCTCTTTGTTGTGGTCTGGCCAGCACATTCCTGTGTCCAGGTCCATGTTCAGAGTGCGTAGAACACACAGATTACACTCAACACCCTTTCACATGAAACGAACAGCTGACCATAACGTCACAGTTCTCTCTCACTCTCTCTTTTTCACTCATACATACAGTCATATGCAAAAGCTTGAACACCCTCAGTTGAATGACTTTTTTGTATTTAAAATTAATATGTTGAAATATGGCATTCTTCTGCATATTTTTGTGCACAGTTGTTATCTATTTGCCAACTTCATCAAACTGGAAAATAAAAGGCATAATAATAAATACAATTGTTGACCAGCATCTATGGACTGCTAAAGGAGGACTTCTAGTCACCCGTCACTGACGTTTTGTCATACAATAATGATAATATTATAATAATGCAGTGGTTTAATGCAGAAATCTTCACTTTATAAGTAGGTTTAAGTCTTTCTTATAAATATAACACTGCAATGATAAAGGTAAGTACTGCTTGTGTCTCAATGTGATTTCTTTGTTTTAGCATCAGTTAGCAACAGTGCCACACAATTGTGTTTGCCATGCTGGATTTATACTGCCTAGAGCAGATTTAATTACAACACCAATTCCAAAAAATTTGGGAAGCTGTGTAAAATCGAAATAAATGTAAATAATAAGCAGAATGCAATAATTTGTAATTCTCATAGACCCATATTTTATTCACAATAGAACACTGAACCCATATCAGATGAAGGTGGGAAGGTGAGACATTCTCATTTAGAATCTGATGGCAGCAATGCATCTCAAAAAAGCTGGGACAGGGCCATGTCTACCATTGTGTAGCATCCCCTCTTCTTTTAAGAACAGTCTGTACACGTCTGGGAAGTGAGGAGACTAATTGCTGGAGTTTTGGGAGAGGAATGTTGTTTCATTTTAGTCTGATATAGGATTCCACCTGCTCAACAGTGCTGATTCTTTGCTGGATTTTTCGTTTTATGATGCACCAAATGTTTTCTACTGGTGCAAGGTCTGGACACTTCTTCTCCAAAGCCATGATGTTGTGATAGATACAGTATGTGGTTTAGCATTGTCCTGCTGAAATATGCAAGGCCTTCCCTGAAAGAAACGTTGCTTTTCCAGGTGTGTAGATGGTAGGATATTCAAAGTCTTCACAGTGTTACGTTGAGGACACGGTTTTTCGCAGATTGGTGAACCTCTGCCTATCTTTGCTTCTGAAAGACTCTTCTTCTCTAAAATGCTATTTTTATACCCAGTCATGTGAGTTAGTTGCAAATTGCTCCTCCAGCTGTTACTTTTCCAACCTTTTGTTTCCCCTGTCCCAACATTTTTGAGATGTGTTGCTGCCATCAACTTATAAATGAGTTAATAATTTTCATGAAAAAAATTCAACATCTGATATGTGTTCTATGTTCTATTATGGATAAAATATTAGACAATGAGATTTGCAAATCATTGAATTCTGTTTTTATTTATATTTATTTACATTTTACATAGTGTCCCAACGTTATTGTAATTTGGGTAATATAATATAAATGTGGCATAAGTTTTGTACAGGCCACAATTTATGTTTTATATTTGTTTTCTTTCCCCAATACGTTAAATTCAGCAAATAAACAGTAGCTGTGCACTAAATGCTCTTTTGCATGTGACTATATACCAAATCTTACATACAGCACTGTGCAAAAGTCAGTGCCCACTCTTCATTTATATATTTTCCAATCAGAATTAACATTAAGCACAAAAACTGGAGTTTAAACAATTAGTTCATCCTTTATCTGTAAGAAGACAGCACAACGCTATTGGTCTGAAAGGATATGCAGCTGTCAAGATGCCTTTACTGAGAAAAGAAAGTAAATTTACAAATCAAATTAAGAAGCTGCAGGTGTTCTCGGAACCCAGACCTCAACATTATTAAATGGATTTGGGATTATTTGGACTGCGAGAAACAGAAAATGCAACCAACTTCTAAGACTGAACTTTGGTGTGGAAAAATATCCTGGCAGAAAACTGAAAGCAAGTCTCCTGAATAGAGTGGAAACTGTAATAAACGCAATGGGCGGACACAATAAATACTAAATAAATCAATATAATATATTGCTGGTGAGCCTTCTGTGTAGTTTTAGTTAAATATATGCTGCATTTTCCTGAAGCTGGAAAAATGTCCTTTTTCATTAAAGTCCAATATGGCTGGAAATTAAATAAAGGGTCTCTGACTTTTGCTTAGTACTGTATATATACATACATATACACACATACCCTGTCAGACTTATGCACCCAAAGAGGCACCTGCACACACACATTTGCACGCATGCATACACAAACATTCAGATTCACACTCACACACATCTCCTTGCTGCTCGGACGGCAGGCTCAGGACCGATCCAGGCTGAGTGAGACTGGAGCGTGGGCCAGGCAGGAACCATCACTGCGATACTCATGCATGCTCCTCCTTCTCACAGGTTGCTCTCATCATTCCCCTGGGGTGTTCTGAAACACTGCACTCTATGAGCCAGCTCAGGGCCCTCCAGTGGGCCGCTGTTGGCGGAGCCCTCGTGTGGCAGGGATGTGAGGGGCACCCTCAGATGGAGGTCCAGGCCGTTTTGGCAGCCGACAGCCAGCAGGTGCTTTTCCTCGGGGCTGGAGAGCGGAGAGGCCAGACGAGCAATGTCTGGCAGTCTGGGCTTGGTCGAAGCGTGGACAAGCATGCTGTTGGTGACCTGAGCTGTGTTACTGTAGGTGTGGCGGTACTCCTCTTCAATGTCCTTTCCGAGCTTCCATCGCTTCCACCTCTTCAGGATCTCAGACTGCACCTAAGCACAGCGAAGAGAAAAGGTCAAAAGAAAAACTGTTCTGAGATAAAGCCAAAAAAGCTGTTGCTACTGTACACGGAAGAGAGAGCTGGGATCAGATGGCTAATAATAACAAACCCGAGTATATTAGCAAACTGGAGTGGGAGTGGAGAAGCGGATTTTGCCTGGAGCAAGCAGTGGCTTTATGGAACGTCAGACAAATGGCCTTCTGTCTCACTCCTAGATTGTGCAGATACCCCTACATTCCACAAGTACGAGCCTTTGATTTATTTGTAGCTCTATAAATCTCTGTAACTCTTACTTTCGCATTGCTGTCATTTCTAGCATGAAGTAAACAGTGAACGTAAATATAAGCAACTGTATGCAAATGGCTAAAAGTATCATGTTTGTTGCTTCTCAGAAGCATCTTGGTAAAACTCAAAAGTGCTGAAAAATTGCAGAACAGTAATATAAGCTTCCTTTCCTTTAACAGCTCCAGTACATCTTACTAATCCACATTACACTTACAAAAAACTAGGTGAAACAGTCTTCCACATTTTCCTTCTTCTTCTTCTTCTTCGTTTTTTTCCTGCTGCTTTTTAAAAGTCTAATTTGCATTCTTTGGTGGCATCTTCATTTGAATAAAAATAAATGTTTTTGGAGCTTACAGACTGGTCATGGCCTAAAACCCTGAAAATTGACCCACAGGGGTCCACTGGAGGGATGACAGATTGCAAAATGTGTTGCTGTAGGTTCTATAACTAAAACCATTCTTTAACTTTCTGGTATAAAATAGTAGAAATTTCACTAATGCTAATTTGACACAAGTAAGTGTCTCATATATGTTTAATGTAAGTCTTAGAGATTCAGGATAGTTTAGGTTGACTAAATACGGATATCCTCAGACCTTGTCAGTACCTGGGAAGATAAACTGGCATCACTCCCCCGACTAAATGTCTCAGATCTCAAACAACTGAACATCAGATGAAATGCCTTCATAAACGCCTCAGAAAAGCCCTCAGACTAAATGCTATTAGTTCTAATATTTGCCAAATATAATCACAAGAAAGTGCAGTTTAATAAAGGCTGTGGTTGTAGTTTGATGTTTTCTTTCATTTCACTACGATACTTCCGCTGCACCAATTAATCTACATTTTACTAACTGTGAGGAAAAGGGGAATTCCAAATCTCAAACGAATGTCCAATATTACACTAACTATACTGCAGTAAGTGGAATTCCAGATCTCAAATGCATTTTAAATATTATATTAACCTGACTTTGATCTGATACTATTTTTTTTCTGAGGCCAAGTGGTCCAAGGGCATTTTGTCTGATGTTCAATTGTATGACACCTGGGACACAACAATGGTTTTCCCAAGACTTGAAGTTGTTTAAAGGAACAAATCAGTTCTGTCTGATGCCTGAGTATGGGCACTGAAGCCTGAGGTTGTCCTAAAATGTAGGCCAAGGTATTTATGATCATCTCAGTAATGCAAATGATGCTACTGTCTGAGAAAATCACATGACATATTTTCAGTATTCACGTATGTAGCAATCCATTTTTACATATTCTTCCATAGCACATCACACTTAGTCCATCTCCAGTTGGTAATGTAAGAAAAGGAGTTTTCTATGATGCTGGTGCCGTAAGTAAACCCAAACTGTGGCAATGCCCGCTTCTCTCACTCATATTTTTTTAATACTAGGTACTGTGGCTCCTTGCAAAATGGACTTGTGAGTAACTGTCCAAATAAGAGTGCTTTGCAATGCTACATTCACCTACTACTGTAAGTTACTCTGTGCCAGAGCACCTGCTAAATGTGTTAATAATTGTCATGTCTTATTTAGCCATCTTTACAGTAACCTGCAATATACTCACTGCACCGCATAATATGGATAGCGTGGCCAGTCTATCTTATAAGAGACATTTTAATCCCATGTTAAACACTCCATGCATCACCAAGAATTAAGGACACAAAACCAAACAACACAGTACAGTAAAAGAATAGCTCAAAGCTAAACAACACTACAGTTGTACTATATTCAGCATAATTGTAGGGCTGATCTCAGATCTGCATACTTCCTGTAAGATGCTTTATCCATATGAACAGTGATGTTAAAGAAAGCAGGGCTCACCTCTTTGTTGACAAAGCAGTACAAGATGGCCACAAGCAGCCCCTGTGAACACGTCAGACTGTGAATCAGTTGTCATCACTTGTGACCTGTTCTCAGAGCAATGTTACAGTCATTGCCAAATAACAGCTAATCACTGCACCAACTCGGGCAAGGACAGCTGAAGACAGACAACCTGCATTATCACTCATAAAGCACAGCATATGAGAGTTATGAAGTATGAGTAATGACTGTTTTGACAAATCCAGCTAACAAAACAGCTGGATGACGTTTGGTTGTTCAAAAGCTAAAGAAAAGCTGGTAGATCTGTGAATTTACCTAAGAGTCAAACACTGGACAAGTTACTATGCATGCGATCTAAACAACTAGAACCAAGATGAGGAACCTAAGTATGCACAGATGGACGCTTAATGAGTCCAAATGATTAATTTTCTTGACATCGCTCTCTCGCTTTCCTTCCTTTTCGTGGTGCTCTCCCTCTCTCTGTTGCTCCCTCTCTTTCTTTCTCCCTGATTTGTTAGGCGAGCGGAGCTTCATCAGGATGATTCCTCTGACTCAGTGATGTGAGTGTGACGTGCTGCAGCTGTGCTCCATGTGAGTGTCACTGTCAGTTTGTCATGGAATGAGTCAGCGAGATCGTGATCCCTGCTATTTTACTGGAACTATTTGCATCAAAATACCTAATAAAAAGTAACTTTTATATAATCAATTAATTAATGAGTATTAATGTGTAATGTGTTAAATAAGTATATATAAACCACTTAATAATGATTCAGTGAACATTAAGGAAAAGTGTTTGCATCAAACGGCAGGGAGATCATAAATAACTACATAATAATGGTTACTTAGTGAAATGATACCTATATATGTTACCAATATATATTTTTAAAAAAAATTCTTCATTTCTCATGTTTAGCTTGTTGTTTTCCAAAGTTTAGAAGTTTGGGCACCCTGTCTGAAACCGTTTTTTTTTTAAGGTAAAGTAAGTTAACACAGTGAACAAGCTTAAATATCTGCTGGTGTTCTGCAGTCTTTAGAGTCCTCCATACTGACCTGGAAGGAGTTGAAGAAGAGGTCAATGAAGAGCTTGGTGAGGCGCAGGGATATGGCGCCATTTGAGGTAGACTCATCAGTGACGAATGAAAACAGGACCTGATGGATGCCAAGCAGAGGGATCAGAGTGAGAGTGGACTTGGCAAGCCTGCAAAAAAAAGACAAGAGTGATGGAACAGAACAACAAAAACTTGATCAAAATGCACAGTTTCAAATATAAATGGGCCAGATTAACCTGCTCATGGTCCGCCCACAAATGTGCTCTTTTATAGCTACTCCTGCTAGGTTGGACAAGCCTTACAGAACATTAGTAATATTTACAAAAATATTCAGCGGGCTGTAGAACAAAAAACGAATAAGGAATGAAACTATAGGTGAGAAGTTTTTGCACCAATGTGCCTGTTTTTCCAACCCAAACATATAAAAGTGACCTGTTGTAGCTGTTCATCTGCTTTCATCATTGCAATTTCATTATGGCTGCACATCACCATCAGTCACATACCGTCGCTATTGTACACCAGTTCTGCAATGCAATGCAAACAATAACGTTCTCAACTGTTTCTGCAGATTGTATGAACTTCACTGAGCTGTTCTAGTTTGTCTTGTCCACTAGACAGCCATCTTTGCAGCAACCCGGGCAGTTAATTTCAGTCATATAAGACCAGTTTCCAATTTCTTTGAATGGGGACCTGTCAACCTAAAAGTAAAGACCATATCATCGTTTCAAAAGCATATTTGAAATCATTAACAAAATCTGACATAAATAGTATGTTACCATATGGTTCAAATAACACAGAAAAACAACATTTTAGCTTGTTCTAGCTACTGCAGCGCCACACCTGTTGTACAGGGTTTTTCCCGTGAGTGACTTAACCAGTAAACTGATTGCCTTATTTTATTGAAGAGCATGGCTTTCTCTGGGAACAGATGGCATGTTGAGTATTACAAGCTTTACAAGCTGCCAGTACTTATTGTGGCCAGGCACATAAATGTGAGGTCAACAATTGTTTATTGTGATTAAAATGTGTTTCTAGTTGTGGCAGCTATGATAAAGTAGGCTAATTAGTGGTTGTTATCCCTATTATAGTGATTTCTCTGGAATACAATGCTAATTTGCTACAATTGCTAGCTAGCCTTCAATCTGTAATCAGGCTTTCCTAACATGAAATTCTGGCCAATGATTGCAACTAATCAACAAAAACACAGAATTTGCTGCCATGCTAACATTTGCTTGATTACATGATGTGACTTCATTACATGATAAACAACAACATGTAATCTATCCTAATCTGACCATTCACACACAAAATAAATTCCATTTGAAATGAAAAACAGCCTCTAAATTCTGATGTGTTAAGTATCATATTCTCTCATTAGGTTCAGTGAGATGTTTGCCAACCTTCTGTAAAGTTTATCCAACCTCACAACACTTGCTACAAATAAATGGGGCATGGATAGGTCAATTGATTCAGTGCATGAGAACACTCACCGAAACTTGTAGTCGGAGTATCTCATTTGGTGAGCCCTCAGTTTTGACACCAGGATTTTAATGATGTGGATGAAGATGAAGAAATTGATCTGAGCAGAGGACAAAGCAGAATCGAGGTTAAACATCTCTGGGAGCTCCATAATGCCACATTAAAAATGATACATCCACACAATCTGTCTCCTCACAGCACGTAGCAACAAACTTGAGATCAAATGTGCAGTTGCAGAGGCGTGGGAAAGTCAGTGGTGTTTTGTTTACAGTAATGTTGTCTGACACAGGCACGAACCCAAACATCTTTGACACTGCAAACGCTCAAATGCAGTCATTTCTGTCAGGAAGTGAGGATTTCAGATCACAGCAGCTGTGTGCAAAACAGACTGAGATGTTTTCGCCAAATGCTCCTATGATTCATTACCATTCAGAACCAACACTGGCCCTAATGTAAGAGTGGCCACTATGTATAATGTAGTGAGGAGTGAGCCGCAATTATGATGGTTTAGGGACAATTCCAGGAAATCATGTCCCTTTAGGAATATTAAAGCAGTTAAAATGACAGCTTTGAGATTTTCTGAGAACAGGTATTGAGAACATGGAGATCAACTTAATACTGCACAGTGTTCAGTGGAGGTTTTAAAATCAGGGGCCTCTAGCCAGGTTGTCTTCTCCAAGAGGGGCAGGTTGAAAAATGCAGTGTCCCATGTATTAATTACATAACCTATACACTCAATGCCAGTGTTTATTAGCAGTCTTCTGCCACCACAAACTAATAATGGCAATAATACTAATGATAACAACAACAACAATAAGAAGATGAAGACAAAGAAGAAAGCGAATATCTAGTTACTGTAGTATAAATACCTAGTGTTGAGTAGACACTATGCCCCTGGTCAACTTACGTTTCGTTAATTTTCTAGCTGATAATAAGTTAACACAACCTCTACAGAGAACATGTTTCTGCAAATTTAAATGCACTATTAGTGTTTATTTGCTAAATTTGACATATTACTTAAAAATAAAACCTAAAATATAGCATTCAATTGACATTAAAGTTGGTGTGTATTTCCCCAATATGCATACAACAGATGTGATGCTGTTAATAAATACCTGTTTAACTTAGAGATTTAACCCTTAGGAGTCCCAATTATTGGCAGTGAAAACTGAAGTGTATTGCAATTCCATGTACATAATTTATTTTTGTGTCAGAATTGATGTTATTATACTATGACAATACATTTAGTTTAGTTTGATAGTACAGTGACTTCAAAGGGTTAACCAGCTACAGTATAAGTGAGGGCAGAAAAAAGAGAAAGGATATCATAATCATAGAGACAGGAATGGAGTCAGAGCTCTGCTAAGAGAGGTGTTTAAGGGTGAGGATGAAGTGATTTTATCTACTGGACCAGACAAAGGACAGTGTGATCTATACAGGAAGCTGAAGGAGAGCCAGTGATTAAAATAGAAGTTGACAGAAGCAGAGAGGCTCTCACCAGCACTGCCAGCAGTATGGGGGAACGGATAATCCACCAGTATTCCATGTTTATGTTCTGCTCCCAGCACCTGGGGATGGACAGGAGTTGAGAGATTACCTGAACACACAGTATCTCACCACAACATTTACAGTTCCAGTTATTATACTGCATCCAAATCTACTGGGGTGTGACAGAGGTTTAAAACGCTCTATGATCTCTGCTCTGTGTACTGTATGTCATACGGAGCCTATTTAGAAAATCCTCAGAGATCATCAGAGGTTTCTTTGCAACAAGTGAAGCACACAGCAGAACAGGCAAGTTTTCCAGTGAAAGCCACATTACGGCTGTAAGGCCTCAGAGGAGACAAGCTGAGGCCAGGCTCATCCAAGGGAACAAATGGATGGTTTTACAAAGCAGACGTCCGGAGAGCAAATGGTCAGACTAATCTGGGAGAAGAGGAGTTCATTCTGGGACACAGTAGAGGAGATATGTTCTGTAGCTGCAGCAGGAGAGCGGATACAGGCAGTGGGGTAACCCGCAGCCAAGGGAAAGAAGCATGCCATTTACAGCCCTTACATAATGGCAATAGGTGTTCCAAAACAGCATAAAGCTGGCTGGCTCTAGTCCTCCTTTACCTAATAGTAATTCTCCTTAACCCTTAATGAGTGAGAGCTATCATACTGACATTGCATATGCTTGCATATAGAATTTCTGGGTCAATAATGATAACTGATAATTAATATGTTGTGAATACCAATAACACCAATACTTTTAACTGGAAATTACTTTAAAACAAAGTCACACAATAATCCATAATATCGTAGCACCCTGCTAATGGCTTGTGTGACCATGGATATAAGAGAGTAAGAGAGACAATAATTTATAGCGTATTTATAATTAATAGCTGTGCTTGTGGATGCTATTGTGTATTTATGTGCTGCTTGTGTGATGCTGTGCTAGGCTGTGGGAGTGTTCAGAGGGGTTTGGTGTTTACCATCATAAGAGATTGTATCGTTAGAAGTGACCTGCCTGCCTCCTGGCCATTTCAGCTAGAGCTGGCGACAGTTTCTCCATTGTTGCTGTGCTCAATAAGCAGCATTTGCCTAAAGTACTATTCTTCCTCGACCATCTTGCTTGTGAGGATGTCACACTGGTGTGAGAATCGCCCCCAAGCGAACCAGAGGAGACTAGCGATACCACATACTCCACAAAGACACCTACAGCGTAGAGTAGATGCTGGGATGGTGGCTGGCGAGGAGCTACCAGCGGAGCAGCATGGTGCCCTGGTAGCGCTAACCGTGGCTCTCCAGTGACCCTGCAAATGAGTGTGATGGCTCGGCTGGCCTTTAAGCAGTCACACTTGAAGCAAGGAGTACCACTATGTGGAAGAGGAGGATGCAGCGCTCCATGTCTTTGTTCTGGTGCTTTGGAGACAAGGATGCGACCCCTTGCAGTGAATGTCTGCGGCATGTTCGTTTACTGGGTCAGCGGACATTCTGAAAACCCTGCTGCGGTTAGCAGCAGAGAAGTGGTTGGGATGCCTCAGGGACTCTGCTCGGACTCTGCCCAAACTTTGTGAGGTCACGGGGACAGTGTGTGGGGGCTGTGTAATGGCTTGTGTGGCACATGAAGGCTCAAAGGATGCTTTAGATGAAGCTAGGTGCTAGGGGTTAGTGGTTGTTATCCCTATTATAGTGATTTCTCTGGAATACAATGCTCATTTGCTGCAACTGCTCACTAGCCTTCAACCTGTAATCAGGCTTTCCTAAAATGAAATTTTGAAGCTGTGATGATGCTCAGATGATGAAGCTCAGATGATGCTCTAGTATGAAGCTTAGTTGGTGAAAGAGAGGTTAAAACACTAAAGATGGCTCAGTGATTACTGTTACATAACCATGACATTGCTTAATCAGACAATCATTATAAATGTTTATTTTGTTCTAAAAATATTTGACGTCATCAAGCAGGCACTGTTATTCAGAAACATTGCTATTTGTAAGTCAATGTAACATTACAATGAATTTACACCAGATGCAACATGCTATCTTCATGAAAGCACATCATGGTCTAATATAAATCTCTTCAGGCAGGAATGTTAGCCCTTTTTCTCCTTTTCTTTGTCCAATTAGAACAGCTCTATAGCGCAAATCTGTTAATGCCCCTGGTCTTGTCAGTTTTAGAACACTGCAGAAAGTGTGAGTGTGTGATTTGACTGGATCACTGTGGAGCTTCACTCATCTGAGCAAATTAAAGATCAAAACATGACAAGTTGGAGGAGCTTGTGTTTTGACAGAAGTAAGACACACCTCTACCGTAGCTGGTATGGACTGAGAAGGTGGAGATGCATCTGTTCACTCAGGTGACATAATACTTTAAAAACTTTAAGAATTGGATGTTAGAGGCCTTGTCTAAGCAGTCTGATCTTGTGTTGGCTGTGGTATTATCCATCATGCTATCACCCAAGCAGGATCCAACCAGAGGCTCCCACCCAGACCCCTTTATGATTCATGCGAAAGGGGGACAATGCCTACTGCTAATCCTCCTCTCCATTTAAACTATTTCTCTACCAAAATGGTTGGGGTGTATATATATATATATATATAAACAATAAAAATACTCTATGCTCTCAAAAGGCCTTCTGCTGGCTCTGTTGTTCTAACTGATTGCTTTGCTTATACCACTCTTAGCAAGAAATGGCCCTGTTGCTATCCAGCTAAGTGTGTTGAAAGGGAAAGAAATGACCTATGCATGTCTTATCTCCTTGTTATAGTATTGGCTTGTATAGGCCATACTGACAGCAAGGAAAATTACACACAGGTTAGGGCTCCCCGGGATCATGGGAGGTGTGGCCATTCACAGTGCCCCCTTGGGAGAATGCCAGACTTGTAGTAAGAGAGACTCTAAATCACATAAATAGATGAGGATATTAGCTTAATGATGTGTGGATGTGTTGAATGGGTCATCATGGACTGGGCTATGGAGCTGTTTAGTGAGGTAGTAGTGCAGTGTAGATGTCTACCATCACAGAGGCTTGTACTGGAATCATGCCTGCTATCCTCAATACTGCCGTGTTCAATAAAAGAGCTTTCGTCTAAAGCACTAGGTATCTCACGTCTGTGTCATGCTGATGCTACAGTATGCCACTGTTCTACAATTTTTTGTGAGCAATATCTTATAATATTATATTTTGTATAATGGCACATATCCACATTTTATGTTTTATTATTGTTAAATTCAGAAAAAATAAAATAAAAAAACAGTAGCTGGGCATTAAAATGTGCAGATGTGAGTTACCTGCAGAAGATCAACCATAGGTGCCCAAACATTTACACATGACTGTACATGTTCTACCCTTTAAGACCATGCCAAAGGGAAAGTTTCACATGTAATACATTTAATACAATACTGTGTGCTGCCCTGTCTTATTTCCCCAAAATAGCTTCTTCCACATTCCTTTTTTATTTATAGCAGGCTTCTCTAAAAGACTGTAATTCTTTTAGAGAAGCCTGCCATAAATCACACAATGCTCTTAAAGGAAAGAGTGTCTACATAAAGAAGGCTGCCATTCATCAGTGTTATTAATCAGTGTACTCTGGCATATTACTTCATAAATTAGCCAAATCTTTATTTACAGTACTACCAAGTAGGCAGAGAGCGTGGCCATCAAGTGTAATTTACTTCTTGAAAGCCGTCCAAGGAGTAACAGAGGTATAAGCAAAGAGGTCTATGCATTGTGCGGAGGGGCCGCGTCCAGACAACGTAAAGCCTAGGCTACTGCTTGGCTAGAGGAAAACATACTGCTTGTCTGAGATGCAATTGCGAGAAGCGAGAACATTTTTTCCCAGCTAGCACTTCAAAGCAAGGCAGCTCATCTGTGGAGCATCACTGTTTTTGGCAACATAGTTGAGGTAGAGTTGCTCATGTTCTCATTCCATGTTTGTCTCTTATGTACTTGATTCGTTAAGCAGCAGATGCTTAAGAGACAGAGTAATCACTCTCTACCTTTCGTCTACCACCACGAACAAAAACACGCCGGATATTGTTTTAAACATGCTCAGTCTCTCTCTCTCTCAACAGCTCTGTCTGATGTCATCACATTCGCAGCTTGATACCTCACAAATGTTATTTTAGCCAGAAATCGTGCAGCATTAAGCACTTGAGTAAATAGTTACACTCACACCGTCATGTTACAGCAATCCTTGCTATAGTTATAGAAAAAACAGATATGCACTGAATAACTTACTCCTCATTCTCATAGAGGTATTTCACAATGATCCAGGGCAACACAAAGATCAGTGGGGCTCCTGTGGGAAAGAGAAAGACAGTGAGACAACACAAACTACACAAACACTGTTTCCCACCACACAAGACAAATATAAAAGTGTGATACAGGGGACGGTAACAGAATTTGATAAAACTGATAGTAAGTTCATATGTAGCACTACGCACAAGTCAAAGAGAACCTTTCATTTATTTCATTTGTAGTCAAAACAGCCATTAAGTACAGACACTCATTTTTCAGCCACTGGCAAAAAGCAGCAAATTACGCACAAGCCTCAACCACTAAAAAAAATTATATAATAACTCATATCAGTTTTGCTGGAGCTTATCCCAGGGCCTGTTGGGTAGAAGGCAGGAAACACACTGGACAGACCCTCAGTCCATCACAGGGCAGACGCACAGACCTACACATTCATACATACCTAGGGGGCAATTTAGCATCTCCAATTCACCTGACTGCATGTCTTTGGACTGTGGGAGGAAACCCACACAGACACGGGAAGAGCATGTAAACTCCCAAGAGAAAGGACCCCGGATGCCCCGATGAATTGTACATTCACTATCTTAATTGTCTCAATGTGTTACAAGTAGCTGGATAAGTTTAACTCAACTCCAAAAAATACTTTGATTGAAAGAACTATTCTTTCGAAGTCCTTTTTTAGGTTAAATAAAACTGGAAGCAGCGGTGAGGGCTCTGGGCTTCAGATGCAAGCTTTGAAACCCACCAGTTTACACAGTCGCTCTGAGACAAAACACCATGAACATAGATCTAAACCCATCTAATTAAGACAGAACTTTGTTTTCATCTTTCCTCATCCATACATATTACTGTTACTATAACTAGTGTTGGGAGAAGTTAATAGTATTGCAATATTACATAATCATAATGCTAATTGATTAATTGTTAATAATTCATAATTAGCTAATAAATATGTAGATGTAGGCGGCTCAGGCTGTTGATCTCAACAAAAAGTCAAGACTAAGTCAAAACAAGGTTGAGCCAGAGAGATGAGGCCGAGGATGTCTTGAGGAGTGCAACACAAATGTTCCGCTTCTCACAATCCAAGTAAGCCCACACACAAAGTGAAGTTAAGGACTGGACTCTGGGGTGGGTAGTTCATTGTTCTGAGAACACCAGCAACACAATTTTTTGTCTAATTTCTTTTCTCAGTAAGAGCTTCCTGACAGCTTCACATTCCTCTACTAACAAAAAAAACTAGGACTTAATGGATGTTTTGACTGGAAATTAAATAAATGAAAGGGTGGTCTCAGACCACCAGCATTAAAAATGCATGACGCGGAAGTTCCCGGGCAGGGAAAGTAAAAAGCTCCCAGCCTTTGCAAAGATGAATTCAGAGTCCTCACCCCAGCCTATGCACAGGTAGACGCTGAAGTAGTTCCCCTCAGTCAGAACTGTCACTGCCAGCAGGTTGTGTAGGTAGATGCCTTCCACCAGCAGCCAGTAGCTGTTAGCTATGATACTGTACTGCATCATCACCATGGCTATCCTGCAGCCGACGGCAGTCTGTGAAACCTAACATGTTAAGGGATATCACACTGCTTTATACATAACGCTTTACTCACAGTGGACATCAAGTAACAACTTTGGCACTTTTTACTCAACTGTTTTCTTCAGTAGATCAGTACTGGATAATCTCATGAGCTCATTACCTTACACTCTTAAAAAGGGCTGAAAATGGTTCTTTGAAGAGATGTCGCAACAGAACTGTGTTTTAAGGTCCTGAAAGAAGCTTTCCATTGCTGTTGCAAAAGAACTGCTTTTGTAAATGAGAACTTTTACATTAAGTGCAAGTTATGTTAAAACATGTTCTAAAAACTGTACATCCAGGATGAGAACCTCATCTTAATTTAAGATGGAACAAGCCAGATCTGGATCCAGCAACTTTCTGACACCGATTTTAGAAGATCCAGCATCTTGTTCATATGTTCAAAACATGTTAGAGGCTGTATAAATATACCAAAAAAATATTCTAACATTTTCTACAAAGAAAAATGTGCAAAGGTGAATTACAAAACTAGCACACTGTGTCACCTCATGGAATAGCATGCACACAATTTCACTTTCAGCTCCTCTTTGTGGCGGAGAGACAGAAATGGTAATATAAACACTACTGACGTTGTTTATAATGTTGTTTATTATTCTACTCATCCCTTTAAAGACCTGTTTTATTTTATGATGTGCTGTTGTACTGCTCTGAAATACTTAGCCAACCTGGCTAGGGTTACTAGTTCAATTCCAAAGACAGACTTTGTAATATGTCATATATTTTATGAGTTCATTTTTATTTTAATTTGGTTTTGGTGTATTAGTTATTGAGACTTTTATTTGGCTGGACTGTTGACAAAAGTGGGTGGCCCCAAGCCAACTAGGCTCAAATTATACTGCTGGATTGAGACAGATTTATTACTGCTCTCTAGTACAATTCACACATTAGAAGCTGTTGTTTAGTTTTGGGTAACCCACATAGGAGGAATGAATTTAATATGTTAAATGCATCTCTCAGTGTTATGGTGAATACTCATGCTGATCCACTTTTTTTGTTTGTTTTCCCCCACCCATCACTACTCAGCATTCTGGGTCCTCACTACGTACAAGATGTGCTGAGAATTAGGAAGCCTCCTTTTTAAAAGAGCAGAAGTACATTTTTGGACTGTCAACCTTCAACAACTACAATAATTCCAATAATATATCTAAACCTACAATTACAACAGTTTTACCCAAGCCCCAGACTGCAGAGACAGACCTGATTTTGCACAGCTAAGCACTCAAGCACAATTTTACCACTTTGTCGGAGAATTGCCAAGGCTTTCATCAGGTTCAACAAACCACAGCAAGTTAAATGAAGTTTCAAATTCTGCAGAACACTCTTGGACTGGCAGAGGAAAACATTGTACTAGAATGTGCTGTAGAAAACATCTGAGCTCTCACCTCATTCTTAACGAGCCACTCCATCTCCAGGTCTGTGGTAATTCCCGGGTCGATGTTAAAGCTCGGCCTCTCCAGCAAGGCGTCTTTGATGAGGATGGATGAGGCCCGCAGGATGAAGGACGCAAACAGGTTCATGTGAATGTTGTTCCTCATGCAGTGTAGCTTCCTAACGTGTCAAAACAAAAACAATCAAGTGCTAGTGAACACCTCTGACTTGCAGACAATCACTGCACATGGTGAACATATAACATAAATAACATAGCTAGGAGCTTTGCCATTACTTGCTTTCAAAACAAGCTGAAAGATTAAAAAAAAAGGCCTCAAAGAGCTAGTGAACAGTTGTTGGAGCAGATGTAATATGTTCTCTCTTTTTGCTTTAGTAAGCAATCCATCTGCTGCATTCTGCCCAAGTTGTAGTCTGTCTGTATTATTTTAAGTTTCTAGTAAATAGTGTGTAACAAATAGCCAAAGTAAGAGAAAATAAAAGCCTGAGTCAGCTTTCTACAGTCCTGTAGAGAGCGGTGAGATCTAATTTTGGATCTAATTTATTATTTCCAACGTGAAATATTGTTTTATCTTAGCTTTCTGTGGCGAAATTATCAAAATGTGACTTGAAGCTTCATCTGAGGAGCCAAACCTCCTTATACACATTCTTATGCATACTTTCTCTTTTTCCTTCTCAGTTTCCTTTGCCTAATTTCAAAAAATCAACCCTATGTAATATTACGTAGCCCCTACAATTATGCTTAAAAAAGTAGTTCCTTTTCAGTCAAGATCAGCAATATACATACACTTGGGTTTCAGCTGGATCATTAGGGTTGACAGCATGTTCGCTTATTATACAGCACTGGCTGTACAATTATAATAAGAGGAAACCAAGAGTAGATCCTTGTGGTACACCACACAGAAGGCCATATCTAAAAGAAGCACTATTACCTGAGAGTATTTTTCATAGCCATTTAGATTAGATTTAGATTATTAAGAGCTTTATAGACCAGCAGGAGAACTTTAAAGTCTATTCTAATAGATACAGGTAGTGCAGCTCTTTCAGAACAGGAGTGATATGAGCTCTCTTTTTAGTTTTTGTTAGGAACCGAGCTGCTGCGTTCTGTACGAGTTGCAGGGGATAGACGGTTTTCTAAGGATCCCCAGTAAGGAGAGCATTACGATAATCAATTCTGCTTGTAACAAACGCATGAACAAGTTTCTCTGCATCGCTCTGAGACAATGATAAATGATATAAAGCTGTTTTAGCGACTGCATTTACATGCAGGATAAAACTGATCTCAGAGTCTAAGATCATGCCCAGGTTTTGTACTTCAGGTTTTATATTAGTAGCTAAAGAACCGAGTTTGTCATAAAGCATTGTTCTCTGAGTTTTAGTACCAAGAATCAATATTTCAGTTTTCTCTTCATTTAGTTGCAGAAAATGGACTGAAACATTCTCATCAGCATTTAGTCTCAGATTACATTCACTATCTCTGTTTAAGCACTGTAACCCTTTTTGTCCTAATGGATATAGATCATGTTTCAGGAGTAGCACCATGGCTACAGTGGTTTAATTTGGAACAATGCCAGTTTCTAATGAGCAGTTGCAACAGTAATATTTGACACAGTGCCAAATGGACCATCGACAGCTTCTTGGAAAAAGTATCTATAGGGGATCTCATCTGAGAAACCACTGTTTCATTGCACTGCCTTGTTTACTTTAATAATAGCATGCACAGTATTTATCAGCTGTACTATAGGACTGTGACAGCAGTCATTTTTATGTCCCATAGTCCACGACCAGTGAGTACCAGATTGTGACTGTTACCTGAAGGCCACCAGGATGCCCAGTGCCAGCACCAGCGCTCCAAGGGAGAGAGAGTAACCCACAGTGTACATGGCCCTGAACTTGCTGAGGATCCTTCCGTAGTGCTGCTGTAAGAATGCGAGCACAAAATAATGTGATCTTTCTCTGGTATGAACATCAGAGCTTTGATTCTGTGTTTTGCTATAGCATCTATACAAACTAATCAAATGATTTTCAGCCATACCGTGTCCATCTGGTCCGGATCATTTGGCTCACACTCACTAGTGTTCTTCTTCTTGGCCCACTGGCCATCTGCATCACACTCCAGATACACCAAGCCATGCTGAACTGTAGTAAACACACATGCACCCATACAAATGCTGTCATGGCTACACTCTGTCGGGATTCTTCACTACGTAAATTCTACCTTTAAAACTGAACAACATTTCACCAGCCGAGCTACATAAACATTAAGCATACTGTAAAGCAGCACTTCTCAACTCCACCCTTCATAATACTGTCAATTTTAACATGTTAAACTGCACAGAGATGTGGAGTCTCCATCCACCACCAGCATTTTTCTACACCAAGCAATTAACTACAGTCATAGTAGTTCATGTCCACAGTGGTTCAGGGAAATTACAATAGGAAGGATTTCTTTACCCCAGGGTGTCCAGTCGTATCCATAAAGGGCCAATGTGGCTTCAGGTGTTCCCTCTAAACAAGCTAGAGCACAGCTGAGTCTACTTGTTCAATCAGTGTGTCTCAGTTTTCAAAATCTTGATCAGATCTCCTGCTTTGCTGGAATGAAAACCTGTAGCCACACTGGCCTTTTGTGGCTATAATTAGACACATCACAATTAATCACAAAATTATTACTTCAATTGTTTCCTTCAGTTCAGTTATGTTTCAGCTGGCACCATTTTATGCAGGTAAAGCAGGTAAAGAGATATTTTCCAGTAGGTAAAGCTACCCCACTACATTTTAATGTCATAATATTTTAATATAGGTTATAAGTATATAGGTCATTTGTAATGGATTCAGAGTAAAATACACAACACTGTTCATCTTTAACATGTTAAATTACTGCAAATACACATCTGCACTCATCATCAATAGTTGCACCCAGAAGAAAGTGTCGGAAATATGGCAATACTTAATGAGCTACACATACAGAAGTAGCGTCTCTCAGTATGGCATCTAACAGTATGGTTACTAACGCAACATGCCAGGCGTCTCAGCATGGAGTTGTAGAGGTTCCTAAAGGTGTCCTGTGATAATCCATCCCATGCAGCTTGAATATTTTCACACAGTTCGTACAGATTTTGCGGTAGGAGATGGATTTTTGGAGATGGATTAACACTAGGCCTTCTGGATGTGTGATGTGCAACAATAAATGGTTTATCTTGCCGTTGACCACGGTGCCTCCACACACAGATTCGTTGGTCATCTTCACCAAGACAAAAGTGGGACTCATCACTGAAGATGATCCGCTGCCATTCTGAGCCACTCCATGACAGTCTGGCACGACACCATTGCAGTCTTTGGCGACGTTGATGTGGTGTGTGAATGTAGTGCTGTTTCGTGCAGCTCTCTGCCAGTGGTGCTGGCACTAACTGGATGACTCATGGAGGGCAGCACTGCTCACTGGATGTCTGCAATTGTGACTGTTGGATCAGTCAGGTACAGTGAAAAGGCCTGTCCTTGTGTGAAACTTGAATCATTCGCATGTCTCACAATGTCAAACCTACCAAGCAAGTTTCATTACTGTTGGTTGATTCCTTCTGGGTGCAGCTATTTGTGCAACTATTCTTTTGGTGATGAGTGTATATTTAGAGGTAGATGCACTCAGTTTTTTTTACAAGGAGACCCCCACCCCTTCAACACCAGACAATCACCTTTTACATTTTGCCCCTCACTGTGTGGTGTGTGGATTCTTACCTGATCTGTGCCAGGGCAGGTACCAGGGGCAGGGCACACTCACGGTGGTGTTGGCCAAGCCGTCTGGCCAGCAAGCATATTTATCAAAAGTCCTGTTGCACACAAGACCTGGACAACAGAGACATTCAGAGATCAGAGGAGACACCAAAATATCTCAACATCAAAAATCCCCAATTCAACCTCCCCCTCCTCTGTTGCTCCACTGAACCACAGGGAAGCAACTACATCACTGTTCCTCTCTTCATGAGGCGTATCCAGTGATGGATTTCTGACAGGCCCATTGAGGACAGTGCCCCGGGGGCTTCTGACTGCCAGAAGGCTGGGGTCCTCAAATACTTTGGAAAGTTCATTGTAGATGTAAACAACAGATGAACAAGTATCCCATGAATATGTACAAATGAATAAACAAATTAAATACAGAAAGAATGACTAAATTAATTAAATAGAGTTTTCTGACTCGTCTTCTGATTTCAGTTTTTAACGACTGAAATATTGCTTGTTGCCATTCAAACGGGTGTTAGTGTTTACTCCTCCATGTGTGTAAAACTACTTCTATTTGTACATAACCACTCGTTTTGGTTCGTAGGAACACAAAAAAACACAAATCAAAATTTTCTACAGTTGTGCTCAAAATGGACATAAAATGGACATTTAATAGACTTTTTTGTTTAAGGGGCATTGAGTATCAAGCTCATCAGAAGAAGACTGCAGATCAATAATCAATCTTCTGTCTTGTTTTTTTGTATATCCCAACATACATGACAGCATCCCCTCCTACATCAAAGTTAGTCATTTTGTTTCGGTATACTATCAAAATGTGATGAAATGCTTACATATTTAATTACAAAGTGGGTTTCGCAATACATATAATTTACACTCAATGTACATTCTATATCTGCAGGCTCAAATCTGCACTCACATCCTTTTTTCTGCTTATTTTGGTTTTAGAACATGGCAAAATGAGACAAAAGTAAATGATATTTTGTCTTTCTGCAAAACAAGACTGTACACACAAACTCAAATTCAATTTAGAATAAAGGATCTCCTTCTTTAGTTACACACTAGAACTTAAAATATGCTCACATTGGGCTGGGTTGGGTGAAGAAGGGTTTTGGCTGGTTTAGACATAATTTTCCTGTAACATAATAACTGTCGAGCTCGGGCCGAACTCAGGTTTCACATTCTGGTTCACACATAGCCCTTTTTGACCAGAAGAAAACTGGTTCTTGAATTGGTTCCATTCAGGCTTTTTAGAACCTTCTTAGAAGCGCTATTCAGGGAACGAGAGGGCGTTACAAAGTAATAGTAAACAGTAGTAACAAGAGTGTTTCTGTAATTCCAGATTTTTGGTTTCATCCAGAAAGCAAGCACAGATCAACTACTTGTGATAAGAGGAGGTAGAAGAGTTTCTTCAGCAGACCACTGGGTGTTGCCATTGTTGCCTTCTCCTTCTGCAACAAAATACGCCCATGGATGTCATCACAATTCGAGCTGAGGAACCTACTATTCTTTGGTTCCAGCTGAGAACGAACATTTTGGGTTCTGAACTTACTTATTGTTGGTCAAATTGTGCTTAACAGTTCAAAATTAGGTGAGCAAACTGAAACGGCATTCCTCCTCTCCACATTGATTACCCAAAAAGTAGTTTTAATCTGGTATTTGGTGTCTAGCATTAATTTAAGCGCAAAGAGTAAAACAGCATATTACAGAAGGTTTATCCAAACTAAAACATCTGGATTTTATTCAAAAGCAGAATTTAAACTTGATGTTGAACAGTTGATTATGTTAATGTGTGATATTGTTTCTGAATTGTTTTTATCTGTGTTGTAATGTTGTAACAGATGTATCCTCTCAGGTTTTTGGCTCTTTGGGTGATGATGAGCCACTTGGGTCAGTTTGTGTCTCAAAACTTGATGACGTGCTTCAGGTCAGTGTCAGACAGAATTGTACTTGGGTCAGGTCAGACTCTGACAGAAAGTTCTCAGGCTGAATTTGGGTTTAGACCAAATTTCAGGCCCCTTTAAAGTTCTATTACAAGCACAAATGTGGTCTGAATTAAAAGTTTCTGCACTTTCCACAGCTGTCCACTGCTTGTCTCAGTGAGCTACAAATGAGAAATAATTCATGTTAAATCACTCCATGCTTTTTTTGTTGGTACCAGCAATAACCGTGACTTTGAAGGTTTAATGAAGACCCTCTAAGTGTTCAGATCTTCTGACTTGGCTCTAATCAGTGGGCGCTTTCATCATGGTCATAAAGGGCTGCGGGGTGATATGTACCCGTGTGCAGGTGCTGACCAGTCTTTCATACAAAGAGCAACAAGACTTTGATCTGACCAGCGCTCACACTGTGGGAACAGTGGCTCTGATAAAAAGCTCACCTGTGGCTGGTGGTTCTCTGCTGTTGTTTTGGAGGCATTCATCTTTGTACATCATCCATCTTGCCATTAAAGCTTTCATGGGCAAAGCAGAGGATGCCTGCAGGAGAAGCAGTGATGACAGATTTATGAACACAAAATTGATGTATCTTGTTAGGTACACAATAAACTAACCCAGACCTGTAGTGCAGAAATGTACTATCTTAAGTCACAAGTTCAATAAAAGCATTTTAGCAGTTATACAGCAAATATATCTTATCTCAATAATTTACATGATTTTATCTGTTACCAAGCAGCCAACGATATGCACTGAGACAAAACCACTGAATCGAAATAATGTAAACAAACATAATTCATAATCAGGCAGACAGCTAACCCTGTAAAAATGGAAAAGCAAAAGCAAGTAAGATGAACTGGAAAGTTTTGCAGCCTCTTTTGATAAAGCTATGAACACTGGCTGCTCCCGCTCTCCTCCCAAACGTTCAGCGTGAATTCCCCAGTTAAACTCTGCAAAGTATCAAGTGGGCTCGCCTGCAGCTATCTTCTTCTTGTTACATCACCATTACTTTTGCTAAATTTCAGATTGGTGATGTTCTCCAAAGTAGTCCATGAGTTAGGATAAATGTACTGTTTTGGTTGTGGATCACAACTGCTGCACTAACCCTGTACCGCTCATAGACTCTTCATCATGTTACCTAAGCATGTAGAACAGGCTTTGTTTAGACTTCGAGTCTGCTTCAGTCGATCTCCAGGGGCCTCACTGATTACACAGCCTCTAAACACTAAAGCTACTGCTAGTGTTCTTCTGCAAGACTCGGTTGGCTGTGACGACCACACAGAGATGTGGTGTGGGGGCTGTACTACTCTGCTCTGTGGTACTACTCTATAGTCTGCCTTGTGTAAAAGCTGGTAAAATACACCAGTTTTTGAGCACCAGAATAAACTCTCTCATATCCTTATGGTTATAGTGTATAATATATAATGTATAAGCCTTTTATAATTTAATGTACAGGACAATAAATACGGCTGAGTTTTTAATTAATACCAATAACTTGATTTAGATTCCTGACCGGTATTGTTCTTCTTTTTTAACTGAAAGTGGGTTAGCTTAGGCTAGAAATGAGTCTGATAGGCTGGAAGAGGATATACATTATACATACAGACTAAAAAAGAAGTGCTGACATTAGAAAGGAATTCCACTGATTTTGCACAATGTCTCCATTATTACCTGGTTGAGATGTAAACAAAGTCATTGAGACTCAGTTTTGATTTGATATGGTTCATTGTATAACAACTTGCAATCTCAGCTGGTGATAGAAACCAGGGGTCATAATGTCTACATATAGTCATTTTATTTACTATCCAGAACCACCAGTGAACCTACATCTTGTATGTTTCTGTTAGCCATTCAAAACCACTTCATCCAAAAAACGTTCTGTGAGCTTTTAGAAGAATAAACTTTTCAGACATCTGGTTCTGATCACCACCACTGTGAACAATTCTTGCTCCGTGAGCTTCTCTAGAACAGACCATTTTTCAGACCAAACCACTCTGTCTTTGATGGCTTTATCTACATCACAACTACTTTTTTATATAAAAGAAAAGAATGAAGTCACCTTTAATGACGTACATGTAAAATGTATTTTGGACAACTGATCAGCAGTACAGATTTTGGAACAATCATGCTTATTGGCTCACTGACGTCCAGACTGACTGCTGTTGGAAATTTGGTATTAAATCACACAATACGTTTCGGGACTTGTAGTACTTATAATGATCACTACAACAACCCCTTAAGTATTATTTATTCTTTGTCCTAAGAACACAACCTACTGCACGGTATCACCTCATTTGGCAATCTCTCCAATGGAGTTGGGCAATACATTACACTACATCATACCGCATTATGCTTTTCTGAGTACACCGTGAATATACTTACAGAACACTGGCTAACTACATGTGTGCAGTGTACAATACGCTAAAGTGAATCTGGAGTCAGAAGAAAGAATGGGACAGCAGAAAAACAGATAGATCTCTTTCTCTCTGTCTCTTTATTGAAGGAGAGAGTTAGAGAGAGTGAGAGAGAGAGATTTGAGAGAGAGTTAAAGATAGAGTCACCTACACAGTTAAAATGTGTGAGAAAAGAGTAAAAGACAGTTAGAGAGAGAAAGAGACAAACACACAGTGTGAGAAAAGAGTAATAGAGCGTTAGAGAGAGAGAGGCATCAACACAGAGTGTGAGAAAAGAGTAATACAGTGTCAGAGAGAGAGAGACACTAACACAGTGTGAGAAAAGAGTAATAGAGCATTAGAGAGAGAGAGACACCTACACACAGAGTGTGAGAAAAGAGTAATACGGCATCAGAGAGAGAGAGACACCTACACACAGAGTATGAGAGAAAGAGTAATAGAGAGTTAGAGAGAGAGACACCTACACACAGAGTGTGAGAAAAGAGTAATACAGTGTCAGAGAGAGAGAGACACTAACACACAGAGTGTGAGAAAAGAGTAATAGAGCGTTAGAGAGAGAGAGACACCTACACACAGAGTGTGAGAAAAGAGTAATACGGCGTCAGAGAGAGAGAGACACCTACACACAGAGTGTGAGAAAAGAGTACTAGAGAGTTAGAGAGAGAGACACCTACACACAGAGTGTGAGAAAAGAGTAATACGGCGTCAGAGAGAGAGAGACACCTACACACAGAGTGTGAGAAAAGAGTAATACGGTGTCAGAGAGAGAGAGACACCTACACACAGAGTGTGATAGAAAGAGTAATAGAGAGTTAGAGAGAGAGACACCTACACACAGAGTGTGAGAAAAGAGTAATAGAGAGTTAGAGAGAGGGACACCTACACGCTGTTAAAGTGTGAGAGAAAGAGTAATAGAGAGTAAGAGATAGAGGGACACCTAACACAGTTAGAGTGTGAGAGAAAGAGTAATAGAGAGATAGAGATGCTGACCTGGATGCAGGACGAGAGTATGAGCAGGCTGAGTAGGATGAACAGCTGGGACATCCCTCAGTTGTACAGCGGCTGCTGGCGCTGGGACAGGGGGGCTCGGGGGGAGGTGAAGCTCACCTCATAGGACACCTTTACCTTGGGCCACCAAGCTGCCTGCACTGGACACGCCATGTACAAAAACAAACAAACACACACAGACACACACACACACACAGTCACTAAGGATGTGTTTACAAACACACACACATACCTCTATTCAGCTAATGACAAAACATGTTATTTTGTTATTATTATTACCAATTGTTATATTACCAATATGAAGACTGAATACTGAGGACTTTCAGAGAAGGCCTAATTAATCTACAAACTAAAAACACACAGCACAGTAATAGTTTTACCTTTAAACTTGTTTGGTTGGAAGCAAAAGGGTTGGAAACTCCTGGTTAGGACATTGACTGACAGTCTGACATGTCAGATTAACCACCAGCATTGTTAGAAAGCGACTAATCACATATTCAAAAAAGACAGGAGTGAGAGAAAGTCAGAAAGAGTATGAGAGACAGAGGTAGAGAGAGAAAGAGGAGATATTTTTTGCTTCTGGAAGATGAAGATACGTCGCTGACTGTGAACACCAGCTGTAGCAAAACCCAGAAACAGCAGCATCAGCTCTATGGAAGAGCTCTTTAGCAGAGTCTGTTAAACTGCTACATATAAATAAATATCCAATAAATATTTATGTGCACTACTCATGACATATCAAATCCAATAAGCGTGCTATTTAGTTTTCACATTTTCTGACCTAGTTTTGGCATTTATGGCCTGGACCAAAGGCCTAGCAGTTTGCTATAGTTAATAAATTTTTCTTATTATGTAATTATTAGTAAGGTTCTTTTAATATTAGCATTACAAATTATCATTACTATTCAATTCCCATCCCCAAACTCAGCCATTCTGACTCTGCCCTACTGCTCTCTGGTGTTGCTTCCCAGCCTGAATAAGACCCACATAGAGCAATCAATTCAGTCCTGCTTATTCAAATGTCCAGCAGTGCCAATGCATGGGTCTGAATGAAGCCTTTAAAGGTTACAGTTCGCTAACTGTGCCTTTCCTGTTTATCAGAGTCTAATGATTATGCCGGAGGCAGCGGAAGAAAGAGGACACACTTTGTTCCTGAGTGCCATGACTCCAGGCGAATTAGCAGAGGAGAACCCAGAGAGAGAACAAGAGACATAACACCACTATAAAAAGAGCTGGACGTTCAAAAACAAGCGATCAACATTATTTGTGTCAGCACCGGGCACAAAGTTGTCCAAATGGGTTCTGAAAAAAATGAGCATGTGTGTTTGTTCATATATTTTCATACAATATGGTGAAAATCTAAGAGCTTTTGTTTATTTAAATTCCAGGCATATGACAATTTATGCAAATTATTTATTTTTCAGTAGCCAGAAAAGAAAACATAAATGCAAAAATGGCAGGGGGGGTGGGTTCTTGGGGGTTCTAGTCATCGCTGTCATCATATATGGAACGCCAAATTTAAACTGATAATTCTGTATTACAACAATGAATTGTTGGTTTCAAAAGTCACAACTGCCTTGTTCAGGGACGGTCTTTTCACTAACCCAAGGCCCCCCATGAGTAAAGGTTCCTGTGAAATTACTAAGTAGACAAACTGTACTAAGTAGACTAAGTAGACAAACTGTGTTAAACAGCTGCTATTTGCGATTCTATCTGTATAAAGTAAAATATTTCTCACTGTATTGGTTACTTTGTGTCATATTTTCCACATTTGACAGATATTTCTCCCCTGCACACCAGCTTCAGGAAACGCAATGGCGGACAACAACAGTGTACAGTGTACAGTGACAAATAAAACGGAGGGTAAACATCAGAGCAGCTTTTCAGAGGTGGAGGAATCTACATTACCTAAACAGCTTCAAATCCCATGTTGAATTAGCCACATTTCTGCTTGAGAGGTAATTACTTCACTGATCTATGTTTTATTTGATTCTTGAAGCTAGGATGGTAATGATTACAGTAATAACAATCCCCAGTGTACATCTCATGTTACTATGATGCTGCAGTTGGATTTCTTTGAAAACGTGAAAGTAAGTTTCCTAAAAAAATTAGGGCCATAAAAGAGTGAAAACATTAACTACTTAAAATATTATATCATATTTAATTTATGAGCTTTTTGTGTATCTAGTATTAAATGTACATTTACAAACAAATACTTATTGGCCATTTTGACTGGTGGCCCTTTTAACACAGTACTGTGTTGGTTTTACACACACACACACACACACACACACACACACACACATACATATATATAAATATATATTATGCACAATTATAATATGCACACGGGATGCAATACTACTTCATATAGGGACTTACATACACTTGTCATCAAAAAGATTAGTAGATTAGTTGCACCCAGAAGAAAGTGTCTGATAAAGGTTACCAGGAACAATAAACGATGATAAATTTAGACTGATATGGGCAATATTTATTGATTACACATACAGAAGCAATGTCTCTCAGTATGGTGTCAGGCCACCATGTTTGCTAACGCAACATGCCAGACGTCTCGGTATGGAGTTGTAGAGGTCCATAATGGTGTCCTGCGCTAATCCATCCCATGCAGCTTGAATATTCTCATACAGTTCCTGCAGATTTTGTGGTAGGGGTGGAGGTGGAGTGACACCAGGCCTTCTGGAACGTGTGGTGCGTGACAACAAACCGTTCATCTTGGCACTGACCATGGTGGCTCCATACACGGATTTGTTGGTCGTCTCCACCAAGACCAATGAGGACGAGTCACTCCATGACAGTCTGGCATGACACTTTGGAGTCTTTTGTAATGGTCTGCATGCATGTAATCCTGTGCTGTGGAGCCATGTGCCAAAGGTGCTGGCACTAACAGGATGAGCCATGGAGGGCATCGTAGCTCGCTGAATGTCTGCAGTCGTGGCTGTTGGGTCGGGCAAATACATCAATAAGGCCCCTCCTATCTTATGTTGCATCCGCAGTGAGCGTGAAACCTGAATCATTCACCTGTCTCACGATGTCAAACCTACCCACCAAGTTTCATTCCTGTGCTTTGATTCCTTCTGGGTCCAGCTATTTGTGCAACTAATTTTTGACAAGTATAATTAATGAGTGTATAATACGTATGGCACATATGATCACGTAGTGATGTGAACTGATGGTCACTCACCTGCACATTGACCCACAGCCCCTGCGTCCTGCTTCCTTCCGAAGTCGGAGAACGGAACGAAATCTGAAACGTTTCTGCAAAAAACACCTTTACTATGGAAACATTTTTGGCTAAAACGTTTCAAATTCCATTCTGTTCCAGTCTGTGGGCAGGACGGGGCAGTTGGAGCAGCTGAATTGCTGTGTTCAGATATTTCTTGTGTAGTATAGTGATTAAAGACACACAAAACAAGGCTCTGAGTTGTTGAGGCAGTAGTAAATGAGACGAATCTTGGGGGCTTATCTGTGGTATGTGTGGTGGTCAGGTTCATTAAAGCCTCAGTTCTATGAGTGCATTGACGTTAACAGTGCTATGCTTCGAGGCTGCAAGCTGAATCACGATCAAAGTTTCAAAAGTACATGTATGTGACAAAACTGCCCTTTCATTAATGACCACGTAATGTTACCATGTGTGGTTTCTTGTCCTGTAGAACCATGTCTGTGAAAGGTTCCTCTACAGTTTTACAGTTTTACCTTTTCAGTGCCCAGTGGTAGCTGTAAGGGTGCTGAGGCAATCTGGACTTAATGTTTGGCCTTCATGTCTTTTTATTCATGTTTTACAGACATTTGGCTCCACAAACCGGGAAAAAACATCTGGTCATACAGACACAGCCCTGACCTAACGATCTAGCGGTACGTGTCCACTGAAATGCTTCCTTTGCACGCAAGGAGGCTAATCTGCCTATGACAAAGGATGCAAACAAACCCCTTATTTATCAAAACTGAGTTTTTAAAACATGTATTGAGGTAGGCACAGGCGGTGTACACACATCATTTGTGTAATTGATATCAAATTATATATCAGCTTGCGTTATCATTTTTGGCTTCTGATCTAACTGCAACTTCTGAGTGCAGAAGCAGGACGTGCTCCTATTTGGTCATGGAAGCTCAATCACTTCCAATCAGATAACTTTCTCCACACAGCCCACACCAGAGCACACTACACTCACTCCTTATCGCAATGCAACGTTTGCTATTAATATCTATGACTAAAAAAGAAACTTCAGCAGTCCACCTGGTCAAGGCTTGGCCTCTGCTTGGTGCGTGTGCCAGAGGAGATTAATGCAGATATGAGTACACTCTCATCAAACACAATATGCCAACAGCATGTGTTAACGGGCTTCTCCTGACTTTTTAAAACATACATGTTTTCTGTACACTGAAGGGTTTGATTTGCAGGGCAGAGGACACGGTGAACTGCTCCAAGATTCACTCATCATATTAAAGGACGGTACAGTTCAGTTCTGTAATGAAAACCTGCCTTAGATAGTTAAGTACGGTGGCCGAGAAAGCCCAACGCACTGCAAGTTAAAAACGCGCTGCAAAGTCTCAAAACACAAGCATCAAAATGACACGACTTGCACAACATTAGCCAAACGCGCTGCAAGATCTGAAAACACAAGCATCAAAATGAGACCGCTTGCAAACCATTAACCGAACGCGCTGCAAAGTCTCAAACGCGCAGCAAACACTAAAAACACATGCAACTTCCAAAACACATGCAGAAAGCCTCAAAACACAACGGAAGTGTTTCCGAGGACACACAAAGTGGACGGACCCGGACCTGGACGTAGAGCCGAGACAGCCCCAGTTCCAGCAAAAGTAAGTTTTATGTGTTTATTAATGAATATTCAGTCGGGTTATTGGCCAGGTTCTTGTGTTAACTTAATAAACAGTTAAACCTTAATTTTAGCCACTCGGTGTGCATTGTTTAAGGTGGAACGAAATATAAACACGAGACACTGGCCAATAAACCGAATGAATATTGATTAATAAACAGATAAACTTTTCTTTCAGTCACTCGGTGTGCATTGTTTAAGGTGGAACGAAATATAAACACAAAAACCTGGCCAATAACCCGACTGAATATTCATGGTCCGTCCGCTTTCAGTGTCCCTCGGAAACACTTCCGTTGTGTTTTGAGGCTTTCTGCATGTGTTTTGGAAGTTGCATGTGTTTTCAGTCAGTTTGAGACTTTGCAGCGCGTTCGGTTAATGGTTTGCAAGGGGTCTCATTTTGATGCTTGTGTTTTCAGATCTTGCAGCACGTTTGGCTAATGTTGTGCAAGCCGTGTCATTTTGATGCATGTGTTTTGAGACTTTGCAGCGCGTTTTTAACTTGCAGTGCGTTGGGCTTTCTCGGCCACCGTAGTTAAGGCTGTTGGAATTTCTTGGTTTCTTGTCTGAGCTAAAACCCCCAAACTGAGACAAAATAATGCCTGTCTGCTGGATATGACTGAATCCAGACTGTACCAGACATTCCAATTAAATTACGAAGCCGAGTTAGTAGTAGGTTATGGCCAACTGTATCAAAAGCTGCAGTAAGGTCTAATAGGATAAGTAAATTCAACAACCCCTGATCAGCTGCTGTTAAAGGATCATTGCCCACCCTAACAAGTGCAGTTTCAGTGCTGTGATTTCTCCTAAAGAAATAGAAATTCGAATCTCAAACGAGATTCAACATGGTCTTTTAACTGGACAGCTCAGTCTGCTCTAGTATTTTGGGAAGGAATGGGAGGTTAAATGGGAGGCCTGTAATTTTGTAAAGTTCTCAGCATCTTCTTGAGAACCATCTTCCTGAGAACCGGAGTAATGGCAGCCCATTTCAAACAAGCTGGGACCAATCCTAAACTGAGTGATGCTTTGACAACCTGGCTAATAAGAGGGCAAACTGAACTAAGACAAGCTTTCACCCAGAGCTCTGGCATAGGGTCTAGATGGCATGTGGTGGCTTTATGGGTGTTGATAAGTTGTACGACAAAGCTTTCACGCACACTAGTAAAGGTGAAAAACAATTACCATTAAACTGAAAAGATGGAGGATGAAGTAGGCTGAACCTGAGAATAAATGTCTAATTTTTGGTTACAAAAGGCCATGAACCGAGAGCAAAGTTCAGGTGATGGGGCCAGAGGAAAACATTTCACGGGACACATAACTTATTGACAGTCAAACAGAGAGCTCTAGAATTACCACGGGCACCATGGATGGCATTTGAAAAGTTGAATGTTTTAGCTTTACGCAATTTTTGCTTGTAGCACACAACATTCTATCTATAAGCAAGGGCATAAACCATCAGGCCAGTTCTCTTCCAGCAGTGCTCAAGCTGGCGACCAGCGGCTTACAGTTTGCGCAGTTCTGGTGTATACCAAGGAGCACAATGAGGGTGGTGATCCAATAGGCAGAGCATCAAATTTTCTCTCCCTCAGTGATGTTGCACGCATTGCCTAATGAGGGCCAGCCGAGGCTCATTTAGCAGGCAGCTTTAAAAATGCACTGAGAAGAGACGGGGGGGATGAGCAGCCCCACAAAGAGACTGTGAGAAGGACTGAAAAGTCATGCCTTCAGCCACAGGGAGGTTGCCACTTTTTGGTTTTAGTTTGATCTGTATTGTTTTTTTGTGGAAATAAAGGCTTGTTGTGAACCAGACTTCCTCCAGGGGTAGCACAGGCCATGCTACACACTGCAATCCTACTTCTCACAGTGGAAGGATGGACAGAAACACCTGTGGATGTTTTCAAATCTGAAAACTGATTTTCTTTTCTCTCTCTAAGATGAAAGCTTTGTGCCGTTTATCTGTAGGGGACAGTTCTGGCTCTCTAACGGGTCTTGCAAGACCTTGTAAATCAAGTACGTCCATGCAGCCATGCTCAGACAGGCACACCTGGCACACTAGCCTACTTCAAGCTTGCCACCTGGCAGAATGATGAACCGGTTGGGGTGAGGCACCATCACTTAAAAAGAGAGAACAAGGTGAATCTTTAATCCCAAACTGTGATCCTTGGCATGCTCAACTACAAGCTGGACTCTCTCATTCATTCATAACCAGATTAACAAATACAGCTTAAGGACAGCAGGGCCTTTTATGATGTAACACATAACTAGGGCTGCTACATATTGCAATATGCTGTGGAACAGATGAAACCTTTCTTCTTTAATCTGCTCCAAAAATATCTGAACATTATCGGAATATAATTCACATGGCAATCACAAGATGTTCCTGCAATGGCCAATACTGAGATACAGATTAACAAACAATATTTATTGCAGGTCTACAAATAACACAGTAACAAATAACTTGTCAGAACCCCTTCAGAGTCTGGATGCAAACCCTCTTCATAGGAAGTATCTCACTCTGATCTCCATTAGCACTTGGAATAATAACACATGGTGAACTTGCAACTGAACCAGATGTTTTACTAACCAAACCACAGCACATGGTTGTAATATTGCTGGTGTTTCTGAAACAATTAGCATATTTTTCCACTCTGAAACAGTCACATCACGACTCAGATACTCCAAGTGACATTTACAGCACCCCAGGCCTTGCCCCAACACTGCATTCCAACATCAAACCATCAGAGCCCTGTCTGATGCTGAGGTAGTCGTGTGTGCCTGAAGGGAAATTCGTCCAAAATAAAACAAAATACAAAAATAAATATAGTTTATCTACAACTGTCTGCAGGACACAATTTACACAGTCACAGAGGCCACTGAGCCCAATTAGTCCAATCTGCTAATCAGAAACACAATCACCCCCAGCCTAAACACACAGAGAGAGAGGGGGGCGGGGTAGGAGAGAAGGAGAGACAGAGATTGAAAGAGAGAGAATGAGAGAGAAAGAGAAAGGGAGAGGAAGAAAAAGAGAGAGGGAGAGAGAGAGAGGAAGGAAGAGAAAGAGAGCAAGAGAACAATTAAAAAAGGGAAAGAGGGAGAGAGAGAGAAAGAAAGGGAAAGAGAAAAAGAGGGAGGGAAAGAGAGCAAGAGAATGAAAGTAAAAAGGAGAGCCAGAGAGAGAGAGAAAGAAAAAGAGGAAGAGAGAGGAAGGAAGAGAGAGCAAGAGAACTTAAGAAAGAGGGAGAGAGGGCGCGAGAGAGAGAGTGAGTGAGAGAGAGAGAGAGAGAGAGAGAGAGAGAGAGAGATTCTAGTCTTTCTGTACAGAGCGCTGCTAATACAGCACCTATTTAATCTAATCTAAGGTCATTACTGGCTGAAACAAGCTGATCACTGTGGCTTTTGATTTAATTTGAGGCCTAAGAGAGGGCAAACGGTTCACGGAGCTTCTTCAGAAAAGGGCAGCACACATGATAGAGCACTTGCAGGCTTACAAGCAGGAGGTGACTAAAAATACGAACAGCACAATTAGCATTACACCTAACTCACACATCGTGGTGCAGTCCCACAAGCTTCTCACTGTGCATGTGATGCTATGAAACAGAAGACCGAGAGGAACATGGATACGGGTATTAACACGGCTGTCTTTTCCTGTTAGGTGATTTGACTGGGATTTGACATGTAAGCCTCTGAATAGCTCTCTCTTTACTATAACGTCATGCCACCCAGAAATTCTGTTAAAGTTAAAGAGGAGTGGGTTTTATTTGGCACAATGCAAAGCTTAGCAAGGCCTGTATTTCATAAGCAAAACACATAGACAAAATGTCAGATAAATGAGTTCCAAACATTTACTATCACAGAGATGGCTGGTATCAGTATTGGGCCAATATCACCTGAAAACATCTAAAAAATATGAATCCAGTCCTGTTACAGATCTAGTACAGAATTACTTTCTGTAAAGTAAGGTAAATCACAAACTTCAATGAGCACATGCTACCACACTGTGGTAACAGTAATGGAGGGGAGTAGAGTGTTTCAGCAAGATACATAAGCATATAAATATTCTATGAAATATTTAATTTTATTCATTTCAGAACACCGCCTTCCCCACTCCAACCATAACCCATAACCCGCTGTTACTGCTGCTGGTGCAATCTGCTGAGCTCTCATTATGTTATTTTATGTTAAGTTAACGTACCGTAGTTCTACAATTACAGTATTTAGTTCATCTGTTTCTCTGCATACTTTGTTATCCTCCCTTTTACCCTGTTCTTCAATGGTCAAGACCCCCACAAGACCAACACAGAGCAGGTATTATGTGGGTGGTGGATCATTCTCAGCACTGCAGTGACACTGATGTGGTGGTGGTGTGTTAGAGTGTATTGTGCTGGTGTGAGTTGATCAGACACAGCAGTGCTGCTGGAGTTTTAAACACCTCAGTGTCACTGCTAGACTGAGAACAGTCCACCAACCAAAACTAACCAGCCAACAGCAACCTGTGGGCAGCGTCCTGTGATCACAAGGACTAGAGGATGACCAACACAAACTCCAGCAAGGTAAGAGTGTCTGACAGAGTGGACAGTGAGTGGACACAGTGTTTAAAAACTACAAATATATATAGGATCTTGGTAATTTGTACATATAATATATAGTAATTTGGCTTCTTTTAAGCATATTTCTTTTAAAAAGAAATTTTATTTGCCAATGCAGTGAGATAATGTGGCTTACTAAAATCACTTCCAGTTGGCATAGCATATGCAACAAACCGGGGTTAGATCAGAATCAGAATCAGAATCAGGCTTTATTTGCCAAGTATGTTCACACATACAAGGAATTTGTCTTTGGTTACGGTAGCTCACAGTGCACAGAGAGTAACAACATAACACACAGTACACACACATCCTAACACATACACAGACACACACACACAATACCTTACATACCTGTAAACCTTACACTATGTGTAGCTGTATATGTATATTAAAGTGCAGAGTGCAGCAGACTGGATGTAGAGGCAGATTAGGGCTTAAAAAGTGCAGTACTAGAAGAAACACCAGACTGAGACAGTCAGTACAGCGTATGGAGTGGTGTGTGATACTTTTTATAAACAGATAAATAAGACAAATAAAAGTGCAGTAAAGCATAACAGGAAGTGAGAAGAGTGTCCCGAAAGTGGAGGGTAGTGTACAATGTAATGTTCAGCTGTTCATGAGAGTGATGGCATGTGGGAAGAAGCTTCTCTGATTTTCTATTAGATGGCCATTTGATTACCCTGCATCAATAAGGTGTTATTTGGTAAGACTCTTAACACTACATATTGCCTACACACTCTTCGAGAGTTCCTTAGTTAGTCCTTAGGAAAGGAAATGGTTCTATATAGAACCATGAATAATCAAAGAACCCTTTGCTTGAATAAAGGGATGTTTATACAGTATAATGAAAGTGTTCCTCAGATTGATGGACTATGTGCTGTAGATTCTTAACAGAACCTTTTTGAAAGGGGTTCTCTACAGTACCAAAAAGGGTTCTTCTATTGCTTTGATGTCCAGCTAAAAATAGAAGAACGCTTCAGCCAGAGATGATACATGGCCCAGCTAGGACCAAAACCTACTGACAACCTAAAGCCAACTGACAAACCTCAGGATGTCTCAACCCATCCCCAAAGCTCAGCCATTTTACTGTTTTGATGCCTCTTTCCAAATATGAACACTATTTGGACTTGCCAACACAGTCGCTGAATCTAGCCCAGAGGGTAATTACAGCAGATTATGATGATGTCCCTCAGCAGAACAAAGCAGTGACAAGCGCAGAGTGCTTTCGTCAACCCACAAGTGCAGCATGACAGCCACTGACTACGTTTGCTCAAGGGCCCTCCTTCTTTAGCAGCTGCTCATAACAGGGATGATAAGTGAGATCAGAGAGAAAACAAAGCTCTTTGCATCCAGCCACACAATGTGCCACTAATATGGAGGGTCTATTCATTACCTGTACAGTCCCTCACTATGGAAACACCAAAGCACGTACAGCTGGGTCATATGTAATTACATCTATTCATTTTCTTGTATAGGACTGCCCTTAGTGATATGCTTGAGTCAGTTCAACAGCTGAGTGAACAACACTAGCACAGTTAAGCGGTTCCTACATAACTGCAACTCCGGACAGATTTTTTATAGAATGTATGGCCTGGACAGTTGGACACTGGGAATTTCAATATTGTAACCCTTGTTTCAACCACAGCTTGCATAAAATAAGGATTACTAAAATACAGAGTTTGAATACAACACACACGATGAGTCTATTAATTATTTTTTTTTCTATTAAGTTTACAGACTTTTTTATTTCACAGAATTCATTAGACCTTCTCAAAAGGCCTACAAGCCAAAGAGGGTCTAACTCTACAATGTATGTGAGGCTAGTTTAACTGTGTTTTGATAAAAAGTGACTGTTGGGTTTTTAAGTTTCCACTTCCAATCATTTCACACCACAAGCATTTAGCTTTAATGCTTGGTAGCTAGCTAGAGGGCTTAAAGCTTACAGAATCTTGCGGGAGGCTTTAAAGCTGCTGACGGTAAATACAAAACGCCAGAATCTTGACACGTGAACAAACAGAGTAGCTCAATTTTAGCTAACTGCAGCACCTGGAGTAAACAGCAATTTCAAGGATGCAGTTATAGGAGGCTGCAGGAGCTCACGGGAGAATGCATATAAACTGCCAACCGCGCAAAGCTCAGGGTCTCCACAGTATGCCCTATTTGGCTTTGTTTGAGTCTTTCCCCCTGGATAGGAATGACTGGGGAAATGCTAGTGTAAAATGCGTGAACAGGCCTTCATATAATTGATTTAATAAATAGACTGTGTGTGGACTAGACTGCTTGGTCTTGAAACAATATGAGAGGATAACAAAGCGGTTCCTTCCTCGAGGGTGATGATGCAACCGGAAGGCTGTCTTCAATGGTATAGAGGCCTATGATCTGATAAAGAGGTGAAACAAAGTTCAGGGATGCTGAGCCTAATGTTCCAGCACACTGTCCAAGTGGCTTGGCAGCTCAGAACACTATGGGAAATGACTAACAGTGTGGCTGCTGCCGACCTAACTGCCCTGATCTGACTTGGGATCGGCTTGGCTCAGTCTCCACACTTCTTTCTCACTCAATGCGTGCCTTTATTTTAATTGCCTTTATTTTCCTGGTAGAAACTGGGTGATGTGTAGCCATGCTGTTCACTTTTAATAGGCCTGTTGAAGGGGCTATGGAATATGACCATTTCAATATTTAAAAAAAAAAATCATGTCTAAATATTTCTAAATGATTCTTTGAACAGCGCCTGACTGCATGTCCTGGGACTGTGGAAGGAAACCAGAGCACCCAGAGGAAACCCAAACAGACATGGCGAGACCATGCAAACTCCACACAGACAGGACCCTGGTTACTCAGCCAGAAAATTGAACGCAGGCCCTTTTTGCTGTGAGGTGACAGCGCTACCATTCTTATAATCAGCTCATAATTATAAAAAACATATTTTTCTGCTTTGTACTGCAGTTAAAAAGATCCACGAGGAATCAATGTATTACTAGTCAGGCAGAGGCGTAACTGCTTGAACACTGTGTATGGCTATGATAGAAACTCTGACTGTAGATATCTTATCCAAATATAGTTTGTGGAGATTCGTATGCCGTTTATGAGTCACGTATACAGATACTGTTGGATGTAATTATTTGAAACAGTTTGATTTCTCACCTTCACGGTTTTAGCTTGTTTTATTTAAGAGTGTATTTGGCTAGTTTGATGTTTTAAAAAGCAGTACAATGTGAAAGACTGATGAGCTTTTGGAGCTACTGGCCCATGTGAAGAACGTGAGAAGGACCACCCTGGAAGTGGATACACATCATGATACTCACCCTGGAAGCACTCATGACACCAGCAGTGCAGAAGTTCCTCATCCAAGACTCATCACAATAACCAGGTTTGAGACTCTTAAGTGTACAGGGTTTAGCATTGCCCTCACCAGTGACTAGAGGTGCTCAGATTAGTATACTTATATAAGCTGTTGTGTGTTTAAGGTGGTATTAACTTTAGGCTCCTGTAGATGGCGTTGCACGAAGATGATCGGGATATATATACCTACGGGGTGTATGATGGGATTCATAGACTGAGAAGAGGTGGTACAGTGCAGTGAATGTCTAATTCCATGTGTGGAAAATGGGTCCAAAGCAGATGTTAATGGTAAGCAAAAAGAAGTGATTGCATTTGGGCATGTCAAAGAACGTAGTGTGTACAATTCTCCGAACACTGATGTTGTCTACATCAAGAAACTTAGGTATTGCATGCTATTAAGTATGCTTCAGTCACCGGTGACTTAATTTTTCATCCAGTGAGCTTATTTGAGATGATTCATCAAACTTCTTGTGCCAGCCGCTTATCGCACATTTTGCACTGAACGTTCGTCTCATCATTGTCTAATAATTGACAATGCTGGCACGCAGGGTATTTCTCTTCATCTTTGCTCTTTTAGCTTTCATTTTCCCCACTCTTATCCTTGCACTGCACATTTTACTGTTTTCTTTACTCTCTAAGCTTGATAATTAGCTAATTAATGAGGCACATTAAACCAGAGAAAGAACAGTATTATGCAGAAATTGGCTGTAGGTCCGCAGTCAGACATACTCCATCACGCAGGAGATACCAGCAGGACAAAACAAAGACAAAACCTCCCAACAACTGAACAAGTTTTGTCTATAATGTTTGTTGGACTTTGTTTGCTATACAAACAGCCTCAGTTTAAAATTGTTCAAAACTATTAAATATGGTTTGTGCAGTAAAATCAGTATATAACATTAGAATTAATACAAACAAGCAGAAATACAGTAGATGAAACGAAATATTTTGTTAACACATTTAGAAAGAAAACAAGTTTTTTTTATGATATTCATAGCGAACTCTAGCCAATAAATGAATTCCATCAGCAGCACACCTGATTTAATTTAATAAATCAAACTAGATATTGAATGGTGACTGTAAATACTGTGTGTCCTCAAGTTAACACACACACACACACACACACACACACACACACACAATCATAAGTTTGTATTTATTTGTACTTTGAGCTATTGCCACACAGAACTATGACCACTTATTGGTATGGGTAATAATTGGAAACAGCCATATATCTGATAAGCAGAACTTATTGTTTTTTCTTTCCAATTTGTTTGCATGTGCATTCTGTACTCCAATCCCTTATCTGACACTCCAGTCTAGTATAATACGATAACAGCTCATTCTACTAAACCTACAGCATGGGATGGAATTAGCATGTAAGGTTCTGTACTGTTTGTCATTTAGAGAAGCAACAGTTACAAATCTAAATAAATAAATAAACAAGATCAAGCAAATGGATGTGTTTGCAGTAAAAATAAACCAAAAGATATTATATTACTCTGTTTATGAGATTTCCATTACAGATTTTCAGTGAATCAGTTAATAATAAAAAGCATGAAAGTTAGAGACGTATTGAACGCAGCTGTGGACGGCCGTATTCGTGTTTTGCTGTTGATCTGATGCTGCTTAAACTCTCTGAATAAGGCAGGAGAGCGCGCAAAGGACACAACCAGTCCCTTTAATCACTATTTCTCATTTTCATTATTATATAGAATTTAAGTTGTTAGATTTTGACACTTCCCTTTAATGTTTTGCGTTTTGTCATCCAAACGTTTGGGCTTTTTCCTGATTTGTATCTGGCTGGAAAATCAGTACATACCTAGTTTTTCTGGTTCATCTTGAAAAAACTGACACACAAACACCAGCTGCTCCTTGACTGCTCTCGCTCACCCAGCTCTTTCTGAGCCCACGTTACTCATGAGAAAACAGCAGTATCAGCATAGGTATACCCTCAGGATGAGGACAAGCAACAGCACTTCCAGTAAACTTTCCAAAGATGCTGATGCGTCTCTGTATCTGAAGGGAGAGAACCACTGAAGTGCCCTTCAGTTTTCAGTGGTATAGAAATTTGACCACAAAAGTATGCAGTGCAACATCTGAGAACAATCACTGTGAACGTGTGAGAAATGGTGAGTTAGAATTACAAAACATATTTAATAACTATTCTGAATTTCCGTGTATTTTCACTGGACTAGGAGGTCTACTGTACAGCATAATGGGCACTTTGGGGAGTGCTTATTAAAGTCACAAGATTTAATACTTCACCAGGAAGTCAAAGGACACAGGCTAACTAATATTGAGTCTGAAATTGATTGCGCATGGGATCCTTTGTGTTCCAAGGTAAAGGACAATTCAGGACAAGCTGGGCTGAATGTCCTAATTCAGAAAGTATCCCCCTGTGAGGCTCTTCACAATTACACAGCAGGACTGTCACAATCGATCATGACTTTGATGATTCATCAATTAAACTACACAATAAAATGGACTTCATTATATATGTATAATTCTATACACACACACACACACACATACACACACACACACACAGATATATATATATTTACTGTAGACTCATCAAGAAGGTGCATTGTTACTGGACTACTAAGCTTCCATACCTTTAGGGAGACACACTCTCAAAGCAATCTGCAGGAGTATTGTTGTTCAGTCTTATTAGTTGGTTGTACTTCTTGCTTTTCTCAATACAAGTAATCCCAAACACATTCACTGATGTTGAGGACTGGTCTCTGATGGTCTGTCCAGCAGCTCTTTTTTTTGATTTTCTATTTTTGATCTGTTTTTTTTTCTCAGTTCTGACACCTTAGACTAAAGATTGAGCGTGACGTTACTGCCCTGTCTGAGTGCCAGTGGGGCATCATGCTTATCAGCACTTTAATGCAGACAGACTGGCCTGTTGAGATGAGTTGCATAATCTAGAGAGTATAGTCAGTCAGGGGAGGCCCTCTTACAGTTATTAAAGTGTGGCATTTTGCCATCAAACCAGTCTCTGTAAACAGCCTGATAATAGCATGTGCCCATTTTTGCTCAAAATCATTGCAGACGTATCTTCACCTGAGACTACTGGGTATGTCAATTATGCTACATGCTGTAAGAGACATGGACACAACTGGGGGTGTATTTTTCAGCAGGACTGCTGTGTCATTGGGTCATTAATCTCAGCGCCATGCCAACAGAATGAACAGCTAAATTCCTGACACTCACCTACTGGTTAGAGATGACTTTGTTAACTTCAAGGGCAGACTTTTTTGTTGTTGTTTCCTCATCATTAGTCAAGTGTCAAATGTTCTTTCTTGAACTCGTTCATTAACACCAGTTTTTTTTGTGTGTGTGTCCGAGGCTTAAACTGAGACACAGACCAAATGGATCAGTGAGCCTCTGGGATTGAACAAAGCAAGCCATAATGCCTGGTTAAATATTGTCCCATCAGACAGTGAAGACTGTCTGGGGAACCTGTTGTTCCAGAATATAATAGTAGTGCTGAGATCCTTTGACTTATTTGACACAACTTTCACATTTCTCCTTCATTAGTACATGTGAAGAACGTATAGGAGGAAAAAGCCTGAAGACATAAATAGAACTGGCGATGGGTACATAATGGGCAACAGAGTCGTTTCAGCAATAACTGTCTCACACTAACCTCATGCAATGGAAAGAAGTTGACATCTCGGGACCACAGATAAAGACAGGAAGATAATTTGAAGACACTGTATGAGTCACAGGTTCCAAGTAGAGAGGGCATATGAGAGAGAGCACTGTCATCCACTGAAACATACAATATAAATGCTATAATATAGTAAGGGATGAATTAATATAGAATTACTGAGCCAAAAACAACTAACTATACAAATACAAATAACCAACAATTTGACTTTCTGTCAAATTCACTGTCACTTATAATTAAAGAGCAGTGAGTGTGAGGAAGGTATAATATCCAAGGATGGTTCTAATGAATCAGTCATATAGGAATGACACAGCTAAATATGTCATTGGAATTACTGTAAACATTATTTATTGTATTTTATTTATTATTTCGATATTTTGATACATTCCATATTTCTCACTATTTGGTTGTCCACTTTTGGCTGTAAAGATGCCACAGAATCTAAAATTTTCTTACATTGACTAGTTGTGTGTGGAGTGTTCAGCACAGAGAATTGACATATCATGAACCTCAAATACTGTCACTCCTCTTTTAAATACATATCCCGCATTTACAAAATAGGAAGCTAAAACAGAATTCGAAAATCCCAGACTTTAATCAACCTAAACTGTCAACATCCCCTAAACACCCTCTTTACATCTGAGGACAGACTGGTGAAAATGGTGCAGTATGTGCAGAAATCAATTGTTTCAGGCTTTGAAGGGGATGGCAACACTTTTCACACCCTTTGGAAGAAATGAATGGCCATGGTTGATGTTCATCTTTGAACGAGGCTAAAGTTGGCTTCCTATTTGCCAGCTTCTTAATCGTTTCATTCCACCTTAAATACTACAACAAAGGTGAAAAAGTTGCTTGTTTGCTCGGCACGTTTCACTGCGGAAAGTTTCTCAAACCTTGAACAATATTGAGTAGCTTTGCTCAGTGTTTGACCCTGAAAACATTGAAGAGAGGAGCAGTTCCACTTTTGTTAGCATCTCAACCCCAACAGCAACCAGCTGTGTGATTTCATCCACTTTTAGCTGGCTGAAGCAGATCAGCTTAAATTCAAAGTTTCATATTATTAAATAGTGAGTAACAGCTTCAATTTACTTTGTGTTGATGTTGAGACTGAAAGCAAGTAGCTAGTATAGGTAACGTTAGCGACTAGCTAGTTCCAAGTAACATTTGCATATCTGATTATATAGTCTGACCACCCACAGAGGTTCAGCAACTTGGAGCAGGGCTTATCAGGTTGAGCTCACTAAAAGTGATAACAGCTCATTTCATTCTGGGGCCAAATCATAGGATGGTAAATGGCCATGTAAAACTCATTCTTCTGCCTGACCAAAATCATATGTAGACATCAGAGAACAATTCAAAATACTGAATAAATAGAACTTAGAAAAGAACATCACCTATAAACTAACTATCTATATCATGCATCTATATCATAATAGCTGATAGCTAATATAAACACACCCATTCAAAAGAACTCTTTTTATGTAGGTACTCTGATATAAAGACAACACGTCTTTTCAAAAGGTTTTGTTTATTTTAGACAATCTGTCTTCCTCTCCTGTGTAATTCCTATGCCACTCATTCAGCATTTGGAATTTGAACTTCTTGGAATGTGGCCCATAACACACTTGAAGGAATACACTACACTTAGTCAGCTGCTCAATCACTTGGTTACAGAAAACAATACATCTACATTCTTGTGAGCTAACTGTTGTACTCTGTTGACTAATTTGTGCTAACTTCTAAAGGCCACCACACACCGAACACACTGCCGCTAAACATCAGACTCATTTACTTGTATGGATTTAGTGGAATAAAACTTTAAACATCATTCATCAGCTAACTAACCACAAATTTGCTGTTTGTGAGCTAAAAGATTCAAGGTGAAAACAATACAAGGCTAGTAAGGTTAGCTCAGGTGGTGTGATTTTTAAGAAATTTATGTTATCTACCATCCATGTCTGTGGTCTTATTCTGGGTTCGATTAAACACAATAATACACTCATCGTCAAAAACATAGTTGCACCCTGAAGGAAATGGTCAACGGGAACGAATGTTGGTGGGTAGGTTTGAAATCATGAGACATGCGAATGATTTAAGTTTCACGCTTGCATGTGATGTAAGCAAGGACCGGCCTTATTGCTGTACCTGACTGACTATATAAGGTCGTCCTGTTGCGCATGGTTCCCATGCTAATTCATGCTGTTGTGTTGGCAGCATCATTTGCGCACAAAGTATGCCTGAGAAAAGAAAGCAGTTCAAGCTTTTGGAAGAGTTCAGGGGGGGGTCACATCGCAAGGCTCCGGGAAAAGCAGATGGTTTTATTGACGTATTGTACCATACCTGTCATGCAGGCATTACTATAGCACGCTGTTGGCAGGAGTGGATAGAAGAAGGCACGTACCAGCGACATGAAGATTCTGGGAGACTTACACAATGACGGACAGGGAGAACCAACGGATTGTGGAGTGACCCAAAAGTCACAATTGTGGACATTCAGCGAGCAGTGATACCTTCCATGAGTCATCCTGTTACTGCCAGCAAAATTGGCAGGTGGCTGCACAAAACAGGACTACATGGACACAGACCATTACAACAACTGCCCTTAACACCACGTCAGCGCCGCCAAAAACTGCAATTGTGTCGTGCCAGACTGTCATGGAGTGACTCAGAATGGCAGCGGGTCATCTACCTCAAAATCTGAAGGAACTGTTTGAGAATATTCAAGCTGCATGGGATGGATTATCACAGGACACCATTAGGAGCCTCTACAACTCCATGCCGAGATGTCTGGCATGCAGCATTAGCAAACATGGCAGCCCGACGCCATACTGAGAGACACTACTTCTGTATGTATAGCTCAATAAATATTGCCTATATGAGTCTAAATTTATCTTAATTTATTGTTCCTGGTAACCTTTATCTTCCTTCCCAGTAGTACTGCTATCCCACACTTACTTCTGGGTGCATTGTGTGCGACAGGTTACACAAGACAGATCATGTGCATTTTTGTTGTGCATAGTGGCATAGTGCCATTCCTGTTTCCAGCCTATCTAACTTCAAATAACTACAACAATGTAGTCTAGCTTGGTTACATTTTAACCTGGAAACTCAATGTCGTGTGGCAGCACTAAACAAACACCATAGCAATCCGAAGTGAATTGTTTAGGTGTTTGGATAAAAAAATCATTAGGCTGATTTCAAAGCAATGTTCTTTGAAGCTTGTCCAACCTGGCAACAGTCACTAATGTGAGGGAAGCAAGGATAAGTGCTTTTGTCGTCATATAAAAGATGAATTATCACAGTATAATTAGAATAGACACATTCTGAATGCCTAACCAGCATGAATACATGAAATAATGTAAATACTGTCGCCTTTGACTTTGAAACCTTGCAGAGATCCCTTTGTCCGCTACAATCCATTAAGAACCCGGAGGCAGTCACCAACTGTACTTTCTGGCCTGCAAGCCTTCTAGCATGTCAACCTCAGGTCTGTAACTTTGTGCAGGAGGGAGCATCAGCAAACCTGCCCACCTGACTGAATGTTCCACTCACAGTATTACGCAACAGCCTGAGTGTCTGATTTCAGAGTATCTGTCTATATACTTCTCTACAAACACATAATACATGTTTCACCAGTAACACACTGATATGTCTCAAAAGCTCAAGTTCATATCAGTTCATGGAACAGATCAGAATCGTTGAACTTAACAGAGATGTGGATATCATATGGGCAATATAGCAATAGAATGAACATTCTGGTAGTAATACTCAATATAAAACCATACATTATATCAACAACGTAAGCTAAAAATAGTCCCCTGTGACTCAAACGTACCTACAGGTATGTACAGGTAATACCTCCATGAACACAAAAACAGCTATATGATACGATTCAGCATGGACATTCATGTTCAGTCACACTTGTGCCAAAGAATTGCACAGTTTGGCCAGATTTGGTGGATGCCTGAGGAGAATTTCCTGTAGACTGGGATTTTTGCCACCGCTGGTAGACCTTTATGACTGTACACTTCCACCTGCAGATTCAGCTACAGCCCAAATGCAGTCATTCCTCTTGCCAATAATCATCTGCTTGGGACCCATTTTCCACACATGGAATGAGACATTCACTGTACTGTACCACCTCTTCTCAATCTATAAATCTTGTCACTCACACCCCACAGGTATTTACAGCCATATTATCCTTATGCAATGCCCTCTGCAGGAGCCTGAAGTTACTATCACCCTAAACACTCAAGGTAACTCTTTTTTTTTGTGGTGAATTCAAACATTTCTTTTTAAACAGATACATGCAGAATGTATCAATGTGGTAAATATTCTATTAAATCTTATCTTAACTGTCAGAAACAAAGAACTCGGACCGACGTGCGCTGAGCTAAACAGCAAGCTGGTTTTATTTAACAATCGGACAGTCAGTACAAACAGCAAAACACCGGGCAACATACAGGGAATAGACAAGAACAGGGTCAGAGTCAGGCAGGGGTCAGAACCGGAAGGAACAGGCAGCGGAGTAAACAAGGCCAGAGGGGGCGAGCTAGAGGCGGAACCGATATTCACGCAAAAGGGTCGAAACCAGAATGAACACAGCGAACAAGAACCAAAGGGGAAGATTGAAAAGAGTAAGTCAAAAGGCAAAAAGAGTCGATAACAGAAAGAAGATAACCAGAAAGAACGCTCAGAATTGCTTAAACAGAGTTTAGGGCAAAACCTCGCAATAAGATGGCGGTATGGAAGGGTTTATAAAGGAAGTGAAATCACAGACAGCTGGGAATCCTAAAACCCGGGTGACGTCGAACGTATATGATTGGACGGTTGGGGACATGTGTCTGTGACGTCATCGAGCGTAGCCCCCTGGGAGGTTGAGTCCGGGAGAGCGAGGGAGCCGGGAGAGCCCGGAGGTGTGACATTAACTCTTTCAACATATCAGTTCCTTTACAGTCGTGATTTTTGGCATGTGAATTAATCAATATAATAAAAACAGTATATTTGTTTTATTTGAGTATATTTATTCAGGGATTCTTTGCTTGACTTGCTTCTTTGCTGTGATAACACAGTGCATGTCACACTCTATTGCTTAACATTCATCGAAAATTATTTCTACAAAACCTCCATTATCTTCAGGCACTCCTCTAAACGCATTCTTTCCCCAGGGTACAGTACCTTCTAAAAAGCTTTTGATTATTCATCCACCCTTTCCACATCTACGCTCGAGTTCCAGCTAAGCCATCTGACTCTCAGCTAAGGGATGGAGATTGTTTGCTCAGTTCGTGTCAATATTTCAATTAATATTTATCTTGGTCTTTCCATTAACCTCATTAAATTCTCACTCCTCTTCAAAGTAAATTATGAACGTGAAAGTGAGCATCATGAAGGGTAAATGTGTCTGTGTAAGCAAGTGAGGAAAAGAAGAGAGAGAAACAGAGACAGAGAGCACTTTGCATCACAGTACGTTAATACTGTGTGTTAATAAACTCATGTGTGTGCTAAAATAGCAACATTCTGAAATGACATCAAATGACTCTCATAAACATAACCATAAGCATATGCACACAAGTACCTGCAGCATATGGTTACCACAAACAGTAACATGTATCCCTGCGTTCTGACTGGAATGTGTTTTGAGTGGGGTTGAGTATTGAATTGCAGAACTTTTATGGTGCTAACGTATAAGATTTCAATACTGCATTCCCTGTCATTCAATACCAATGTTCAGTAGTCTACACTGATGATTGGCTATCTCAGTTACATTCTCTAGACATGTTATTAACGTCATTAAGGTGCTATCATAAGCAGTGCATAATACTTGTGCATTTTAGAGTCGCTGCAGTGCTAACATACATTCGCAATGCATAATGGAAACAATCACATGGCACTGCTACTATATGGCAACAATAACGTTTTATCAACAATAACAGCAACTGTACCATTTCTTTTAGTGGTAATTAGTAGTGGGAGATTGGAACATCAGATTGTAACAAATTCTTCTGAAGGTTTTGGTGTATATCATTATTTCTGCTTACATCTAAGATATCATACAGTGCTGGAATTTGGTAAATATTACAAGTCATTCACGCAATCAGAAGCAGCTGTTAAGCCACAGATTCCCAGCGTGATGTGAGCATGGCAAACGCTAACCCCAAGACATTCTTTACATGTTTCTCACCAGTGTCCTCTCCCTTGACAACAAACTGGGCAGTTTTTTGCACGTTTGTGTATCAGTGTAACAGCCCGTGCCTTTAGGAGAATTACACCAGATATACTGGCTGAAGCTATATAAATATTACTGCCAACGTTTTATTATTTTTTGGTTTGTCTTCTTTTTGAACACACACTGCATTGCAAAGTCTTTTCAAAGTGTGTGTGTGTATAATTCACTATCTATACACAACACATTGTACACAGTCATTTATATTAATGTTTTATAAGCAAAACCTGCACAGTAATTTAACCACAATACTCTTGGATATTTTGATACAAGGAATGAAAAAATCACTTGCCTGAGCTGCCGCAAATATAGACTTTCTTTTTTCCTGTCTAGAAATCGAATTAACATCTCTTTGAAACAAACAGCAAAACTACAAAATTACAAAAGCACCACTCAGTATATTGCAAAATACAAAATACATTAAATACTACTACTACTAATAATAATAATTATAATACGTTTTATTTACAGATCACTTTCATACCATTGGCAGTGATAGCAGAAATTTTAAATACTAAAAATACTAATAGCTACTTATGTCAGAACAGCAAGCACATTTTTGTGCACTGTAGACCTGAACCATGACACAGAGTCACTGAGGTGAAGCGCTGCTCTTATGAAGCTTCAGAATCTGTATGCCTGCTAATGGCACCCCCAGTGGAGATTTTGTTACCTGTGACACTTGAGTAAGTTCCATGAGGTTCTTTGGCCTAAAACCTGCCAGGATTCAGGCTGCAAACATGAATAAATATGCATATTTTAATTCTTAATATAGGCCTTTCAAAATGTATAAATGTATATGAATTTAAACATATTTTTAATTACAGTAACAGGATCCAGGAGGAGGAACCATTACTGCTCACACGTTTTACAATACAGAGTATGCATGTTGCACACATGAGAGTCAGAATAGATCTTAAGGAATGGTTAAATTACTTGCTTTCCACATGGGAAAGCAGAGCTCAAGTCCAGCATGGAGAAGTACTTGCTGGATATTGGGGCTTCACATGAGGCAATCTGATCTGTTCTGTCATCACAGCTGTTAACGATGAGTTCATTGCAAAACTCAAATCCCAAATACAGAAAGAAACACAGTTTATCATGCAGCCCCAGTGAGTGTCCAAGGCGTGCTTTTGAAAGATGAATGTGAGTATCATCAGTGCCATTAATAAGGCTTTACACAATACCACAACAAAAGCTTGAGCTTGTGTCTGTAGCATAAATCAAGCCCTCATCTGGTTTAGTGTGTGTTCCCTGGCAGTGCCTCCGTGTCTGCTCTTTGATGTGTCCTGATTTGCCGCTGAGTGGACAGGTCTGAAGCAGTCCCTCCACCACAGCATGTCATTACATCAGCATGCCCTCACCCCTCCTGTTTCCAAGCTAATTGACTGAAAAAAGACACCAGTTGACAGTGGCTTGTCTACTACCCAACCAGGGTCATCAAAATGGATTGGATTTGGCTTTTGCTAGAGCACATTAAAAGTAAAGCCCCAGTATAATTACTTTCACAGGTCAGGTAAGTCCCAAGTTGCTAAAATTGCACCCAACACGTGCGGCAGACGGCCGGCTTGAACAGCTACGGTTGAGTGAAGAGTAATCAGGAGGTGTAATTACAATGCAGTGATATACACCAGGCCTACAAACAAAAGATAAATCCATGCAAGAGCATCACCTCAGGTGTCTTTCCAAGTTGCCTCATTTGTCACACTCACTCTGCTCTTTGACCTGCTCTAAAATGGACCTTTTTGACAGAATTAGATGTAATTGGTAACCCAAATGCATTTTTATGTGCACACAAGATCAAAGGCTATTACACAAGTCCCAAACATCAGTTGGACTTGAGACAGATAAGAACAACTATCTGTGTGCTGCAGTGCTTTCTATCATTATTTAACAGAGCCTCCATGCTCCCTTTACTGCTGGATGCACTGTGATAGTGTCAGAGCAACTTTGATTTGTTTCCTCGACTGCAAAAGCCCATGTTCTCAAAATGGCAGCTTATGTTACGAACAAAACAATATTTCTTTGGCTTCACGGCAAATCACAATATGGCATAAGAGTTGAGACATCACATTATTGCAACAAAGGTCCTGTGAAAATCTGCATTTCCCCAATTTACTCTTTCCCCAGATGTAGTTGATCAGCCAATGTGTATATTTGGTTTCCATATTCTGCTCACTTGGTTTACATCTGGAGTTAAACAAGCAAAAGCGAACATGGCTAACAAACACTAAAAATCACCAGTTACCCAAATATTTCCCATACAGCCTCAAAACCTCTCAACCTGGTCAAACCACATCCAGATTAAAGTAGCACACAAATGTGGTTTAACACACAATATGACTTACAGTGAACTTATGAACAAAACATGAACTGATAGCTGAATGCTGCAGTTAGCAAGCACCAGACAACAGGTGTTGTGCAGACCTCGACTGCCCACCATGGACGTCATGCAGGGATATGGATGCTACAAAGCCATGTACAGGGAAATTGACTGATCAACTACATCTAGGTTAAGAGGACAACTGTGTAAATGTGACTATTCACTGTCTCATTCTTTAACATCTTTAAGCTAAACTGCCCCAGATGGTCTATAGCTGTTAGACTCTGAGATTGTGTCCGAAATAACAAAAAGGCTGTCTATTCAAAGTTGCAGTACATTGCACTGAACATTAAATAAATCTTCTTCACTCCTGGAACTAGCTGTATTTTACAGGAAAGGCATATTTGCAAGGCAATGTATCTACCCTGTCTCCACTTATCTCAGTATGCCTCTTTTAACTAAATGTTCCCTGAATTCCTCCTCCGGTTTCCTTGGATCCGGCAGCTCTACTCAATTCCAGCTCCAACGAAGCGAGGGGCCATTTTATCCTTGCATACAAGACATTCACTGCTTATTCATGGCAAACAACAGAACCAGATAATGAAAAGCAAAAGAGGAGAGTCAAATGCCTGAGCCAAACACTCAACCAAGTACTTAATATAAACGAAGGCCCATTCAACACCTGACACCTAACATGCCCCATAGCAGGCAGCCCTAGTGCTAATATTGTAGGTGTTGTCGCACACATTAAAATATTGCAGCACTGAAATAAACCACTGAAATAAACCTGCTTAAACCACATCCAGATCTCGCTGCACTCCTTATCCATTTTATCAGCTCCACTTACCACATAGATGCACCTTGTAGTTTGACAATTACAGACTGTAGTCCATCTGTTTTTCTGCGTAGTGTATATATATATATATATATATATATATATATATATATATATATATATATATGTATGTATCGGCCACTTGCATGGCAGCAGTGCATTTAGGCATGTAGAACGTGGCATAGTTTGTGGTGCAAGACGGGATGGTCTAAGTATTTTAGAAACTGCTGATCTGCTGGGATTTTCGTGCACAACCATCTCTAGGGTTTGAAGAGAATGGTCCTTAAAAGAGAAAACTTCCAGAGAGCGGCCTTGTTGATGCCAGAGGTCATAGGAAAATGGCCAGACTGGGTGGAGCTGTTAGAAAGGCAACAGTACAGACATCCTGTACAGATAGGGGCAGAGCCGGCCCTACTTTCTGAGGAGGCTGGGGTCCTTTAACATCTGTAGGAAGCTCTTGCAGATGTTCTATCAGACTGTGGTGTCCAACTGTCTCTTTTATGCTGTGCTGTGCTGGGGAGGAAGCATTAAAAAGAGGGACGAGATGGGACTGGACAAGCTGTTCAGGCGAGCAGGGTCAGTTGTTGGTGCGGAACTGGGCTCTGTGGTGAAGGTGGCAGAGAGGAGGACACCGCACAAACTGCTGTCTATTATGGATGATGATGGGCCCCCACTGCACACCATCATTATGGACAAAAGGAGCAAGTTCAGTGGCAGGTTACTGTCACAGAGCTGCTCTACAGACAGACTCAGGAGATCCTTTGTCCCTACAGCCATCAGGATCTTCAACTCTTCCCAGCAGGGCCGGAAGAGGGAAGAGGACAGATGAGGACCTCATGTTAAATCATAGGTTTATTTATCTGCACTATATGACACTTTCCTGTATATCCAGTACATCTGCACTCCTGGACACTCTAGACACTTTACTTAAACACCAGTATATGCACATGTTTATTATGTTTATTCAGTATTGTAATTTTTAGCTGATTCCTGCGCCCCTTGCACATTTTACACTTTTTAATTATACTGCCTTTTTATCTCTGGTATCTTAATGCATATTTTTACATTTTTCTACTTGTCATCTACAGTGATATTTATATTTTTGTAAATACACTTTCTTGTATGCTGTATATTTCTTGCCTCATTGTAATAAGTGAGACATATTTATCTATAGAAGGTATTATCTATATTTATAGTTAATAATTTTTACTGTATAATACTGTATTGTATCACTGTGCTGTTTTGTGTAACTGCTACTGGCTGCTAAATTTCCTTCGGGATCAATAAAGTATCTATCTATCTATCTATCTATCTATCTATCTATCTATCAGTAACTCAACTAATCACTCACTGTTACAACCAAGGTATGCAGAAGAACATCTCAGAACACACAACATGTGCGTTGAAGCAACTTGGCTACAGCAGCAGAAGACTCCACACTTGGTTGCTAAGTACTCGTCAACTAAGGTACAATCCACACAGACGCACCAAAATTGCACAGTGCAAGACTGGAAAAACTACCTGGGCTAATGAGTCTCAATTTATGCTACAACATTCGGTGAATTTGGTATAAACAATGTATATTAATGGAACAAAAAAGAAGCTTTAATTTAATATTCATTTTGTGAAATACACAGAATTAATTTTCTTCACAATAACTCAGATTCTCCACAAGGGGATGTGCTACTAGTAAAAGATAAAGCCCATTTATGAACCCACACCAGCATGCATTTGTGTATGGTTTCTGTCATAAGCTGGGCCTGTGTTGCATGTTTTTTTGCCTCATTTTCACCCTAATGTGCCCATTCTGAGAAATATTCACAGTCTGCAGTGATTTTCCAGATAAGGAGCTCAGTTGGAAGTGACTGATAGCGCAGATGATCTGGTAGTGTGAGAAGAGAAATGAGTCAATCTTTAGCCCTTTGATCAAACACTGAAAAGATTTGAGGGCTTCTGACATTTTCAAACATGATCTTTTTTTTCTGATTTTCACAACTCGAAACATACATGGGTCCGGTAGTGGAAATGTTTAGCAATAGAATTTAACAAGTGATTCAAGCAACAGCCAATAGCTGGTTCAGTTTAGCTTTGTTTGTGTCACATGATCAGAAGGTAGATAAGGCATTTGGAGTGCTTTTTCTATCTGAAGCTCTTTATGTGTCTTATACTCTCAGTCTTTGACTGAATGTGCACATAGTGAGTGCCCCCTTACCAAACCGGAACAACACTTGAGCATGAGACTACAACTACCACAAACACTACATGCATGACTATACAGAGAAGATGGCTTGGGCAGTGGGGAAATGATATGTGATACTGCACATAGAGTATAGTGAGAAAATCCTTATGTACGCATGCAACGTTTGATCTTTTTTATATTTGCAATATAAATCTGTGTGCTCATCATGCATATGACATTAAAGGCTGTCACTAAGCATGGAATTTGCACAAAAGGCTCGCCTACTAATTGTGCTATGCATGTGACGCGAATCATTTAGAAGTTAAATAAGCGTAATAAGTAATAGAGAAAATCCAAGTTCAGTGACAAAGATTAATTTAATGTTTTTTCAGGCAGACTGTGCCCTATTTCCCCTGTAACCTGGTGCAAAAAGCTTAGTACATCTGTCCCTGAGTGATAAAACCTAATCTGCCAGAACTCCTCTTTGGTAATCAGAGAAAGGTTTTTACCTGGTGACAGCTGCACACAAAGCTTCAGGAGTCACAGAGTTGAATAAGCACAGGCTAATGCGCATGGGTCATTTTTCTCCGCAGTACAGTCTACACCTGCCTGTACCTGCAGCACCTGAGGAACAGCTGCTCACCACCAAGTGCTCTTCTCTCTCATCTTCTCTTACACCTCTGCCTTGACATTTAGGAATCTGGCATTTAGTGATGACAGGGTACAGTATGGTCTAATCGCATCTTTCTTGTAAAAGATGGTCAAGAAACATGACAGGTCACTAGACCACTTATATCACTAGTTCCAGCAGTTCGAGCACTATCTTAAAAGATGCTGCAGTAAGGTCAGACAATAACAAATGTTTGTTTATTTAATATTAATTATTTTTCACAAGTGGATCCTACACTTAATTAGTACCATACTGAGATTAGTGCCAACACAGGCATACACTATCTGGCCAAAAGTATGTGGACACCCCTCCTAATTATTGAATTCAAATGATTCAGCCACAGCTGCTGCTAACAAATGTCAAGAACATAGCCATGCAATCTACATAGATACTACTGTAACAAAGCATGGGAAAGCTAAGTGCAGCAATCTGCCAACCACAAACCGCACACTCAGATGGACCTTTTATTGTGGGGCGGGTGGTACTTTAATCATTCCAATTTGTGATCTGTGCTGCCAAAATTCCACCAGAATGTCTTCAGCCCAACCAGAACAGATAAAACTTTTGATCATGTCTATACAAACTTCAGATCATGTCTCCCCCTCCCCCACGTGGGTCAGCCTGATCACTTCTCATTGTTCTGCTTCCCAAGTATGTGACACTCATCAAACGTGTGAAAACATCTACAAAGACTTTTAAATTGTGGCCAGAAGGGGCTGTCTCCTCTCTACATCAGTTTCAGAACACTGATTGGAGTGTGTTCTCCTCTCAAGTCACTGCAGACTCTCACACAGACTTGGACACATACACCTCAGCTGTCATAAGTTATCTCAACTCATGTATTGACAATGTCACCTCTGTCAAGTGGCTGAAAATCTTTCCTAATCAGAAACCCTAGATGAATGCTGAGGTTCGCCTGTGGCTGAAGGCGTGCAACGCTGCTTTCAGATCTGGTGATGCTGACGCTTACAGCTCAGTCAGGGCAGAACTCAGTATGGGCACTGCGAAAGCCAAAGATGCCTACAAACTGTCTATCTGCCGCAATTGGAAGGTCATCCAGAACATTACTGATTACAGACCTCCTCCACTGACTCACTGACCAAAGAATTCATTGTGGATTACCAGAAAAACAATTTCACACACTCCCCAGTCCGAATCAACTGAGGTAGAGCATGTCTTCAAGTTCCTGGGAGTTCACATCTCTGAAGATCTTTCATGGATCCTCAACACTTCACACTTGGTTAAGTGGAGGGGACAGCAGCATCTCTGCTTCCTTAGGAGACTAAAGAAGGGCCATTTGTGTCCTCAGATGTTCACAAATCTCTACCGCTGCATCACTGAAAGCATACTGACTAACTGTGTGACAATTTGGTACAGCAGCTCCACTGTGGTTGACAAGAAAACCCTTCAGAAGGTGGCAGAGCATGCAAAATCATCAGGGATTCCTCCTACTCCAGCCACACACTGTATCACCTCCTCCCATCCGGGAGCAGAGCAAGGAGCATCAGCACAAAAACTGTGCATCGGAAATTCATGAAATGGGTTTCCATAACCAAGCAGCTGCACATAAAAATGGGCCAAAAATTCTGAGCCAGAAAAACACATTAGACTTAAATATATATTAATCATTTTACTGTTAGAATAATTACAGATGTACCAGTATGGGAAATGAGGGTCAGTGCAGATATACAAACCTTTATAAATTATAGAAATAGGGGCTAATATCTGCCTAGATTAGCATTACTGAAAAATGTAAGGTATTCGTTATTACAAAGGTTACAAATGCAGTAAAAATGAATAAACATGCAGCCTGAATATCCTGCTTTTCAGGACTGCAGTATCATCAGATATAAGGTTGAATACAGACACGTATCATATTGAAAAAAATATCATTTCAGTATCATATTTCAAACATCCTTACCAGTGAAGTATGACGTAATCTTGCAAAGAGCACAATGATGCTGATATTAGAGGCATTATAGATAAAAGGTCGATCCATGGGGCTGATCCCCACTGTATAGATATATACATACATAGTGAAGTATATGGTTTATTCATTCAAAAATGGTATCAGATCGATCTTGGGTATCGACAGATATGCAAAGTTTATGTATCGGTGCTGGTATCGGAACTGGAAAAGCTGGATCGGTGCATCACCAGTACAAAGTACACATTACTGTATGTGGGAGATTGATTGCAAGTGATTGGACAAGACACACATTCATGCTGTTACCGTTGGTACTGCACTTTGTACACACACTGTGTCATCATGATATAAAAAAGAAGGACAAGATTGTTTAGCACAGAATACACAAAATCATAAATGCAAACATAGAAAACATCTCCTACACAGAACTGTACAAACCGCACTGTATGAGCAATTACAGCGCTGTCTTTCAACATCTTGTCCTGTCTGCTGGGCCAAAGGCTCTCATCCACAACACAATGGATACCTTCCCCTACATTGCAGCGTGAAGAGAATCTTTTGGAATGTCTTATCCGGCCTCTGCAGGTATCTATGCTGCATCCATGGCAGCCAGCAGGGTCAAAGGAGTATGTGTGAGTAATTAAGGACACAGTGCCTCACATCCTTAGCCTCCTTTACCTCTTCGTCTGTTGTGCCTCCTTACCCTTTCACCGCACATCTATACTCCTCTTCTCATGTGTTGTACTCTGTCTATATATGCTTGCCAATTGAAGGTTCATGAGATGCATATCTGAACTATTTTAGAGGACTGGTTTATCACAGGTTAATCTAAAGCTTTACAAACTTCCCTTAATGAGTAAAAGTCATGATTCATCTTAAAGCTGATAATCAGTTCAGGAGAATACTCATTAGCAAAAGAATAGCTGCACCCAGAAGGAAGTGTGGGTTTGCAATCCTATTCGGAAGGAAGATAAAGGTTATCAGAAACAATAAATGGTGATACATTTAGACTGACAAGGGCAATATTTATTGAGCTACAGACACAGAAGTAGTGTCTCTCAGTATGGCGTCAGACCACCATGCCAGACGTCTCAGCACAGAGTTGCAGAGGTTCCTAATCGTGTCCTGCGATAATCAACCCTACGCAGCTTGAATAATCCAATGCAGTTCCTGCAGAATTTGCAGTAGGGGTGGAGGTGGACTGACACCAGGCCTTCTGGGCATGTGGCATGTGACAACAAACCATTCATCTTGGCGCTGACCACGGTGCCTCCACACATGGATTTGTTGATCATCTCCACAAAGACAAAACTGGGACTTGTCACTGAAGATGACCTGCTACCATTCTGAGTCACTTCATGACAGTCTGGCATGACACCATTGCAGTCTTTGGCGACTTGAAGTGGTATTAAGTGCAATCATCATAGCAATTTGTGTGCATGTAGTCCTGTGTCATGCAGCCATCTGCCAGTGGTGCTGGCACTAATAGGATGACTCATGGAGGGCATTACTGATCGCTGAATGTCCGCAATCGAGGCTGTTGAGTCAGTCAAGTACAGGGATAAGGTCCGTCCTTGCTTACGTCATATGCACGGCCGAGCATGAAACTTGAGTCATTTGCATGTTTCACAATGTCAAACCTACCCACCAAATTTCATTCCTGTGGATTGATTCTTTCTGGATGCAACTATTATATATATACTGTATAAAATATGCTTCACAGCTAATGACAGCTGGTTCAACACTCTATGAGTGTTATGGCTTATGCAATGAACTAATGCCTAGATGTTTTATGGGGTTGGACTACTCAACAGAGAACAAGTGTACCATATTTCGGTCAACATGACAAAAGTAACGTAGAAAACGGCAGACAATTGTACAAAACCATTAGCACAATTATGCCAAAGCATTTGCAGTTTGTCCAAAACAAATGAGAAATAGATTTTTTGGATGTCCACAAGTAACTGGATGATGTGGAGTTTGGACGAGTAATTTTGAGAAACTCAATTCTGATCTGAGCAATGCACCAAAGCAACTGAGAAAAACTGTAATACAGATAATTGAGGCAACTGCTTAGCCTGGTTGCTCATTTGAGGAAGACTTCAATGCACATGAACCCTGTTGAACTATGGCCTACATAACAGTCAACAACATGAAAGGCTCCGTTAAGGAGTGCACTGCAATTACAAAAGGGAAAAAAATAAAGAAAAATAGAGACGCTCAAACCTAATGAGCCTTGCTCACAAAAAAGCCATGGTCCAGACCAATTTTAACAAACCTCCAATTACGCATTGAGAAAATCTGCTTGGCCTTTCAAAGAAAAAGGCCACAGATTTTTCAAAAGTTCACAACTTCCTTAGGCGTGTTTTAATGACTCCATGCTTTCTGTGCTCTAGCACATCTGGTACAGCTCATGAAGGGCTCGATAATTAGTTGATGATGATGATCATTGAACCGAGTAGGTCAATGGTAGCCATGAATCAGTTTTAAGTAATGCTGTACCATCCTCTAGTGACAAAGACCCATTTTCTGAGAATGATGGCCTTTTTCCCTGTGACTACAAGTGGAGAAACCTTGTGGAGCTGAAGTAGCTGAACAGAGTCCACAGTGCTACTCGCAGTGCCGCTGCTGTAACACTGGTTCTGGGTTTTTATCAGGAAAAATATGACACTGCTCCTGAGTGTTTGTTTTAAAGTAAATGACACAATAATCCCTACTCCACACCACGATAAGGCTGGTGTTAATCATACTGGAGTGTGCCACTGGGAGCACTCAGTTGTGGAATAACTGAGGACAGTGGTCCAAGAATTTGTCTCCTCTACAGTGTGTATAAGAGCTCTCAGCAGGCATAGAGAAATCTGAAACAAAGTGAAAAGAGTGAAAAAGTGAAAGTGAAAGAGAGATACTGAGAATAACACTTTAGATGTGAATAAGGGGCATAACTGGCATGACACAGATACTTTTCCATAACATGTGGGCCCTTTGTGTATACCATGTCACATAACAGAGAGAGCAATTACACCAAAAGAGAGTGGCTTTTTTGACAAGGACAACGATGGTTTAAGAGATCAAATTATAAAGGACCACATTAACACCATATATCTCAGACAGAAGCAATCCACAGTTTACTGTTGTGTACCTCTGAAACATCCTAAATAATCTACTGAGGCTTGAATGCAACTGATATATCTTACAGATTAACTGATATGCTCAGTACATGGCTCATTCAAATTTGACAGCACTAAAACATTAGAAATGCACCCAAATTTTAGCCAAACTTTTAGTCTAAGAAAGGTCAAAAACAGCACTAAAAGTACTAAAGAGGAAAACAGTTAAATAGGAAATATCAGAATCTGACAACAATTTAATACTTTATAAATAATGGTAAAGACAATTAGAGTAACTGAGACATATCTGAACTCTTTACTGGGTGACATGTTCATGGAAATTTCAACAGCTCATAAAGATGGGGCCAAGGCTAGGACAGTGGAGGGGCGGAACAGTGCATTTGCTAAAATAAAAAAAGAACTTAGCTCCTCCTACTGAACTTCTATTAGTTATGCATTTACATTTTACTACTATTTATATATACTACTTACTAATTGTTTTTTCCAGAATTTCTTTGCTCCTTCATATGATTTTTAGCGCTCAGTTGTGGAATAGCTAAGGTCAAGCATTTGTCTCCAAGCATTTGTTTACCATTATTGACTATTTACTCATTGTTTTTTGCAGAATTTGTAGCTCCTTCATTTGATTTGCTAATTTTACTATAGAACTTGACTGTCACTAGCATACCATGGTTTAATTAATTAATTGATTAATTAATAAATGTATTTATTCTGGGGCGAGGGGGAGGGAGGTTAGGAAAAGTGCATACCTTATTGTGTATTCATGATTTTTCCTGTTAAGCAACAAAATTGTGAACAAATAACTGTTCAACATAAATGCAGCAGAAAGGAAGGTCCAGGCGAGCATGCTGACACCCTCTGTGGCTTTTGGCTTTTCAAAAAGTGCAAAATATGACTAAAATTAATGTAATTNAAGCAAGGTAAGGGCACACCAGAAGAGCCCTCAATATATGGCCTATATTACTTCAAGCGGAGCTTTGAAATTTGGATTGAGCTTTTGGGTACAATGCCAAGCTGCATGAGCAATCACTCATTCCAAAACAATCTGTTTCTAGTTCACTTTGTCTGACCTTTGAGCCTTTGTGTACTTTCAGATGTTGTCTATGACAATCTGTTAGCCTTCTTGTTGCAAGGGCAAAAAAATGAGCCTGTCCTACAGTGAGGGAGCCTAAACTCTTAGAACAGACAGCAGGAGGTTACTTTATCCATTGTCACGAGCACAGCGATCTATAAATTACAATTCAGCACAGTGAGGTGAATCTGTTGGAGGTGTAGAACCCGTGGAGGAAGGTAAGAAAGTTTCTAGAGAAGGTCACTGATGTTCAAAACAACCATTCATAGGAGAGAATCAGCTCTACCGCAGTGCGGCTTAGATTTTGCCACTATTGTTTCTGCTGAAGATTTTTTTTTTTTTTTTTTTTTTTTTTTGTCTATTGTGTATAGAAGTGGAGGACTACCGCCAGAGACTTAATCACATCAGCTGAGGGATGAATTAGGAAATGTGGCTAAAAGCTTTCATTTGCCATAATTGGCAGCTAGTGTTCCCCAAATGCATGAGCCATCCATGAGCCAGCAGTAGTTGTGGAGTTGTGGTGTCTCAGGGAGAGAACAGCCTTCACCATTGTAGCTTGATTTGAAAACACAATAAAATATCAATAATGGGAGAAGATATAATGTAAATACACTGTTACAGGTTTCTTTGGCTTTATTATTCAAATGTATGATTATCGGAATTTTGGAATGTATTTTTTAAATGAACGCATAGTTTGGAATTTGATCATCAACTCTACACTAATGCAGTTTTAACTTATTTTTAGAACAGCAGAAAATGTATGAACGCACATACTGTTACTGAAAAAGTGGTAGCCTAACTTTACAGGAAAAGACCAAATGCTTTTTTTCTTAAAGGTTATGTAAAGATTTTTTATTCTGAGTGATTCTGATGCATTTCTTTTGGCCCAGTCATTGTCACACAATGTCAAGGACCATTGCTGGGCTCAAATGGTGTGGAAAATTGAGATTGTCAAAAACAGAGACATGTTTTCCTTTGGACAATGAACATATATTTGCCAATACTACTTGGGCTACTACTTGGGCACAAGACTTAAAGGGGGGGGGGGGGGTGTAATATATAAATAAGACTCTAAATGAATATTTGAATAAAACTTTTTTTTTTCAGTGCTGCAGATGCATCTTGTCTGTCAGGTATTGTCATACACAGTCCTTACTGGAATGCCTTTCTGTTTTTCTATTTACTGTTTCATCTTTAAATAAAGGCAAATAGGAAAAAATGCACTTTTTATGAAACTAAATGACATAGATCAAGTGCCAAAATTACACCAGTGGTGTGTCTATGGAGCATTATGTCATTGAGAAATCATTTTAGTGAAGTTGATAACCACCAAGTCTCTAACTGGTCTACTAAAAAAACTAATTAATAAAACGAATAATCCACAGTCCTGCCTTGTACCTGTATCTTGTATCTGTAAATGTCTAGGGCAAACGTTTGAAGACTATCATTGGTTGAAGCGACTGTTCGTTTTTACCAAATCCTAGACATATGTATGTTTGACAATTTGCAAAAGATAGCTCAACTGTCCTCAGACAAGATGCATATTACAGGAAACATATCAACACGTTTTCTGATTTTTCAGTTGGTTCTATCCATCTGTTTACTGCCAGGTGTGACTGTTTGAGCTTGAAAATCACCACCTGGGCCGGCTGCAGAAAGTAGCTGCATTAGGTGAATAAGGGCTGGCTGAGAGGTCTAGACGTCTTGAGACAAATTGGAAGTGGCAAACTTCTGATGAAGCAAACTCATCTTTTTTAGTGTTTTTGAGTGTTTGTGCACCACTGGCTAAATAGAGACCCTTTATAGAGAAAGCCAGTTTAGACTAGACTGCTGGAGGTTCCTACTTATGCTGGTGGGGTGTTTATGAAGGCCCAAGAAGGTCTGCTTCACCCAGCATGCATAGGGGGCACAGATGGCATGTAGTGATGCAAAGCAGAGCATTCATGCATGAAGCACGAAAGCAGAGAGTAAAATAGCTCAAGACCTGTTTATTTTAATGTGTTCTAATTAGGCGGGACATACTCTCAAGCTTAGCCTTACTGTCTGAGAAACCTGGAGAAGAGTGGGGGTTACCAAGCACTCCACCTACGCTTAGTCATGAGGAGAATCTCAACACCTTAGAAAAAGCTGTTAACACACAGGGGAACAACACAGGAAAGAGTAGGAAATGTCAGTGGGAATGCCTATAAAGTTTTATTGTGGTTTTACTGGCCTCTCTTCATTTCTGGCATTAACTAATGCAGATGTCTTCAAATCCAGACGTTTAATCCAGTTTTTGGTCCTGGATTTTTCAATCACTGGTAGTGTTTTATGTTTCCCATGCAGTGCGAGCACCCATGCCGTGTCATGTCAGTCAAACCAAGCATTTGTGAGCTGTCAGCAAAGAAGTAGATTTCTAAAATCACCCGATACATGCCTGGCAGTTAAGGGTAGTTACACTATAGTTCACTGATGTCTTTGTAGTAGAACGGCAAACATTAGCACCTGCTAAATATCACCAAACCCATCAATTCTATTAAGCGATTCGAAGCACAGTATAACTAACGGATTTGCAATTTCACACATAGGCATGTTAATTTGATAACCACAGCACACATCAATGTTATACGCACATTACATATACAGTCAAAATACTTGTGAAAGACGACCATTTATTTCAGGTCAGAGTGCAAACAGAAGCAGGGAAATGCTACCATGGCTGAAGTGGGGTTAATTAAGCAACTAAACTGCAGATTCAACACATATGGCCTTATTTCCCGCCCTCCACCTGCTCAGTGAGCATGCAGAAGTCTGGGAAATTAGGCGTAACATTGACAGGACACTAACAGCTCTTCAGAGAATTTCCCCTGCAGGTCACAGGAGGTTAAACCACAGGACACTGAAATTTGATTTTCAGGAAACATGGATGACAGGATCTAAATGTTCAATGGTGTCTGCCTCAGGGGAGAAGCTCTAATATTGAGTCTTTCTTAGAAGCTTTGTGCTCTAAGACTATGTGCAGACCACAGAGGACCTTTAAGTGTATTTGAGTATAGCTATTGTTTAATTCAGAGGGCAAATAATCTTAAACAGCACAGAAACTACTTTTTGGAAGGCACCAAAATCAAAGCAGTCAATAAGCTCAGGAATAGAAAGATAATTTTCTCAGAGCCATGCCAGGTCTTCTCTTCTTTTTCACAGATCTAAATCCTCATAAGCCATTATAATGAAACAGGCAGTTCCAGTTCTAAAATCGGAATTACTGAACTAATGTGACAGCACGCATTGTTTGAATTTTGTACTGTAATTATTATAAAAAATACATTTTAATGAATTTATTGAGCTTTGGTGTGTCTCATCATATTAGCACACTGTTGTTGTGTTTTCTTTCTTTGCATGACTTCACTCTATAAACCTCAGTAGAGATCCATTTCAAGATGTATGATTACTTTATAGGAATTAAGCATCTGTTTTTGAGGTGTTGAGGAACACTGGAGACAGGGCAGCAATCACTTCTGTGTTTGTGTCCCAAAGGGTTCAGGGTTCAGACAGGAGCAGGTGGGACAGTGAGCAAGGTCATGGCCCTTTGTTTGTTTACACAGCAGTTAGGGGCAAGGGTCCAACCACAAGGGCCAAAGCCATTCTGACATCAGCCGCACTCTATCTGATGACGCAAGTCACAATCGTGTTTTTCAGCCTCGCGCCGAGAGCCGCTCATGGAAACTCAATTCAGGTAATGACAAGCTGTGCTCAGTGACGGCGTCTCTTGAAGCCGTGCAAAAGCTAAAAAGGTTTCATTTCTGTTCAAGCTCAGCAGTAATTTATAGAATTTAGCAGTAATTCAAAGATAAAACTTCCATCTCTTGCTGTAGGTGAATTATTAACGATGGCACATTTCTATTACTGGACATTTTAGCTAATGGCTAACATTATATAAAGTAGGGTAATCCAATAAACTGACTTGCTGTGAAATGTATAAAATTGATAAAGGTTTCTTGTCCAATTTGAGATATTCATTAAAGCACTTCAAACACAATGAGATTATTTAAGACAAACCAAGCCTAACAAGGTACAAGTATGAAGCAAAATGTATATAATACAGACATCTTATTAACGTAAAACATCCAGAAGACTCAACCAAACCAATAGGCTCTAGGTGCCATGCACACATATAGCCAGGTGACAGATGTGGAGAAATATATGGAGTGCAGTTGTGTCCAGGAGCTGTACTGCATGATACTGTTAGCCAATTAATATACTGCCATGATCTGTGATAACATTCTGAGCAGGCCCAGCTGACCTGACAGTTGTATCTGCACTGATTATTATAAAAAATACATTTAAGCATACAAGCTTAATGTAGGTAACCTCATCTGGTCTACCTACATACAGACACACTGTGTAGCTGTACAATTACAGATAATCAAATGATACCTGATTTGAATTTGACCTGACTCTTCCATGATCCTTTGAAGGAGCTCCATGTGGACTTACATCTAACATAATTAACACTTAAGCCTATATGTGTCAATATAAGAAATCCTGAATAATCTACTTTAATTGACTTTATTCAGGTCTTACTAACAGAACTCAGAGATATACCTCTAGTGGCATCGTATGGCTACAATATGCAATTGATTAGAAACACAAAAATTAAAAAATATAAAAATATGGCTTCCATATTATTAAGAAGACTAATGTCAAACATTTTTATGACCTAGCTTTTCTGTACGATCTTCATCACTGACTAAAAGGACAAGTCCTTGGTTTCCTTCAGAGTTAAGTGATGGAATGCTGCCTGGGCAAAGGCTAGAAGGGCTGGGCTTATCTCAGACTGGACCTCAGATGTCATAGAAATAAAGTCTGATTATTACTTAAATAGCATGATGAAATCTGCAAACAATCCTGCAACTACTTGGAAATTGATGAAAGAGTTTAAAGGAATATGCAGTCCAGGTCTTCTAAATGAGATTGTGTAAGAATCAGGTTACAGGAAATTAATTTGAGAGGATTTTAACAAGCATCTTATCTCAGTGTCTTATCTTTATGACCATGTAAAGTAATAAATGGTAACTGGTATAGAACAAGCAGAGAGTTATGTTTTCCGATGGTCAAATGGCACACAATTATATGCTAAAGATGTTTTAAATATATAAGCAGCCTATATTACATCTCTTCAAAAAAGGGGAGGAATTAATGATTTAATGAATTAAAGACTAATATCTAAGCTTTTTTGTCCAGCAAATAATTATAAATAATCTTATTAATACTCAGTTGCACAGTTGCACATGTTTTAAACCATTTTCAGTTGGGTTTTAGAGCAGACGACAGTAATATTTCTACATTAACTCTTTTTGTAAATGCTATTGATTGTGCTCTTCAGAAACAGCAGTATCACTTTTTGAAGGATTCTAAGGCGGCTATTTATTATTTGCTCATACAAAGCTACTTTCTATTTGCAATAAGTTTGTTCCATTTTTACAAATTGCTAATGGGGTTCCATGCGGCTTTATCTATGGACCAGTGCTTTTTCACCTACCCATTCATGCAATTATCTAATTAGCCAATTGGCCAATTGTGTGGCAGCAGATCTGGGTATCATGTAGATACGGGCCAGCAGCTTCAGGTAATATTTACATCAACCATCAGAACCATCTGAAATATGTAATCTTAGTGATTTTGACGGCATGATTTTGTGGCATGATTGTTGGTACAACATGGGCTGATCTGAATATTTATATAACGGCTCATCTTCTAGGATTTCACATACAACAGCCATCTCAAAGAAATGTTTACAACATCTTGTGGAACCCATGCCATGAAGAACTGAACCGGCACCAAAGGAGGACCCTAGTCACTATTAGTACAGCGTTCCTAATAAAGCGCAAATTCAAGATCAACAAAATGAATGGAGGTAGTTTAGACAACTGTGTATACAACTGTAAACATGTTCTTTACACTCTTCATGCAGATGACATGTATGAATATTGGTCACTTAGTCACTGTGAGTGAGCAACACAGGCAGCAACAAAGTCCAATGTATAATATGTGTTTTGCCATTGATTGCAGTTCTATGGGAGTGTGGCGAGGGTGAAAAGATTTTTTCCAAGTGAATTTGGAATTTGTAGTGATAGATACATACACGTGTATAGGCTGCATGTATTCTGTGTGAGGTGAGAGTTTGAGTATTGTGCATATGGCAACTGAACCCAAAGCAGGGGTGGAAAAACACTCAGTGTGCAGTGTCTGTGATATGAGCTTTCAGGCTTCCCCTTGAGTGAGTGCTGTAGAGCACCACTTAACACCCTAACAAACACCTCTTCATCCTGACAGAGACTGGCACACTTACAAAAAGTCTAATAGCTGATCTCACCCAAGGACAGAAGGCAGGTCAAATCACTGTAGTTCTGTACAGTACAGTAAAACCACTGCTTTCGCCTTGCTGACAATACAAGGCCAAGCACAAAACAGATGTTCAAAATATAAAAAGAACAGCCTTAGATCCACATGTAGTTCCCTGTAGTTTCTAATTTAAAGTCCTTAACAGCATAGCATATAAAAGTGGTCCATGTATAGGGGACCAGGGATTGTTTCCCTTTCCCCCGAAAAGGATATTTTCAAAAGAGGACTCCTCTCCTAACACTCCTCGCCTACCATCGTAAATCGCTCTGTGTGAGAGTGTTGGCTAAATATTTAAATGCAGTGTTTGCAGATAAGTCTGGATATTTAATGTACAGTTCATCCCTGTGCACTGGTGAAAGCCTACATCCATTAAAAGCAGGCTACTGACAGCTAGCACTGTTTTATTTGTTGGATGGCTGCAGGACAAAAATATATTCTGTCTTCTAACACAGCCTATGTTTCAAGAGGGGCTCAAAAAGGGTGGCATGCAAAGTTGCATCTGCACACACCACCCCGTCCATTAAAATGACACTTGTCATTGTTGTTGATATTGTTGTTTGTTAGTTTAAGATGAGTTTATGTGTGCTTTAATGTGTTCTCCTGTGGGTTAATTAGTGTGGGTTTAGTGTGGTTTCACTATCAGTGGGTGTTGTATGGACAGGTTATAGGACCTTTCAGACTATTCTCGCTGTGAGACAGTGACCCTTTTTGCTTTGTGCTATAAAAGAGCATTTTCCTTGAGCAGCTGATGCTACAGTATACAAGGGTATGTCATCATAAGACAGATAAGAGAATATGTGGTGTTGTCTGTATATAGTACAAGTGTTTGTAGCATTACTTTAGTTTGATAATGTTAGGTAAACTAGCCAGTGAACTGTGTGGACTGCGTGCAGGGTTATGCAGTAAAATTTGTCATCTTCAAGTTTGCAATAGTTCCATGTATAGCTCCACAATATTTAAGTTAGCTGTAATTTAGCAGTTTTGTTGCATCAAATGGTGCAGTTTGTTATATGAATTTAAAAAGACAAGTAATCCCAGAAAGTAATCAGATTATGTTACTTTAATATAATAACACTTTGGATCCATCCTTTTTAATGGAACCTTCCACACCCATTTTTACATTATGATTTTTATGGACTGATAACTCTTTGTATCCATTACCATTAAAAACAGGCTGTTTTTGTAGCTGTGCCTTTAAGGCTGAAATATGTAAATGATGTCTGTTCTGATTGGCTGTCCCATATTGGGCCTCATTCAAATGCAGTCTGGGCTGAAACACTCTTTGTAGCTAAAATTAAAGGGGAATGGCTGGGGCTAAACTCATGTTACTTGAATAGAGGGCTATGTAAATACGTATATACGTGTATATATATATATATATATATATATATATATATATATATATATATATATATATATATATATATATACGAAAATA